>JAFMOC010000093.1:715000-1052500 GCA_019802505.1 Corydoras sp. C115 | reverse complement strand
CCCCTCTCCATCACCCCCGAGCTAGTGCGTCACAAACACATTCAAACACACAAACATATAAAAAACACAAACACACAAACACATTCAAATACACAAACATATAAAAATACACAAACATATAAAAATACACAAACACATTCAAATACACAAACATATAAAAATACACAAACACATTCAAATACACAAACATATAAAAATACACAAACACATTCAAATACACAAACATATAAAAATACACAAACACATTCAAACACACAAACACATCCAAATACACAAACATATAAAAATACACAAACACATTCAAATACACAAATACACAAACACATTCAAATACACAAACATATAAAAAACACAAACACACAAACACATTCAAATACACAAACATATAAAAATACACAAACATATAAAAATACACAAACACATTCAAATACACAAACATATAAAAATACACAAACACATTCAAATACACAAACATATAAAAATACACAAACACATTCAAATACACAAACATATAAAAATACACAAACACATTCAAACACACAAACACATCCAAATACACAAACATATAAAAATACACAAACACATTCAAATACACAAATACACAAACACATTCAAATACACAAACATATAAAAATACACAAACACATTCAAATACACAAACATAAAAATACACAAACACATTCAAACACACAAACACATCCAAATACACAAACATATAAAAATACACAAACATAAAAATACACAAACACATTCAAACACACAAACACATCCAAATACACAAACACACAAACACATTCAAATACACAAACACATTCAAATACACAAACATATAAAAATACACAAACACATTCAAATACACAAACACATCCAAATACACAAACACACAAACATATAAAAATACACAAACATAAAAATACACAAACATAAAAATACACAAACACATTCAAATACACAAACATATAAAAATACACAAACACATTCAAACACACAAACACATCCAAATACACAAACACACAAACATATAAAAATACACAAACACATTCAAATACACAAACATATAAAAATACACAAACACAAAAACACATTCAAACACACAAACATATTAAAATACACAAACACATTCAAATACACAAACATATTCAAATACACAAACACTTTCAAACACAAATTAAAATACACAAACACATTAAAATACAGTAACACATTAAAATACAGTAACACATTAAAATACACAAACACATTAAAATACACAAACACATTAAAATACACAAACACATAAAAACACACAAACACATTAAAATACATAAACACATTAAAATACAGTAACACATTAAAATACACAAACCCATTAAAACACACAAACACATTAAAATACACAAACACATTAAAATACACAAACATACAAACATTAAAATACACAAACACTTTAAAATACACAAACACGTTAAAATACACAAACACATTAAAATACGGTGACATTAAAATACACAAATACACAAACACATTAAAATACAGTAACACATTAAAATACACAAACACACACGTACACAAACACACAAATACAGTAACTTCATCAAACTAAAAATAAAAAACACACTGTGTAATGAACACACACTGTAAGGTAACAGATTGTTCTGACCGAATACAAGAAGTACATTTCATTCAAACAATGAATTCCATATTTTTAATCAACAATACTAACAATAACATTATACACATCTGAACCTGTTCTAATATTTTCAAACAACCCCAAAATTTATAATCTAATAGTTTTAAAAAAATTAAATTTACAAGAAAAATAAAAATAAAAGAAGAAAAGAAAAGTGAATTATTATTGCTTTTTTATCGTTTTGAGTGTAATTTAGCTGAAAATCGAGCTCATAAATAAAAGAAACGCAAAAGTGAAAAATGAAAAATCATAGTTTATATATTTAAAAAAATATTAAAATTAAAATTTAAAACTCATGGTGTCCTGGTGTCTCTGTAGCAGATTTGGGTTAAGGGCCTTGTATAAGGACATACAGAAAATACATTAATGCAAATTGAATTTAACAATTTTAGATTTGGTGTTTTTGTTATCAAACACACACACACACACACACACACACACACACACACACACACACACACACACACACATTTACAAATACTGCATATAAACGTACACAAATTAGATTAAGTATTAATAATATTAACTAATAGTATTACCATATTACAGTCATACATACACTATGGACCAATACACGGTGACACATAACATCTACAGAAGCTTTTATAACTTGCACTTCTAAGTTGCCCCCTTTATTTGCAGGTTTCACGTTTATTGGAAGGTTTTCTGTAGTTTTTATATTATTTTGATTATTTCCTCCAGCATTTATAAGGTCTGATATTGGACGAGAGAGAGAGCGATAGCCATTTCGAAATGGCTCTTTATACACTATTAAGGTTCCCTACGGCGGATATACTTTATATAGCCTACATAGTGCACTTTGTGCTGTGTTAGCGTGCGATGTGAACACAGCCAGCTTTTAGCCGTTGCTTTGGTGATGACGCCGGTTGTATTGCTAGGCCAGCTAGCGAGTTTGTGAGTTTGCAAACATGTTGCGGTTTTAAACTACTTTGTTAATAAGTCTTTATTTTATGAGATAATGTATTTAGACTTCTCTCGGTCGGGAAAAGTATAAAATGTCTCTAGTGGACCAAACGGGTGATGAGAGAGGAAGGAGCACCTGTTTGAGGGCTGAGGGTTTGGACGGCATGTCGGAGTGTTTGAATGGAGGCTGCTGTCTGTTTAGTTCCCATAAAGGTGATCTGAACGTCTACAAACCTGTACAACAAAATCGCTTTTATATGTTTATTGTTAGACTTTATTTATAGCTACACTCCTTAAGCATACAGATATTCATCCATCCATCCATTATCTTCCGCTTTATCCTCTATTACGGTCCCCATCCCCATCCCCATCCAGGGGAGAACGTCTGAGGCGCTGGGCAGATACACCCAGAACAGGGTGCCAATCTATCGCTGGACACACTCACTCACTCACACACACACACTCTATATGGGGCAATTTGGAGAACTCATTTCACCTTGATCCATGTTTTTGGACTGTGGCAGGAAACCGGAGATCCCGGAGGAAACCCATGCAGACACGGGGAGAACATGGAAACTCCTCCCAGTTTGGGATTCCCTAGCGCACCGTGCCGCCCGCATACAGATATTATTAGCTTTCTTTATTATTGTTTTATTCATTCATTCATTGTCTTCCACTTTATCCTATATTAGGGTCGCGGTGGGGTTCCCCATGCCCATCCAGGGGAGAACGTTTCGGGCGCTGGGCAGATACACCCAGAACAGGGTGCCAATCCATCCCTGGGCACACACTCACTCACACAAACACACTCTATATGGGGCAATTTGGAGAATTCAATTGACTTGATCCATGTTTTTGGACTGTGGGAGGAAACCGGAGAACCTGGAGGAAACCCACACGGACACGGGGAGAACATGGAAACTCCACCCAGATGGGGATTCGAACCGGGAGTCCCTAGCGCTGAGAGGTTGAACGTGCTAACCACTAAGCCTATTATTGTTTTAATGATGGAATAATAAATAAAGCAGATACGTTTGAGTGTAAACTAATAAACCTTTGTGTTACAGGTGGTGTTGAAAATGTTATCCCTGCAGTACGCACCACCAGCCTGGATCTGCTGAGGTATGAGTGTTTTAAGTGGAAAAAATTATTTTGCCCATGGTGCTTACACACAGAGGAATTTGACCTTCATATTGAACCGATCCGTGCAGTAAAACAAACACAGTGAAGTGAACCTACGTGCCCAGAGCACGTGTGCCATTTGGGGTTAGGTGTCTTGCCCAAAGGGCACTTCAGCCATAATACTTGGTGGGACCAGGAATCGAACCAGGGACCTTCAGGTCACAAGACTAGTTTCTTAACCACAAGCTGATTGTGACTGCTTATAAAGCTTTAGAGCTTTTTAACATAAGCCTTTTATTATTTAATTAGTGGTGGACGTGCTGTATTGGTGTAGCGAAGTCATTATTATTATTAATCTCATTATTAGTATTATTTGAGTTCTTTGACAATATAATCATTGATAGGATTTTCTCAGTCAGGAGCTCGCAAAACAGACACAGGAGACCAAAAAGCTACAAGCAGAAGTGGAACAAGCTACCAGACTTGCTTTGGAGAATATGGGTCGTACCTGCAGCAGCACAGAGATTCCAGGACTTCATATTTCTGAAATGAGTAATAAGCGTACATTCTTTATACATTATTTCCTGATATAATTTTTTTTTAATTACTTTAAGTTTGACTATATTTCCATCTTTTGTTTGCTAGATCAAGCAACACTGGCCTTGTCAGAATATGACATATGCAGCAAGCCACCCCTCAGCTGCACTATTAACCATGATGTGGAATTAAAAAGTTGCTCAGGGGGGAACATTCTGGAGAGTGCTACAGAAGCGTATGCTCAACAGGTCTCAGACTTGCAGAGACGGCTGAGAGAGGTTTGTAGCCATGACATATTCATAAAAACTGTTTTGCCTGTTTTTTTCCCCCTAGATTTTTACAAGAGGCAATAATTGTAGGATTTATCACCCAGTCTACTGCTCTATCTGCTCACTATTTACTGACATTCTTGAAGTGGCATCTTAAGAGTTATAGCGTTACCAGCCACATGGCAGGGACTTACACGTTTATTGAGTTTTGTGTAGGTCTGCTAATGCACTGTATCCTATTTTACAGTCATGTGAACTGCATGATGAACAGAAGTTTCATTTTCGGCAGTCTCTCATTAAATTAGAAACTAAACTGCAGGAGAACCAAAATGAAAAAGAGTCTATGGCAGAAGTGAGGTAACGCACAAAGACAAGCTTGTGATGTATTATGTAGACTGGTCTGTTTTACTAAAGATGCATCTGTGTGTATCATTACAGAATGAAGGAATCTCATAAGCAGTCTGAATTAATTGGAGAGCTACAGGCAGCTCTTCGGAACCAGCGTTTGCTGAATCAGTCAGAGGGACAGAAGCTGATGGAAGCCGAGCAAAAAGTCAAGTCTTTGAGTTGGAAAGCGGAACAGATGCAGCAAACACTGCAGGACATCCGTAACTGCCTAGCAGATTATGAGAAGCGCAGTGAAAAGAGCATCTCGCAAGTAGGCTTCAGTCCTGGTTGGCTTTCGCTGGGACATGTGGTGGAGAACGTTTTACAAGAATTGGAGAATAAAAACTATAGACTTGAAGACAAACTAGAACTGGTGGGTGTTGTCATATACGGTAGCAAATGTGTGGAATTTGTATCTTAAGATGTTTGATTGTATTAAAATTAGTTTAGCAACATTACGATATCACATTGTTATTTTACAGATGCTGTGGTTTGGGTTGTTTGAGGTGGTTCAGGGAAAATGGCCTCACATTGGCAATTTTTAGTGGACTTGCGGTTGGAAACCTTTTGATTCAACATTGGTTGGAGTCAGAACACAGGGTTGGCCATACAGCATCCCTGGAGCATTGATGTCTAAGAACACATAATTGTAGCTTCAATGGGCATGGGATTTGATACCCAACACCACCTAAGTTCCCACAATTACTTTTTAGCTTCAACTGCCTTTGTGGTGTGTGTGTGTGTGTGTGTGTGTGTGTGTGTGTGTGTGTGTGTGTGTGTGTGTGTGTGTGCGCGCGCATGCTGCTCCAACTGGTGTCACATCCAGGGTCCTGTGTTACTGGGACAGACTTTTTCAAAACCCTAAAATGTGTTGAGTATTACAGTTTAAAGTAACTAAAGTTTACTTTTTTCACACATTTTACGATGGCAGTAAAAACATTATTATTATTTTTTTTTTACCTTATGCAATTACAAAAATGTAAATGGTCTTATTAGAAACACAACAAATTCATTATGACTCTCACACATTGGTAAAGACTTTTAAATGTGCTCTTTTTTTGCAGGTGGAAACACAGTTGAATGATCTCAAAGAACAAAGTCAAGGAATGGCAGACTCTCTTTTAAATGAGCAGAAGGAAAGGTATTTATTTCCCCATCCTGCTAGTGCTGTAAAGCAGAAGTGGGCAAATATTTAATTATGTGTGTTAATATATTTATTTATGCATGTACACTGTTCAGTAATTACTGACGTCCTGCAGGCTGAACAGGAAGAGCCAAAGGACCGAATGTGGCTCCTGGGCCTTTAAATGTGCAGGTCTGCTATATAGAAAAATAATAATATCGAGTCTGTTGTCTTCTTTCAGAACGGAGCAGATAATTACAAGTCATAACCAGAAGATGGCGACGTTGACTACCACACTGAAACTCTCTCAGAGTCATGCCGATAACCTGCAACACCAAGTGGATGATTTGCAGTAAGAACCATTCTGAACATCATTTACACTTAGAGCTCCTGTAAACCTTTCTGTTGAGATGAACAACATAGCCTGTAGCACGAATGCAAATAATAAATAAGCTTAATTTATACAATCACCAGACATTTTATTTGGTACAAATCACTGTCAAGGTTTATTTTTAGTTCCACTTCTCATATTTAGTACATTTAAGTACAGAGTGTTTCTTTGGATTCCAGTCTGGGTGGAGTTTCCATGTTCTCCAGTCCGTGTGGGTTTCCTCTGGGTTCTCCGGTTTCCTCCCACAGTCCAAAAACATGGATGAAGCCAATTGAGTTCTCCAAATTGCCCCATATAGAGTGTGTCTGTGTGAGGGAGTGTGTGCCCAGCGATAGGTTGGCGCCCTGTCCTGGGTGTATCTGCCCATGCCCGAAACGTTCTCCCCTGGATGGGCATAATAAAGCGGAAGATGAGGATAAAGCGGAACATAATGAATGAATGAATATATAAGTTTATTGGTCAGCCTCCCATCCTTCATCATTTCTATGCAGGATTGTATATAGGATGCTGACTAGACATTTTTTGGATGGATTATTCACAGTCCAGTGTTAATATGATGCTACATCTGCTCCACTGAGTGCTAAACTTCATCAAAACTCTTTATGTAAAATTTCCAATACAGTCTTAAGAAAAATCCTATTAATAATTATAATAATTAAAGAACATCAGTAAATATTGACTTCTCTATTACTAATAAATGTTCCCTTTATTAGTCCACTCTTTTTACAGATTTAATGGTAAGCTTTTTATTTAGTTATTTCCACTGATATTACTAACAATACATTTGAAGATTAAAGGTCCCGTGTGCTCATGCAGACCTCGGGCTTTGTTCTCAGTTGTCTGTGTTGTAGTGAGCGTTCTCAGTTTGATGTAGTCTGTTCATCCTCTGCCGCTGTCTCTCAAGGCATTTCAAAACAGCAGACCTAGATGTTTTATTCCATTATCCTATCACACAAACCGTAAACGTTTCAGTAGATCAGACCTTTTAGAAATACTTTAACCACATGATTTAATGTAGTGCATTGCTGTATAGTTTAGTTTGCTTTTCACTAAGAAACAGTTTTTGGTTCTTATACAAGGAAACAGGTTGAAAACCAAACGTCCTTGCACCAGTCTCACATCAGAAATCTGGAATCTGTCCTTTCTAAACTGCAGACTGACCGTCTAGAGAAACAGCAAACCGACGAGACCAAGGTAATACAAATACATGAATTAAATTCAAATGTATTTATACAGTGATGTCACAGCGCCAGGACATTCCATGCCAAGATTTCAGATGCTCTGTAATGAAACATGAACACATGCTGTTCTTGTCATCCCCCATTAAGCTGTGTGAAACAAACAAGCATATGAAAGCTATCAAGTGTGCTGAGTTCTTGGAAAGGGAGTGAATTTCTGACTGCTTGATTAGGTCTGTCTTCTGGAGGAGGCGCTGACTCAAGCCGAATTGTTGGTAAATCAGGCCCAGAGAGAGCGAGAGCTCTCACGGCAGCAGGCTGAGCTACTGAACGCCCAGCTCTGTCATCTTACGGTAATAAACATGTTTGAACTGTTCAAGTCCAAAAATACTGTTCTTTTTTTATTCTTATAAATAAAATGGCATTAGCAGTCTAATTTAATAACTAATTAACAAAGACTAAATTAAGTCATGTTCTGGGGTTCTGATGATTTAGAGATTAAACAAATAAAAGCACATAACTATCAGGGTTTTTTTTGTTGTATTTAATCGAATGATTAATTTAGCATCATTTGTTTAATTTAAATTATGCTTTAATGTAATTACTAATATTTTTTATCCATTCCTCCGGTTGTACTTAACTTGTTGAGAAGAAGGAGGACACAGTTAAATTCCCTTATGTTATTTTGTTGAACAGACAAAACGGGTAACAATTTCAAAGTTGAACATAAAACTGGAACTTATACTGTTAATAATTGGAATATTGTTTCAGGTGTCTGGCCCCACAATGCACTCCAAAATCTTGTTCCCAAAAAAGTAGATGATATAGTAGCAGGGGCATAGGTGTCCTAATATGTTGATTCCTATTTATATTTACCCTTTTTAGCAAGTTGCTTGTCTAATATTTGCAAGAGAGCTTTGGAAAATAAAAATCACTTCATTGTACCACTGCGTCTGAACTGGGTTAAATTTTGACATGGGCATGAGAGGCTGCCAGTAGAACCAGGTCACCAGTGTTTATTAATAAATAATTGCTAATAGAAGCAGCAAAAGAAAGTTATTTCAAGTCTTATGAAGACCAAATGTATCATTCACAGCAAATAACAGAAATAACTCTAAAAGATCCTTGGAATTTTATTATATTATGTTATTATTACATAATAATTATTATTATTATTTAGCTAATCAATAATTTGGGAGATTAGTGCCAATCTATTTATGGGCAGACATCATTCACACAGACACGCATAGGGGAAATTTAAAGCAGCCTATTTACTTTGAATCCATGTTTTTGAGCTGTGGGAGGAAACTGGAGAACCCGGAGAACACCCACGTGGACACGGAGAGAACATGGAAACTCCACCCAGATCAGGATTCAAGCCTGGATCCTTAGCGCTGATGGGTGGATGTGCTAACCGTCACACCCCGGTACTAAATATAAACCCATGATGCATACTAAATATGTTAAATGAATGCTGGGCCACATCTTCATATCAACACAGGGGTATTGCACATGTTTATAGTGTAAGGAAACATGTTCATGATTAGCATTTAAACTATAAAAGGTAAAATGATAAAAGAATATTGTATAGAATCTTGTGTATGTAACTTTAGTTCAGTAGTTGTTTTTTGGAATGTCCCTTGATGTGACTGCTTTCCTTATTTTGGTTTTGTAATGACCCGTGATGAGCAGCTTTGAGTGATCCTTTTCAGGATCCTTTTTTTTTTTGGCTGAGCTGATCGTTTAAGGTAAATACTGTGTGATGTGTTTTGAACAGTTTTGTCTGACTTTAATTTTTGTCCTATCCCAGCCCATTGATTGATTCATTCATTCATTATCTCCCGCTTTATCCTCTATTAGGGTCGCGGTGGGGTTCCCCATGCCCATCCAGGGGAAAACGTCTCGGGCGCTGGGAAGATACACCCAGGACAGGGCGCCAATCCATCGCTGGGCACACACTCACTCACACAGACACACTCTATATGGGGCAATTTTTGAGAATTCAATTGACTTGATCCATGTTTTTGGACTGTGGGAGGAAACCGGAGAACCCGGAGGAAACCCACGCAGACACTGGGAGAACATGGAAACTCCACCCAGACGGGGATTTGAACCAGGAATCTCTAGCGCTAAGAGGCGAACGTGCTAACCACTAAGCCACCGTGCCGACCCATAATTCTTTAATGATTCATTTATACGGTTGTGTAATTTAGTTGTTTCACTTGTTACACTTTGGAACGTCTTTATATATGACTTTAATACTGAAAGTGAAAAATAAAAAAAATTAAAATTTCACTAAGCCACCGTGCCGCCCCCAGCCCATTGAATTGAACTGAATTCAACTTTATTGTCCTATCCCAGCCCATGAGCACTGAATTAGAATTACATCTAATTAACAACATGGTGGTATGTCGTGGTGCGAGGCAACCTTACTCCACAGGCTGGTAGAGATGGAGTAATAGTGTAGGGAGTGTTTTCTTGGCAAACAATGGGTCCTCTGATAACAAGTGCCATCATGACTAATGTTTGCTCCATGGCAGAAGGACACTTTTAGCAGGCCAGTGCGCCATGCCACAAGGTCGTATAATCATGGGTTGGTTCCAGGAACATGTTTGTTCTCCATGACATTCACATTCCTCAGGTCTTAATTATATAGAGCATCTTTAGAAAAATACCAATGTATCAGAGCAAAATCATTAATTTTCAGTGTTTCTATTCATTTAATTACCATAGGTGTATAAAATGAAACCATGTATTTCAAACATTTATGTACTTCCAACTTTGTGGTAGCAGTTAAGGGAAAGCCCAAGAACCATAAAGACATGATTTGATAAGTTCAATGTTCAGGAGATAGATATTAACCCTAAATGAACTACATTAACAGCTTTGGAATAAATTAGAATAAAGACTGTGAGCCAGGTCCTCTTGTCCAGCATCTGAATTTGCAAATGTTCTTCTGGATGAATGTGAAATTCTGACAAAGACTCTAAAATCTTGGCAAATGTTTTTTTTTTTTTTCTTTTTCAGAGGAATAGATGTTCTAGCTACATAGGAACCGGCATAGGATAGATGACATAAAAGCTCTTGTAGGTGTAATGTGTAGGTCTCCCTATATGTGTGTGTGTTTGTGTGTGTGTTAACCTGCTGTTTGTGCTAAATATGGAACTCATTCCTGTAGATTACTTGCACTTTCCTTGCACTGTGTGAGTCATTAAAAGCTTTCGTAAATGACTCTGTACAGAAATAAGGATATGTCTGTACACCTGAGTACAGTATAAAGCATTTGAACTTTAAATATAGAAAAAGACGAAATGAAACACTGTGTTCCTCTGTCTGGTCGAAGAAACAGCAACAGCACCTTTTGGGGGATAAGTTTAGTGAATAAAAGTTTAAAGCTTTTTAAACATTTATTCTTTTTTTTTGCTTTATTCCGAAACAATTTAATCACCAAATATATCTAGTTAACAGTAATGGAAGATCTTAAATGTCTTTTAAAAGTGTCATCCTGTCCCAAGTATCATTTTAAGTTTACTGTCAGGTGGCTACACATTTCATTTTGGCCTTTCACAAAAAAAATTGGCTTTCATAAAACACCAATATAAATAATCATTCTTACAAATCCAAAGAAACAGCAAAATGTGTTTAATTAGAAAACTGGTGTTCGCATAACAGAGGGAATCATTTTTATTATGGCATCCTCTGTTTTCATGTTGTCTGTTCATGGAGACGGCATGTTGCTCTCGATATCAGCAGATGCAGAATATCATGACGTTTAAAAAAAGCTCGAGCAGCAGTCGAGCCAAACCATCTGCTGCACTCACACATGAGGAAATTTGACCATCAGATTTTTCTCTTAAGTTGTTTTTGGCGTTCTCTTTTTTACAGTAATTATAATCGCTGTAAATGCGGATCGCATGTAACCACTTAAATGGAAATCACATTTCAGTCTACCTAAAACTCCCACATACAGAGCACGAAGTGGACAAGCTGGACCTGTGTGTGTGTGTTTTTGTGTTTTGTAGAAGCAGAACACCACAGAGGTCAAACAGTTGCAGCTTTTAGTAGGGAAACACGATGCAGAGTTGCAGTTCAGGCAGCAGGAGGCGCAGCAGGCCCAACTTCGTCTTAAAGACGAACAGGCGCGGGTTCGTTGCTTACAAGCCGAGGTGGAGGTCCTGAAGGTCAAGCTGGAAGATGGCGAACTGAATGCTAGGAGACCACTGGAGTCCCTGCAACAGGAGAGGAGTAAGCTGGTGATGGAGCTCAAGCAGCTTCAGCTGGAAAAACAGCAGCTGAGGGTAACACTACAAAAAAAATTATTAGTCAGCTATAAAAATATAATAACATTCATTCATTATCTTCAGCTTTATCCTATATTAGGGTTGCGGGGGGGGTTCCCCATGCCCATCCAGGGGAGAACATTTCGGGCGCTGGGCAGATACACCCAGGACAGGGCGCCAATCCATCGCTGGGTACACACACACACACACTCAAACAGGCACACTCTATAACTCTCTACGTGCTAACCACTAAGCCACCGTGCTGCCCTAGAATAATAATCATAATAATAAGTGGCGGCACGGTGGCTTAGTGGTTAGCACGTTCGCCTCTCGGCGCTAGGGGTTCCCGGTTTGAATCCCAATCCTGGTGGAGTTTCCATGTTCTCCCCGTGTCTGCGTGGGTTTCCTCCGGGTTCTCCGGTTTCCTCCCACAGTCCAAAAACATGGATCAAGTCAATTGAATTCTCAAAATTGCCCCATATAGAGTGTGTCTGTGTGAGTGAGTGTGTGCCCAGCGATGGATTGGCACCCTGTCCTGGATCTATCTGCCCAGCGCCCGAGACGTTCTCCCCTGGATGGGCATGGGGAACCCCCCCCCCCCCCCCCCGCGACCCTGATATAGGATAAAGTGGAAGATAATGAATGGATGAATAATTATAAGAATATTGAGCCTTTGGTTTGCTTTTGGTGTATTATTGATTTTAACATTCAGCAAACCATAAGACTTGTATATACACAAGTCTTGACCATTAAAGAAAAATCAAAGGGGTGTTCTCCTATATTAATTTATTTTATGTGTTGTTTAATTATTGCTAATTACAGTATGGGCCTTTTTCTTCCCCCGGATTGCAGCTACTAAACAATATTATGCAAATTTCTTTAACAACTATTGCAGAAATCGAAATGTTTCTAACTGTACATTTGCTGTGTGCATGTGCAGTATGCCCTACAGGAAGCAGAAGTAAAGCTGAGTGCCGCAGAGCAGGAGAAGCACCGGCAACAGGCAGCTGCTGCTGAGACAATGTGCAGCCTCCATCAGCTTGCCTTGGATAAACAGCAGGTTACTGCCGAGCTGGAGACGCAGCAAATAAAGTTAGTTCAGCTGAAAGGTAAAACAAATCAGTGGACTGAAAATTACAATCAGGGTTTTAGACTAATAATCTGTAATAATCATTTGATGAGCAAGTTGCCCTGTGGACATTTAGTGTGAGGTGTACTAGTTTGTCATGTGTTAATTGAAAACCGATGCTTTCCAGTGGTTTGTTACATGGTGTACTTGTGTAGCTATTTAAATTCTTTCAAACAGGTGGACTTGAGGCTCTGAAAGAACAGCATGTTAAGGAAGCCAAGGAGTTACAAGTACAGAACCGTGAGCTCAGAGTTCAACTGTGTAACATGCAGAATGAGCTGGAGCTGGCAAATTCCAGTCTAAAAGCAGTGGGCAGTACTGATGGACATGGTATACATACACCCACACCCACATATATAAACATAAGGTTTTAAGCAGAAACCAAACATATATATATATATATATATATATATATATATATATATATATATATATATATATATATATATATATATATATTTGTTTGGTTTCTGCTTAACAGTTTATTTTAAAAGCAAACCAGAGCCAGGTTCTCTTAATAAAGAGAAACAATTAAAGCACATAATGACTGGAATAGTATTCATCCATCCAATTCATGTTGTGTAATCTTGATATAATTACATCTGCATGTAAACAATACAATATTGAAGGTCAAGGTGCTTCCTAATCAAAACTGCATTAAAAATCATTGTTAATAAATCTCAAACTTTGAACACCCAACCCACAAAACATTGCAAAATCATGACTACCCAGAGAATACTGCTTCTGCAGTGTAATTAAACTGGTAGTCAGAGGGAATGACTGCCAAAGGTTTCACCAAAATTGTTTTGCTCCCTGAATTTTGAGTTTACTGTTATTAGTTTTACCCTCTAACTAAATAAAGTGCTGCAAATGTATTTATTTCCCTCATAATGACTACACTCCCAAAAAAATAATAAATCAAAGTTTTTAATAAGAATAACAACAAATCATTGGTCATTAAAATGGCTAAAACATAATAAATGCGCTGATCTACTGCAGTTTTCTCATTGCTGTAACACCTCCGGTTGTACTCAACTAGTTGAGAAGTTGCAAGACACAGTTAAATTCCCTTAACAGGTAACTATTTAAAAGTTGAACATAAAAATGGATCTAATACTGTTAATAATTGGAATATATTTTCAGGTGTCTGGCCCCACAATGCACTCCAGAATCTCGTTCCCAAAAAAGTAGATGATATAGTAGCAGGGGCGTAGGTGTCCTAATATGTTGATTCTTATTTATATTTACCTTTTTTTTAGCAAGTTTCTTGTATAATATTTGCAAGTGAGCTTTGTGCAAATATGTTCTTAATATTAATCAAGAGAGCTCACTTGCACTCCCTCACCCCGGGTAATTGAGATTTTTCAAAGCCTTGGGAAAGAAGCATAGGAAGTGTTAATGTATACAAATGGATCTCCATCTCCAGTAGGAACCAGGCTCATGCTTGAAGTTAGGGGATGTTTTTATAATTAGCTTGCTTGTTTATTTATCAGAATGTAATGGGCAGTGTTCCTCGAGTAAACCGGGACCTGGCTTACTTTAAAATAATAGGTGGAAGACCGCACTCTTTGACCCTGTCGTTTCAGCCAGGAGGGTCTTCATATGTGAGGCCTTCCCTTCATTATCCCACTTGTTTAGATAATAGCAGGAAAGCTACATACTGAGAAGCTGATTTGAGAGCATCTCATAACTCGGGCTTCCTACAATTATTGCACAGTGTACTTTTCCATCATGTGGAAACTGACTGATTCCCGTTTGCCTGTTTGCTCTACGTCTTCATGGTACACGTATTTTGTTTTGCATTGTCTTAATACAATAGAAGTCCAATTACAATTACGCTGCTAAGCCTTACACTGCGGCGTAGGGAGGAATAGAATAGTGTGGTCCCATATGACGCAAGCTTCGGTCAGCAAGGCTCTGGACAAAGCATTCTTTGACATACTCGCAGTACTTTTACAATGTAGCTGCACATTGAACGTACCAATGTAAGTGGCCTATACAAGATTAATCACAGTTATTTAGATTCAGTAGGTTAATTCAATAAGCAAAAAAATGTTCATATAGTTTACATATTTCTTATTGTAATTATCTGATTTTCACTTTGAAAATCAACATGTCATTTATGCAAAGGTGTCTAATTTTATACAAGACTGTTTACATTAAGCTGACAAGACTTTTCCTGAACTCTGTGTCAGTGGGAAATGAGCTGATTGTATTTGGAAGCAGTCCAAATTCTATAAACATGGCAAAGAATAGAAATGACACAAAAGAATGTAAACAGAAGTGTTTACCTTAACATATAAGACACTGGCTATTAATATCTACAAATACATTCAGGACAATAAAGGAATTGATACCAATACCAACCTTAATACATTTATGAACAGGTAGTTAAAAAGGTTTGATTTGGGAATTGATTTGTTTTACCCTTTTTATTTAAAACCTTGATTCCTGAGCTAGATGATTTTAAATATATTATTGAAGTAATAGGAAAAATAGAAATTCAGCTGATTACAACTTCAAATAACAAGAATAAAAACTTGTAATTTTGTTTTGATCCATTTTCCTCTAATAAATACAGGTACCACTGCAGGTCAGCAACTTTCATGCCGTCATAAATCTTGGTGATCGACTGGCAAAAAAAAACAAAAAACACAAATGTGAGGAAAACCAACAAAAGCTTCATAATATGGAAAAAAACATAGTTTATCATGGTAAAATGTAGAAGGAAATATTTTGGCATTGCACCGAAATATAACCTGAGTTATACTCCTAAGAACAGGGGTTGTAGTGTGCGTTTGTGTTTGAGGGCCAGATCCAGATTTACTCACTGCAAGACTTTACTGACTGTCCGAGGTGGCAGCACTGGAGACAGGGAGGCGCAAGAGGCCTGAGTAGGCACAGAGTTGGTGTATTACAAGTGTCAACATTGCATGTTTGACAAAGGAAGCCATTATCCCGTCTCTGTAGATTGTGGTTGAGAGGAAGCAGAAACATGGGAACTAAATGTAACAAGAACAACAATGATCTTTTTTCATGGCTTTTTTTTTTTTTTTTTTTTTTTTTTTTTTTTAAAAGGTCATACATGATAGTCCAACACATGTTTGACAAGTGATGTGCTTATTTATGTTAAGAGCATTCCTTTTTTTTTTTTTACTTCTTTAAGTTCTATGAGCTGATCTCTTACTTTTTTTAACGTTACTCAGTAATAAAAACCCAGTGCTGGAATAATGATATTCAAAAGAAAAGGTTGCAAAGAATTCTAAATGCAGAGGACAAATGTTGGGATATCGAGGACAGCACCTTTAAAACACTAGAGCTGATGGCAGGGATTAATTGAGCTTGTCATGTGCTTTAGGTCTGAAGGTGGCCTTGGACATGCAGGAGCAGTTAACTGCAAAGCGAGAGCAGGTCGACTTCCTTCAGAGTCAAATACAGATGCTGAAAGAGACCATTGAGAAGATTGTTCAGGTATAGGTCTTTATCAAAGGCTTTTACAAATATATATATATAGTCAGTCAATAATTTTTGGACATGCCCCCTTATTTCTTCACTTGTTAGTGCCATGTTGGTTCTCTGTTGGCATCACAGAACACATATCATTTGGGTGGTGAATTGTTTATTGTCAGTTCTGCAGTGACACTGGCTCTGCATACCATGAAATAATAAGGAAATTATTATTTTTTTAATTTTTCACTTTCAGTATTAAAGTCATATATAAAGAAGTTCCAAAGTGTAACAAGTGAAACAACTAAATTACACAACCATATAAATGAATCATTAAAGAATTATGGGGCAGCACGGTGGCTCACGGTTCGCCTCTCAGCGCTAGGGATTCCCGGTTCGAATCCCCATCTGGGTGGAGTTTCCATGTTCTCCCCTTGTCTGCGTGGGTTTCCTCCGGGTTCTCCGGTTTCCTCCCACAGTCCAAAAACATGGATCAAGTCAATTGAATTCTCAAAATTGCCCCATATAGAGTGTGTCTGTGTGAATGAATGAGTGTGTGCCCAGCGATGGATTGGCGCCCTGTCCTGGGTGTATCTGCCCAGCGCCCGAGACGAACCCCACCGCGACCCTAATAGAGGATAAAGCGGGAGATGATGAATGAATGAATGAATGAATAAAGAATTATGTTAAAATAAGGAATTAATGTAATGAAATGTGTGTTGTACCTGTGACTTGTTTTAAAACAGCTCTGTTGCAACGGCTGCTCTCCCACCACTTCTACAATCATATCATCAAATAATGCAGAACCATTTTTAGTTCTGAATGAATCAGTCAGAGATAATGTAATATAAAATGGCTCTTTATGAGAATGGTGCTTCACATCAGTGAACTTTGTCAGTTGTAGAGCTGAGAGCTGATGGTGCAGTCAATATCCATGTGAGTGATGTGTTTTATATAACATGATGGTTATAATTGAGTAACTGGAATAATTTGGTTTCTTCAAATGAGCTCAATTAAACACTCGGGAACAAGTGAGCGGCACTTCTTTTTGATTAATTTATAAATAGTACGAGTTTAAAGTGTTCCCGGACGCTGTGAGTGAGTTGTTGGCCTTACAGGAGAAGCGCTACCAGGCAATCGAAAGTGAGCGTCAGGCACAGGAGCTTCTTTTCGAGAAAGAAAAAAGTAAGAGGCTGAAGAATGATCTAGAGGCTCATTGCAGTAATGAGAAACTTCTGAAAAGCAAAGCTGAGAGGCTGGATGCAGCTCTACAGAAGGTATTCTAACAACTCATAAAGCAGTATTCAGTGCATTACAGTCCACATCATGGCTGCAGTCTAGGGCTCACCACCCCTCTCTTTCAGATGTCTGACAGCTTTGTCGAATGCCAAGACTTTATTCAGAAACAGGAACAAGAGATCATGAGGCTGAAACTTCAACATGCTCTCGAGCTAAAGGTAGGCTCTCTACAGAGAATCCCATCCAGCTGTACTCACATCTCCCCTCCCTGTGACCTACAGCACAGGCACATCATAATATTACTTTGTGTGTCTTGTCAACAAGAGTCATAACTTACGAGCTACATGGGTCAGATCTTATAAAAGGAACCAAACCTCAGTGGCTGCAGGGATCAATAAAAGCAGTCTCACACTAGCACAGCTGCCGATTCTTTCCAACAGCACTGCCAGAGAAACAGAGGTATTAAAGAACATGCACTCAAAATATTTCATTAGTAAAACTAATTTGCAGATTTAGAACTGCTGCTCTCATTTTATTTTCTGTTTTCATTTTTTTCTTTATTGTGCCATTCACAGTATTTCATTGAGTATTTCACTGATTCTATAGAAATCCTCACATCAGCCCATCAAACACCAACAATCATACCCCATTTTCTACTCCCCGATTGTAATGTTATATAAACAATGCTTGTATTTGTATTTTATGTACAGTCAGAGAGGCAGACAGTGTTCAGGGGTCAGAACACGACAGACGGGGGAGACGGACAGGGAGAGACTGAGATAGAAAAACAGGGAGACAGAAAATGAAGGAGACAGAGAGAGAAAAATGATGTGAAAAATAAAAATGCACCAAAGTGATTTGCACTGGATGAACCTTTTCTTGTTTAGTTAAGCTTCAGGAGCCAACAGTATAACCCCACCCAGGAACAGAATGACCTGGTTAAGGAGCGCCACAGTAACCCCACATGTGAGGCACAGGAGCGGGACCCTGACCACACACAGAGGTCTAATCTAACCCACAAATACAAAAGGTAAGGATGAAGTCATGCCGCTTATATTACATTAAGTAGCTATTGTATAAGTGGTGTGGCAAAAACGATAATGTGCTATTTATTATGTAAAATCCTTTCATTATTCACAAATATTTACACCTAGGGAACCAAAAAAAGATTTGGTCTGAAATTCAAACACAAAATCCTTTACAAAGAGCCCATTATAACAAAATGTGTTTCGATCTCTGACCATCACAGTCCTGTCCAACCACAAATTTAAACATTTCCTGGGGTTGACCATATACATATTTGTATACAATGTTAGAACATCAATGCCATATTATACATTCTCACTAAATCACCGACTGCCACTGCAACCCTAAGACATGAAAAGACGGGACATAAACTCCAGTAACTTAATATAGTTTTCATTTGTCTTCCTTAAATGGGTTCAAATCATGGATTGCTTTGGGGTTTTTTTTTTTAAACCTGCCTTAATTCTTTCTAGATGTCTGCTTGAAATATTTCTGAGCATGTTGCCAACCAGCAGCTCTGACTGTTACTGAGCCAAAACCAAGTTCCAAGTTTTTTGCTTCATATTTATCAGTCTGTCGACTGTTTGGTTTAATCCATTCAGGATTAAAGGGGTATATTTTTACAGATGTGATCTGACTCAGTGAAACATCAATTGCTGTTACAGTTGAAGCTTGAGATTTACAGTACTGTGCAAATGTTTGTCACTTAAGAAAAAAAAAATTTTTAAGGTTTATTTTCTGTTAGGTAAATATCTATTTACATAAAAAGGCTATTAGAATGAACTTAAAATAATTTATAAACACAGTGTATATGTTTCTTCATTGTCTTTTTTTGGCTCACATCCATTTCAATGGAAGACATTTGCCTTGGCAGAGCTTTACCCCTTTTTTACTGCAACTCTTTTATTTAGCCAGACTTGAGACAAGCAGTTAAAGTTCACTGATACAAACACCACCAATAGCAAGGATTTTTTTTATTCTAATTTACCCATCTGCTTGTAATTGAATGTGGGAAGAATCCAGACACTCCAAACACCTTCAGGCATGAGGAAAACATGTATACTGTATGAATAAAGGACCATGTTTATCCCACCTGGGAAATAAACCCTGAATATAGGAACTGGCAATAGTCAATGTGCTACAATGCTGCCTATTTACTGAGAATATATATATTTTTTCTATTAAAACACACACTTAATACCCACCTTTTATTTTCATAAGTGCTGAAGATTTTGCACTGATTTATACATAGCTACAAATACCATTTTTTTTAGTGTTGTAAACATACAGGAGGGCAGACAGACAGGGTAGTAGAACTACGTGGGAAGTCATAAAAACAGACCTCAATTAGGATTAAAGCTATGTGAAGGTTACATTGATAACAATTATTTATCTTGCATTTTATTGCGAACCACATTCCACTGCAGCCCTGCCCTTTGTGATAAAGCTTAATCGTTTTATGTTCTTTGATGTAGGTGTGAAGTGACCAAGGACATCGATGTTGCTAACAAGAAGACAGGGTCTAATGACTTCAACACGTGAGAGGATCTCAGGGTTAACCTGATTTTATTCTGTCCATACCGTTACTATATACAAACCTGGGTCACTGAGATACCCTGTGTTTGTCTTGTAAAACATTAACATATGCTGTGGCTGTGGTTTGGGCTTCTTGTCTTTCCTTACTCTGCACTGTGCTAAATTAATGCTATTTTCAGCAGTTAATGTGCATGTGGCCTGTTTTGCATGTTTGTCTGGTAACCCAGAGAGCAAGACGTTCTTCAAATCACTCCCAACGATAAGGATGTGAACGGAACTTATTCACCTGACCGTGAGTCTTTTCTCTGCTGTATAAATACATGATTAAATCAAATTGACATGTTCTTTAGAGGGATGTGACCCCTGATGTTTGTGAAGGAGTATTCAGTTAACAGTATACATCGGTGTTTTTGTTAACTGAGTAGAGACAGGAATGAGAGCAGCTCCACCTTGTTACGAATCTCTCTGTGTGTCAGCGCTGGGACGGAGATCTCCAGTACATTCCCTACTAACCTCAGATCTCCCCACTGATATCCACAAGAGCCTGATGATACGAATTCCTATCTGTACTGACCAAACAGGTACCAGACTTTATTACTAAATATTCTATGTTTGCAGAAAAGATTTTTTTTTTTATATGTGAAACTCTTATTATAAAAAGCCAACATCAACCATCAGAACATCAACCATATAATCAGATTGAACCTTTTATCCGCAGAAGAGCATATTGGAGTTTAAAATGTACAAATGTTTCTAATAAAGTGCTCATAAGTATCGATAATTGCTCGTGTATTTGCACAGTATATGTTATCTGTAGCCACAGCCCTGTATAAAGATTTATTAAACTGAATTTCCTGTAACCTTTAACATATTAATTCTGACTTTGGATTGTCTTGGGGATTTGACTAATGCCTCTCTTTATTGAAACAGCTGTTGAAAAGCACCGTGAATCTTTAGTGCAGGCATCCCTGTATCTAAAAAACAAACTGGACAGTCACCAGAACCTAGTGGAGGATCTTCAAATAAAGAATCAGGGTAAGAGTAAAGCTGAGTATTTTTTTTACTGCTATTCAAACCATAATAATGATTCATATGTGGTACTTTTACAGAAACCTCTTTGAGAATGAAAAGCAAAGAAAGACGAAAAGTCAAGGGCAAAAAAAAAGAACCTCTGAATAGGTAACACTGGACTGTTGACCGACTCTCTAAGTGACCTGTCAAAACAGATATGAACATAACTAACTGTAATAGTGCAACAAGTGTGAGCAATCTCATCGCTAGTTTTCAGCTGTAGTGCCAAGACTCTTCTGTCTCCAGGGTTTATTTTGCATGTCTGCTGTCTGTCCCTTTGGCCCTGTCCTCATGCTGCTCCTCCATAAACAGATTGCTGAGGAACTGCAAGAAATAATAAAGCAGGTATCATCTGTGAGCCTGTTTTTATTGACATAGGAGGTTGTTTTGGAGGAGCCGCTGGACCAACCTGGGGCATTCTCTTTCCATTACTGATAATAAATTGCTTGAAGGCCTGAGTTGCATGGATCTGCTTGAGTTCCTCATCCTATGAAAATATAAGGATGAATACATCTGACAAACCGCAGCAACCTCAGATCAGAGTTACATCCAGACATGACCTTTTTTTTGGCCAGACAGTGTATAAAAATATATTTTAAAATGACATAATAGAGTTGGGAGTGGAATATTCAGAAGCTGGAGTGGAGTGGGGAGTGGGACACGTCAGTACCATGCCCCAAAAAAGACACTGCAATTATATTTTTCCATGGTTTTTGACTTTAGCTGTATATAACACCTGATCAAACTTACTTTTTCTGTTAACTCCACTGTAAGTTTGGGGATTTCAGTTGCCAGGGAGTTTGATGGTGGCTCATTTGGGATTTGCTTTCTTGATGTTTTAGAATCTACACTCCAAGTGCTGTACATATTTGAATTGCACACCTGTTTTTGGAAAAATTGATGGTTGATACATTGAGCTTAACATGAAATTAAACATTAACATTAAAAAAAAAGAAGAACAGACATTTTATAATACATTGTATGATGTATGAGACAGTCATCCACATCATCAACATTTATGGCATCTGATGTTTGGATAGTGTAGCAATTTAAAATGTTTGTGAGAACTACATGTTCATCTCCCTGGTGTAACTCCCTCTGATGACATCTATTATCTATTATTATCTGCTGGTCAGTACAATGATACCAGTCTGAATCTTTTTTTAGATAAATATGAAGACTGAAAACATTTGTTGGTAAACTAATGAGGAACTGTAAAACCCTGCCATGCAGGCTGGAAAAATGTAAAACATTATCTAAGACAAGGTTTTTTTTATTGAGTCAGATACAACGCAATCCTCTTTATTTCTATAAAGCAAAATCCGATCTTATTTACCTTTGGCTTTGCACCATATAAGTAATCCTTCTCTGAACCTGGCAGAGAATTGCACAGCTCTTCAGATATTTGGTTGACTTCCATCACATGTATTGGAAATTTTATTTCTGGTTTCTTTTCGTGACCATTAAGAAACAAGTTAATGATTGTGGATTCTGTAAAGCTGTTGGTCCCATCACCCTTTGAAGCAAGAAAATACAACCTTTTAAATGTTACAGCCTGCAATAAAACTGCATATGAAGTAATGACAGTTAGCTAAAATGCCTAACACAGATTCCCGCACAATTTTTAATCAATATTATCAATAATGCAACATAAGCAAGAGACCACTCAGGTCTAATGCACTTATTCAACGTTACTGTTCTGAATGGCTGTACTATGAGTGTGTAAGTGTGGGCTGTGCTTTATCCTGCATTATACACTAATGGCAGAGTGGTACTGGACTTTTTTTAACCAAAAAGATAATGGATTCAGGTTTAGAACTGTCCAGCTGTCCTGTTAGACCCTTAAACACAGCCTGTAACCCCTAGTTACTTATATTGCATTGCTACCATAGCCATGTGTCCCTTTGAACAAAGGTGTTTTTTTTAAACATTGTAAATACATATATTTATATATAATTTGCTTTATTTCACTTGACAGAACATAACAGAATTGTATATTAGCTTACAGTGTAATAATAGTACTGACCAGAGAGGCGACCCAATCACAGAAGAGCTTGGTTGCTATCTTGAGGTCTTCTTCTTTAGAGTGTGAGTAAAGATTTTCAATTTTGGGATCTTTGTCTGTTGTCTGTCCTTTATGCCATTTATAAGGATTCTTTGTGGTTACAGTGCCTTTTAGCAGCTGCTCCGAATATCTGTGCAAAAAAAACAAAATTATTGGCTTTTCGAAAGATTTGAATATTATTATTGTATTATAATTTATTATTAGAATAAAAATCCCTGGTTATTTATCTAGAACAGCCTTTGTGGGGTTAGACACTTATGTTGAATGAGAGGACATAAATTCTGCTTAATCTTCTATTAGGATCACGGGGCGTTCCCCATGCGCATCCAGGGCAGAACGTTTTGGGCGTTGGGCAGATGCAGCAATCAACCACACACTGTAGTGGCAATTTAAAGCAGCCAATTCACTTTGAATCCACGTTTTTGGACTGTGTGAGGAAGCCTCCATGGGAACATGGGGAGAACATAGAAACTCCACCCAGAACGAAATTCAAACCTGGATCCCCAGCCTTGAGAGGTGAACGTGTTAACCACTATGCTTGTTAGTTATGGTTGGTCCAAAGACAGAGGTCAGGTGGATTGAAAATAGATAAACTTGATGTGTTGTGGTTCAGTAACATTCTGCCGTGTTAGTCTTGGTCTTGCCCCCACATCCAACAGTAAACTTTATTGTTTCAAGCTTTTTCGTGTGATCAATAATGATGGGCTTTTGTCCCTGTGAAACAGCTTGGATAAAGACAGTGTTTTAGTCGATGTGATTCAGTAGACTGAACGCATACAGTGGACTAATAGCTGGTTGTGTCTTCTTCTCTGTTAAAAACTCTTGGATAGGACCTTCACATGGCATCATAGTCTCTTCACTTAGCTGATCTTGAGACAAACAGTTTATGGGCGTCTCAATCCTTTCAAGCATGTCTGGATCCAGGACTGACAAGACCTCATCAAACATCTGGAAAAAGAATTGAAAACAATTTTATTACCTGAATGCATTTAGTGTCTCAAAAATACTATACAATGCCAGGCAAATGTTTGGACACGCCCGTTTTTGCTCCACTTATTGTCCATGTTTTCAGTTCCACTGGAAAGATGGACTTTGTAGTTCTACAACTCCAGACTGTAGTCCATCTGTTTGTGTTCTACAGTACATACTGTGTACGTCCCCTTTACTCTGTTCTAATGCTCAGAACCCCAATAGTACCACCACAGAGCAAGGGTTATTACTACAGCAGCACTGCTACACTAAAACCCCCCTCACCACATCAGTGTCACTGCAGAACTGACAATAAACAATCCACCACCCAAATGCTTGTGATTAAGGAACCAGCCTAGTGACATAATAGTCCCTGGTTTGATTCCCAGTCCCACTAAGTACTATGGCTGAAGTGCCCTTGGGCGAGGCTGGATATGTATTTTGCCTGAACATGTCAATATTGTGCATCAGGCACAGTTGGAAACAAGTTCAGACAATGTTAGTATTTAATATTTTGATTAGCTTTGTGTTGTTTACCTCCGATGGCATGCCACTTGCTAAATGTGGATATAACCTGAGTGGGTGTGCCCTCAGTCTCTGCTCTACTGCATCCACATAATGGCGTCGCTCCTCCTGCAGGCAGTTCTTTTTAGAAAAGCACACTTGCTCTTTGGTGAAGCGGCTCTTGGGTAATCTCTGAGGACGTGACTGATTGCACAGACCAAAAATGGCAGGTTCAGTCCCGTGCTGGGGCTGAGTGAAAGTCACCTCCAGTTGTGCAGCTGGGCAACCATTTCGAAAATCATCAGATCCTGGCTTTAGAAAGCGCCACTGACGAGTGTCAAGGGCCCCGGACAGCTGCAGTTTCTGAACTGGGTCCCTCAGGCATTTAGTGCGAAGCCTTTTTTGATGCCTGTACCACAAACATGTATCAGAAGGAAACATGAAAAAAAAGTTTATTTGAACTCCTCGATCCTTTAATGTCAATACATTAATATAGTAATGCTACGCATAAAAGATCTCATCATCTTCCGCTTCATTAGGGGACGTGAGGCCTATGTCCATCCAGGGAGAAGTTTCGGTCACTGGGCAGATACACCCAGGACAGGGTGCCAATCCTTCACTGGGCACACACTCACTATATATATAGGTGCAATGTAGATTAGGGAAATCTAGATTAAGGGAAATCTAGAACAGCAAATTCAAAAAAAATATTCCAAAAAAAATTTGGGATGAAACCCAAAAAATCCCGCTGGCCAAAAAAAAAAAAAAAAAAAAAAAAAAAAAAAAAAAAAAAAAAAAAAAAAAAAAGTGCATGTATACAGTATATGTGTGTGTGTATGTGTGTGTGTATATATATATATATATATATATATATATATATATATATATAATGGGCGGCACGGTGTCTTAGTGGTTAGCATGTTCTCCTCTTAGTGCTAGGGATTCCCGGTTTGAATCCCCATCTGGGTGGAGTTTCCTTGTTCTCACCGTGTCTGCGTGGGTTTCCTCCGGGTTCTCCGGTTTCCTCCCACAGTCCAAAAACATGGATCAAGTCAATTGAATTCTCAAAATTGCCCCATATAGAGTGTGTCTGTGTGAGTGAGTGTGTGCCCAGCGATGGATTGGTGCCCTGTCCTGGGTCTATCTGCCCAGCGCCCGAAACGTTCTCCCCTGGATGGGCATTAGTAACCCCCCCCCCCCCCCCCCCCGCGACCCCAATAGAGGATAAAGTGGGAGATATATATATATATATTATATTAAATCAATTAAAGCGCAGACTGTCCTATAATAACGAAGTTTAATCTTACCATGGATACACAGGAGCGTTACTTTTATCTCTTGATCCACTGAAACCTTTTCTGTCGGTCATGTTACACTATTTAAAACTAAACAAAACGTCTGTAAATGATTTATGTCTGATGGTCTTGAATTAATAAAATAAAATCGACTTCAATTTGACTTTGAAACGCTTAACACTGAATCAGAGCAACTCGGCCGCTTGCAGTTGCTATGGCACTTTCCGTGTCGTGTCCCGATTGCTACACTTGCGACCTAAACACTTAACGTAGTGCGCACTTTCCCACTGAAGGTTTCTAACTTCTCTAGTGCTACATGGAGCTGCTCCATTTGATGGTTTCGGATATTTGAAACACCGCCTCATAACTTTGCAACTATTCCTTATAAAGTAAAGATGAAATCATTTTAATAACGACATATAGCGACACGTAGCTAAATAAAGGATAAATACAGGTTTGTATAAACATTATTATGACACCGTAGAGTAACTCTATTTAAAATGTAACTAAAAATTGTGTGTACGGTTAAGGTATAAAAAATTGTCACTATAAATACCACACTATGCAGTTACAAAATATTTTAATACATTAGAAAACACATTCTTGCAGTTTCACGTTTTAAAATATTCCTAAAACTTAGTACTATTATGCTTTTAATCATTATAAACGTTTAAATTAAAACCTATTTCATTTTTTTATTTAAATGTGGTTAATGTGATTAGCAAATAAAAAAGCTCTAAGTAAGATTAGTTCTTTAAATGTTTAATTAAGGCCTTACATTGAAATCTGAGGTTGAGCTTTGTTTTTTATGGCCTGTATAAACAGGTCCCTTCTCTCCATCTATGACAAATGAGTACCATGAAGGGGTGCGGTTGGGTTCTCAGCTGACTGATGACTTAAGATGTTCAGGTTACATTATGTCCTGTTTGTATGAAAGCCTATTTCCGTGTCTTAGAATAAAAAAAAAATAGGCAAAAGTATCTATTTATCTCAGAATTTTGACTTTTAATCTCGGAATTACAGTCCCCTCCGCTTCTGAGTCCCGCGCCAAAGCACTTCTCCTTTCTTCCTTCCAAGGTTGATAATTGTTGTTAAGGTAGAATATGTTTATTTTTAAATCACTTGAGCATCATTGTTCAGAAGCTAAACTAAGAAAACATCTACACTGTGCAGCCCAGGTCCGTGCGTTTAACTGTAATGAAGAGGGGGGAAAATAAGATGTCCTTGAAGAAACAATGGAGTGTTTTCCAGGAATCTGTTCATAGTACCATGAATCTAAATTAGTATTTGGTTCCACATGCCGAACAAAATTTCGCAATTTATGTAGCACTTATTTGCAGAGCAGTTATAGTTAAATCTGTGGAATTTAGGTGTTGTGTACTAAATTGAATTCTAGTTCAGATATACATTTTATTACACATTACTGCTCAAATAAGTTCATCTTCATATTAGTGTTTTATTAAAGAGCCGTTTCTTTTTTAGTTCTGAAACTTACAGTTTGTTTAATGATGCGCAATGTTATTATATTGACTTTTAGAACGTGTTATCATTTAGCTGCAAGACACACTGCAGGCGGTAAGTCTCACACACACACTGCCCTTTTCCATTATTATAATGCATTATTATGTTAAAGTATACACTGCATGTTGCTCTCTATGTCTACATCTTTGCTTGCACACAATGTGTCAACTTATTGAATTCGACCAGGGAAGCTCAGATTTGTGTTATCCAGAATATACAAACTTATGAACCTAAATTTTAAATATAAATCGCAACGGTGAATATACTACATATTACATTAGTTGTAATATTAATGGGTCACTGACATAAGTCAGTGTAGTTTTATACTAGGGTCAGTGTATGGTGTGCAAATAGCAAGGATTTGTCTTTACACACTGGCTGGAAGGGGATTCACACAGTCAGGGACAGACAAAAGACGTTCTGTCAATATGTTTTTATTTTTTAGGCTGTAAAAGGATTTCACAACATAAAAATTATCCTGAATGTCAGATGATATGTTTAGCACATGGAAACACATCAGATGATATCGCCGCTGGAGACTGCTAGCTTTAAAAATTGAAATGTTATGAAAAGGAAACAATTGTACAGTGAATGTCTGACGGGTAATCTTTTATCGCATGTAGTATCTGGGTTCTTTCACAGTCTGTACACATACACTAAATGCTGAGTGATGAAGTTACCTGGAAAAAATTCTGTTTTTTTGTTCCATACACAACTTATTATTTATATTTGCCAGTTGTTTTTACTCTAAAAATGTCTGCTAGCTTACAACTCAATCTGTGATATTAAATGATTTAAAAATAGATGCGGTGTTGGTGTGGTGGGTTTCATCAAAGTTCATAGGTGACATAAATAGTATCCTTCCTGTAACTACTTTAATTAATTACTTCCAGATACTTCCTTTAGTAACTAAATTAGGGTTGGAGTACTAAAATAATATTGGCCACCTATTCACTAAATGAATTAATGGTATTTTGGTGCAGACAGTAAACATGTTACGAAATGGTTTCGAAAATATAAGTAAAAAAAAATGAAGGGCTTAATAAAGGTAAAGGTTTTAAGACCAATAAAGTAGTCTGATTGATTATACAGTGGCAGTTTGTTAGTATTTGTGTGATCTCTCAAGTTCTATTTAGCATCTGCACACTCCTCACACCCTGATCACATGCACTGAAACTGTGGATTAATGTTACCCAGAATAAGTGATCACTCATCTGCAGTGCTGCAGGATGTTGTTCAGAAATTGTTCTGTTTTAAATACACCCATAAAGTCTATTTGGGCGTGGTAGCTCAGTGGTCAGGGTGTTGGGCTATCAATCTGAAGGTTGGGGGTTCAAATCCCAGGTCCACTGAAGTTTCCAGTGTGGGTCCTTGAGCAAGACCCTTAACCCTCATTGCTCCAGGGATGTTGTGATGAACCCTGTGTCCACCTTGTAAGTCGCTTTGGATAAAAGCGTCTGCTAAATGACCCAATTTAATTTATTTAATTTTAATTTAATTTTTAATTTAATTTATTTAATATTTTTGCACATGAAGCAGCTATACTTTTAAAAAATGTATGCCACATCCGTGAGAGTACATTAGAATTCATTTTATTTGCTTTGTACACACCTAAAGTAAATGTGTCGGTACTTAAGGTAGTGTTACTGTAACAGCTGTGTATGCTGAGGGTGTCTCCTGGAAAAGGCTGCATCTTTGACGTACAATATCTTGTACAATATTAAAATAAATTTGGGACTGAAGTGTTTGCTAAAGCTGAGCTGTCCAGCAATTACAGCCTAATCAGTATTAGCTGCCCATCATGAAAATTATTATTTAACATGAATGATGAAGTTACATTAATTAAAATTGTCTTGGCATTAAGTTCAGATCTTCAGATATTCACTACACCTTTGTCTTAATATAGAGATCAAGCAACAAGGGTGTAGAAAGTATGTACTGCTGCTTATCCACCGTTTACTGAGTTAAAAAAAAATCATGAAGATGTGTGACGTTAGATAGCATAGTGGGATCAGTGATTTCTCCATAATGCATTATATAGACAAAAGTATTGAGGACGCTAGAGGGTCTTCCTTAGACTGTCGTCATGAGGTTGGAAGAGCGGTCCAGTTGTTTAAAACGCTCAGCTAGACCTGTCGCAATCATACTAAACAAATCACATGAAATCACAGATTAAAAGGTGAGCAAGTACCTTTGACCATATAGTTTACATCTGACTATTGACTGTCTATATTCTTCCCATCGTGAGCAGTATTGTAAATATTTTGGTGAATATTGTTTGGTGAATATTTACACTCCTACTGGAACAGGAACAGGCACTCCCTAATCACTTTCCAAAACTCCTACAACCCTTTTCCAATTCCCACTGTGAAGCATGGTGGAGGATCTGCAATTAGATATTAAATTAAAATCAGACTGCCTCATTCAGTCTGCTTAAAATTGGCCTCAAAGTACTAAATAAAAAAGGTTGTTTATTGTGACACATAGGGAAACATTTACTTTACTCCATTTTATGTCAATCCTTGTACTTGTTACAAATTAAAAACCTGAAAAAGACAAGTAAATAATTTTATGAATTTTATGCATTTATCGTGGGTGCCACATTTTTCTGAAGGTACTTGTGCCTGATTTAAGCCTTGTTTCAGTTACTTATTGGCCTCATATGTAAAATGTTAAAATAATGAATTCTAGCAAATGTTTTTCACACAAGGAACCCAGTGTTTTAGACCTTGAGACTGATTTTACAAATGAACTTTAATGCTTGTTGTGATGCACACTACCGTTCCAGTTATGTCTAAAATCTAAGGAACAGCCAATAACTCGGAGTAACAGGAAAGGAAAACTACTCCCAGTAGGCTTTTCAGCTGTCACAAGTAAAGCACCACACAATAAAAGGAAACTGTAAACGTGAAAACAAACATAAAGAACTTAGTTTCTTTCTATTTTTTAAGAAACATCCCTGAGAAGGAAGTCCACCACACCTTAGGTTACAGAAAGTACACTACTCACACTTATCAGCCACTTTATTGGATATAGCTCTCTGCTGCTCCCTTCATTTGTTTATCAGTTCTCCCTACAATCTAACTATAATAAACCTGAAAATTTAGTCCTACAACAACAGAATGTATGTTGTTTTGCTGCTGGTATGGCCAGGAAAACCTTAGGATCACCACATTGCATTTATTACTTGATATTGGGTGGTAGATGATTCTCAGCACTGCAGTGGCATAGACATGGTGATTGTGTATAAGCCTGCTTTAAGCTGGTTTAAGGAATTTTGCGTTACTTCTAAACTGATGTTATTCCATCCATCCATTATCTTCCGCTTTATCCTGTAGTAGGGTCGCGGTGGGGTTCCCCATGCCTATCCAGGGGAGAACGTTTCGGGCGCTGGGCAGATAGACCCAGGACAGGGTGCCAATCCATCGCTGGGCACACACTCACTCATACATACACACTCTATATAGGGCAATTTTGGAGAATTCAATTGACTTGATCCATGTTTTTGGACTGTGGGAGGAAACCGGAGAACCCGGAGGAAACCCACGCGGACACGGGGAGAACATGGAAACGCCACCCAGATTGGGATTCGAACCGGGAATCCCTAGTGCTGAGAGGCGAACGTGCTAACCACTAAGCCCATTGATGTTATTCCTTTAACCAAAAATGTTCAGCCACCAAAATTAGAATAAGACTAACACAAACTGTGCAGCAATAAATGTGTAAATTAATAAAACTGTCTCTACACGGTGGAGCAGTGAGGCAGATTTGTCAATTAAAGTGAACCGTACGTTTACACAGTGTGTTTAAAACACCTCCAGCACTGCTGTCTGAGATCCACTAAAACCAGCATCACATCAGTGACCCGGTCAACACTGTCAGGGTCAACAGTGTTAGCCACCACCCAAATTATACCTGCTCTATGGTGGTCCTGTGAGGTTTTTGACCAAAAATAGACTACAGTGTGTCGTTTTAGAACTACAACATGCAATTAATTAAAAAAAAAAGTTCATCTATTCATTTCAATTACTAGTCATCAATTTAAAGGGAGGATCAAATGCCTTTCCTGTAGATGTATCAGTATAATGAAATCAAAAGTGTGCACCAACAGACCAAAGAACATTCATAACGACACTTGTAAATCATCCACATTCTGTGGACCCGCATTGCTAAGTTTAATTAAGGCTCTGGCATAGAAACAGTATTTATTTATTTGTTTTGGCCAACACTGTCCTTTAACATCTGCCTGAGGCTAGTGGCACAAAAAGTGTCCAGGATGGGATAGGTCCCTGAGAATATTCTGTCACACCACTGAGCATTTTCTATGTTATAAATGAAACTTCAGTTCAGAGTAATAGAATAATTAGAATTAACTCCACTGCCACTAAAAACTCTCCCATCAGAACTGAAATCTTTAACCCATGTCTGTTCATTATTTATTGTTTCACAATGATCCACTTGTCTCTCGACTCTGCTGTGTCATTCCTTACTCCTGCATGCTCCTAGTTGCAGCATGTGTTTTTTTCTACATGGTGTCGCCTGATCCGCTGGGAGAGTTTAAAACTAAATGTACACATAAATCTAATTCTCTTAATGTCTTAAGCCTTCATGAATCTCATCTGTTGAAAAGGCCTGGCTCTTGGTGCTAGGCAGTTACAGCTGGATATCAGTCTTTACTCTTAGTGGATGTGTCAAGATCCAATAGGCTCTCGTAAGAAATAAGCTGTGCTGCATTCCTGATCCCTATACCAGAATTCCTGAATGCCTTAGTGCTCAGTATGGCTGAAGACACAGGGCGTGAGAATGATATGTGGATGAGAATACGTGTTTTAAGGAAATGTATAGAAAACCTCGGCCTTGGCCTTACTTTAAAATGACACATTTCAGTGTCTGGAGCTTCATGAACTCCCTAAAATAGTTTGTGCGTGACTGAAATCCAAAAAGGGTTTTGGTTTAGTAATTATTAACTTTCTTTAAAAAAAAAAAACAGATGTTTTATAGTCAGTGATATAATGACTGTATACAGCTACTGCAATCTCTCAAAGAAAAACATCTGCCCAAAGATATTACTTCTGCAGTTTTCAGCTTAAAAAACTAAGGCATTAGCACAATACATTAACAATCGTGCAAGTGGGAGGTGGTTGTATGCCATTGTGTGATTTTATCTGGTAAATATAAAGAAACAGTTAAAGGGAGTGTTGTTGAAGGACAATTCCTTACATAATGTCCATATCCCATTTCCATATTGTTACTGTAGGGTTTTGCTACAAGAATCTTAAGCGTGTCATTTCTGTTTTCGTATTTCTGATATGTTTTTGTTTCTCAGTGTTTTGCAGGATAGACATTCGTTTTTACAGTCCGTATGCGTCTGTGTGTCTTTGCGGGTAAGAATACTCGGAAATGTTGCATTTTATTTCAAAGGAAATTAGTTAAAAACATCACTTGACTATTTTTGTGAAAAATGAGCGCAATAAGCTCGGTCTGTCCAAACTTATTGATCATATTCAGAGTGATTCATATATTGGGGGATTTCTCTTTGTTTTTTACCTAGCTCTTTTAAAGTTTGTATGATGCAATCTTGGTTTTGTGGTTTCTATACCAATGTAACGGAAACTGGAACTTGCTTGTTACTTAGCAGCAACCATATTTACAGTGCTGTGTGAAAAGCTTCAAACCCTTTTCACTTTTCAAGATTTCTGCACAAATTTGACCTTAAACTTTAGAAGATGTTTAAGGTAGAAAAAAGGATTTTTAAGTCCTCAAAGTCAATAAAGTAAACCACAATAAACAAATAGGACAATATTTAACTTTGTTTATATTAATATTAATTAATATTGAAAATTTTTAAAGTAATAATAATAAATAAGTTATTTTAATACTTAATAAAAGTATTGCACATTCACATAACTGTAACTTAATTTATTATTTTTATAACTAAAGTTTTCAGTAATAATGATTAATTCTGCACATCATCTGGGAAAACTTGGTTTCCTCCTATAAACAGCTTTCCCCAGCTCTTTCCACAACATTTCTATAAGGTTTGTCATTTGCCTTCGATTTGGCCATTACAAAACATTATGTTTATTTTTGTATAGCTGTTCTGGTCCTGATGCAGCAAAACAGGCCCAAACCATGTTACAAACACCATCCTGTTTTACAGATATGATGTGATAGATTATTTAAAATGTGTATTTAGATGTTTAATTAAATACCATCCGTATTTTCCATATGTGCAGGTGTTCTAACTAAATGGGAAGATTATTTACCACTAAATATCACAGGAACATGTTAGAACATCCGTTCTAAATGCGACCATTTCTGGAATTCTTGACCCCACAAATGTTCCTTTGAACAAGGTGACCCACATTCTAATAGACATTCCAATAAACATGCCCCAAAATGCAGTTCCCATATAAGTGACAGCTGAAAACTAAAAAGGAAAGAGCAATTTATTCAAATAGGTGGTCTAACAAACACCTCTACAAATGACAGTCATATATACTTTTGTCCATGTAATACACAGGCTGAGGTTAATGCATACAGAAAAAGGGACAATGATATGCTTCCATTGGTTGTTCAACTTGTTTGTTCCAAAGATGTTTCAGTAAATTCATTCATTCATTATCTTCTGCTTTATCCTCTATTAGGGTCGCGGTGGGGTTCCCCATGCCCATCCAGGGGAGAACGTCTCGGGCGCTGGGCAGATACACCCAGGACAGGGCGCCAATCCATCGCTGGGCACACACTTACTCACACAGACACACTCTATATGGGGCAATTTGGAGAACTCAATTGACTTGATCAATGTTTTTGGACTGTGGGAGGAAACCGGAGAACCCGGAGGAAACCCACGCAGACACGGGGAGAACATGGAAACTCCACCCAGATGGGGATTCAAACTGGGAATCCCTAGTGCTGAGAGGCGAACATGCCAACCATTAAGCCATTGTGCCACCGTTTCAGTAAAAAAAAATTTTTTTTTAAATAATTCAAATTTACTTTTAGAATTATTGTACTCAGGTCTCTGTTCATGAAATATGTATTATCTCATAATTTGGTGGAATTAGTTATATTTAATTCTCCACACAGTTCATTGCTTGATCAGTCACATGTATGAAGAAAGCTTTGTGCTGCTATGAAAGCTATGAATCAGCAGATTCTTTTAATGAAAACAGTTCTTGTTCTGAAGAATATAGACATGCATTCACACAAAGAGGAGGAGAGAAAGAATAACCTAATCTGAAAATAATCTGCAATGAAAAAATAACGTCATGATGGTGGCACTATTTAGACACTTGCGTGCAAATCAACATTTTCAACCTGGGAAAAAGGATGCATTAAATGTTTGCCTGTGGTGTAGCATGACCGCAAACAAAAAAAGGTTTGGGTGCCAAATAAAAGGACAAGCCCAGTCGGTAGGAAAGTGGAACAATGACTAAATACAATACCATTTTAGCCATGCACCATTTGTTAAAAAAAAAAAAAAAATAGTCTATTTACTTAAAGCTCAAGGTCCCATATTTTCTTTAAAACTATGTTAATTTTATTGTATGCGATGTATATTAGAAAATGTTCTGAAATTGTGGAGGCAATTCAAGGATCATCCCATTTAGGTTGACTTGTGTTCTGTGCACAAAAGTAATTTTTGGATACAGTATGGACAATGATATTGGTACACCCACACATTACACCTACAGGAGCATTTGTACATGTAAGTTGGTCAGTTTCTGGATATTTAGCTATTTTTTAGCTATTTTTTACTATTTAGCTTTTTTTCCATTATAGCATTTATAAGATCAGAAAATATAAGGGCCTAGCTACAACTACATATGTAATAGAATTGTTTAAAACACATGCAGATTGATTGGCTTTAAATATTCCTGTGGCAATGAGACCTAATAAAACATCTGAATTCAGCACATGATTTCACAATTTTGGTGATAAGAAAGTATAATGGTCTGCACAGAACAGTGACCTTAACCAACCTGGACACATTTAAGGTCAACCACAAGTGAAGTAATGTCATATATATATATATATATATATATATATATATATATATATATATATATATATATATATATATATATATATATATATATATATATATTTATAGTTATAGTTATAGTTATTTTGAATGTTTGATATGCCAACACTTTGGATATTTTGGAATTTACTTGGAACTTGGATACGTGGAATTGCTTGTGTTTGTGTTAAGTTTGTGAGTGGTTGTTTCAGTGGGCAGCTTTGTTCCTTCCTTCTATCAAATCTCTCTCAGAAGTGTAAAACCCAAACAGTAGGGCTGTTGTGCCACCATTTTGATTGAATTTCTGGAAACACCCATTTAAAATTTACTTTAAAGAAATCATCTAACTCTACAGTCAGTTACACATTTTGTTGTTCTACACACATATATATATATATATATATATATATATATATATATATATATATATATATATATATAAAACTTTATCCAGACTTTCAAAAAAAATTGCATTGAGTTTAAAATATAAAAAATGTAAAATATTAAATAAGCCACTACTTTTGTACTAGCCACTCTGGTGTCTTATACCCCCCTGTGACCCTAGCAAAGGAGGATTGAGCAGAAGATGATGTATGATTTCAGTAAATTAGATTTTATTATGTGTTTAATAATTTTATACACAATGCATTACAATCTATGTATTTTTCTGGGTCTATATGTGTCATCAGCTGTAGTGCCCAACAACTTTTCCAAAATGCTTCAAACATGTAGGTAAATAAAAGAAATGTTTTAGTTTTTCGCACATATGTGCTTTGTTTGATATAAAATCATGCAAACCACTTTTGTTACCATTTCGTGTACTGTTTTCACTTCACTTGTTTGCACAGATGTTTGTTCTCTACTCCCTAGAGAGCACTGACAAGTGTGGTTTTTACACACAATCATATTCAGCCGCTTTATCTTGAAGGGTCAAAAAAAGGCAGTTGCTACAGCAAACCCTATAAAAGTGAATTGGTCAAATGTATTGCGTTATATTTTAGATGAATCACCTTTAATGCTGCTGAAATCTTTGGGTGGCTTACGTAATAAACTACATTTCTGTGTATGTCTTACTATTTACAGGTGTAATATACTCACTGACTCACTTAGATTTGTCCCTTAAATTGCTATTCCAAGCATAGCATGTCTGAATTGGAGTAAACTCCATTTCGGGAGATAGACCAGCAGCTGACGGGAGACTGTGTTGATTCAGCTTTGGCAACTGTCAAAACATAAATGGGAATTTTCTCCCCAAAATGGTAAAGTCCCAGGTGGTTAGACGAAAACTAAGGTCATATAGAAAGTACTACAGTAACTCGTGGTTGTTTAAAATTGCCATTTCTTCTAGTTAGATGATTCTTGATAATGATTCTCTTGCACCTTGTTGTAATAAGCAACTGATTTACAGTTAAGCCAAGAATTTCCTAAATTGGGTCTTACAGTTTTTTTGTACAAATATACATTTTTATTTTAACGCAACCAATGAGGTTTTCTGTTTCCAATGAGGTGCTCTGTTTGCATACTATTTGTGTTTACTTAAAGTTTATTAACTTTTCTAGTATTAAGGTGAATTGATATGTAATTTTGTGGTTTTAAGTCAAGATGTACATTCATGTGGTTAAACAAGCAAAGGGTCATTCTTAAGACTGAGTATTTATTCATACTGAATAAGAAGCACTAATAGCTTACAATGTAGAAATTGCTCCTGTTATATTTGTTTGTTTTATTTATGTTACAGTACTTACTGTTGGGTGTAAGGTTTAAATTAAATTAAAATGGATTTGTTCAATGAAATGATTTGTTAAGTCACATGAATAATTTAGAGTTAATATTACTTGGTATATTTTGTAGCTGAAACGAAAATTGACCCTCTGGAAAAACTGGTGTGAATGGCTGGATGTGGAACTTAGAAAATAATAAAATTTTAATTAGATTAAATAATTAAATTATACAATTTAATATATAATTTAATATAACTCATTTATGGAGCCAAAATTACAATGACAGCTCATTTGCAACTGATAACTTTCTTTAGCTTTTTGTGTGTGAAAGCATTTATAAGTTCAGATGCTGATAAAGGACCTTACAACCTTTATTCTAGTTTATTACAAATGGTTTTAATCAGGATGATGTCAGGCCTCTGCTGGACAGTCTAGTTTTTCAACATCAAACTCACCCAATCATGTCTTTTTGGGCCTTGCCCTGTGTACACGTTCACAGTCCTGCTTGAAATCGGCATTACCCAAAGTGTTCCTACAAGGTTGGGATCAAACAACTGTCTAAGTCACATGAGATGTTTGATTTTATGCATCTGTAGTAATAGGGATTGATGAAATATCTAAACTTAATGATTATGATGGGTTTCATGATACTTTTGTCCATAAAGTGTATGCCATATATGTGATTTGAAAAAATGGGAGAAGAAATAAATAATTGTTATGGAATATGTAAACTGTTTTTTTCCTGTTAAGTGTCAAGTATGACAGCTTTCAAACTGTGCTAGAATTATGCAAAAAATGCCTGACATTTAGGAAGTGGTGTAAAGTGATATTATGCACATAACTAAAACTCTTTCAAGTGAAAACTGAATTTGCTTCGTTATTGTATAGCAGGCACTGAAAACAGACACTGTAGATTTTAACAAATATTAGTCAAATGTGGAAGCAAAGGCAAAGTTAAGGGAGAATGAACAGAAGAAAACACCACAGACCTAAACAAAAAAACATGTGAGATCACATTCAATTAATTTTCTCAATTGTTCTCCACCCTGAACATAAAGAAAAAACGATTTATAAGTTTAAAGACAACCAGGTTAACAAGAAAATCTGCAAAAATAGAACTGAATGCACATTATAAAGAACTGAATTTTTTAAAATCAAGGACATTTTATTTACAATAACCTTACTCAGGGTTTACTTTCAATACCATACTTGAATTTATTGTTTACTGTACTCTGTATTGTCCTGTATTTATTGTGATCCTTGTGTTTGCACATGTGCACTTTATGTTGGTTGTGTAGTAGCTGTTATATGTAGCACCTTGTTCCTGGGGAACGCTGTCTCATTCCACATATACTGTACTCTACTTTATATTGTGGAATGACAAATAAAATACTTGAATACTTGAAAATACTTGAATACTTGAATACAAAACTAAGTTCTGGCCATGCATCTTACTCTTATATAATCATTCGTGTTCCAAAAGGTTTGGACTAGAGTTGGGAAAGATCAAAGGAATTTTTGTACTTTCCATACAAAGAGAAGAAAAGCCGTTAAAGCGCGTTTTTATTGTTGCTTTTTTTTAATTACACTGCTGTTTTCGTGCGCTCCTTTCTGCTGGCAGGATGACATAAGAACGTACACCCTGAACATAAAGAAAAAAACGATTTATAAGTTTAAAGACAGCCAGGTTAACAAGAAAATCTGCAAAAAAAAAAAAAAGAACTGAATGCACATTATACAGAACTGATTTTTTTTTAAACCAAGGACATTTTATTTACAATAACCTAACTCAGGGTTTACTTTCAATACCATACTTGAATTTATTGTTTACTGTACTGTGCATTGTCCTGTATTTATTGTGATCCTTGTGTTTGCACATGTGCACTTTATGTTGGTTGTGTAGTAGCTGTTATATGTAGCACCTTGTTCCTGGGGAACGCTGTCTCGTTCCACATATACTGTACTCTACTTTATATTGTGGAATGACAAATAAAATTCTTTCATTCATTCATTCATTATCTTCCGCTTTATCCTCTATTAGAGTCGCGGTGGGGTTCCCCATGCCCATCCAGGGGAGAACGTCTCGGGCGCTGGGCAGATACACCCAGGACAGGGCGCCAATCCATCGCTGGGTAAAATAAAATACTTGAATACTTGAAAATACTTGAATAATTGAATACAAAACTAAGTTCTGGCCATGCATCTTACTCTTATATAATCATTCGTGTTCCAAAAGGTTTGGACTAGAGTTGGGAAGATCAAAGGGATTTTTGTACTTTCCATACAAAGAGAAGAAAAGCCGTTAAATTGCGTTTTTATTGTTGATTTTTTAATTACACTGCTGTTTTGTGCGCGCCGTTCTGCCGGCAGGATGACATAAGAACGTACGATCCCGCTGCGCGCGAACCGTGTGCGCTGGCCCTTTAAACAAAGCCCGCCCTGAAATCAGTCGATCAAATTCTGCATCGCGCTCAGGCGACTCTGACCAATCAGAGCGGCCAGCGGGCGGGGTTACCGCGGTGGTCCGGGAAAACGTCAACCAATGGAAACGCGAGGAGTTTGAACAAAAGCTTTGAGGGGCGCGGCTATCGGCTCATTATTCATGTGTAATGAAAGCGTGTGTAAAGGGACTTAACGGCGCGGCCGATATAACGGTCTTAAGACAGAGCCGCCCCGCTGAGGCATTGTGCTCATTCTGCACGTCTGCAGCACGCAAATATACATATATATATATATATATATATATAAATATTCATTCATTCATTCATTATCTCCCGCTTTATCCTCTATTAGAGTCGCGGTGGGGTTCCCCATGCCCATCCAGGGGAGAACATCTCAGGCGCTGGGCAGATACACCCAGGACAGGGCGCCAATCCATCGCTGGGCACACACTCTCTCAGACAGACACACTCTATATGGGGCAATTTTGAGAATTCAATTGACTTGATCCATGTTTTTGGACTGTGGGAGGAAACCGGAGAACCTGGATGAAACCCACGCAGACACGGGGAGAACATGGAAACTCCACCCAGATGGGGACTCGAACCGGGAATCCCTAGCGCTGAGAGGCGAACGTGCTAAACCACTAAGCCACCGTGCCGCCATATAAAAATATAAAAATACATTCATCCATTATCTCCCGCTTTATCCTCTATTAGGGTCGCGGTGGGGTTCCCCATGCCCATCCAGGGGAGAACGTCTCGGGCGCTGGGCAGATACTCCCAGGACAGGGTGCCAATCCATCACTGGGCACACACTCATTCACACAGACACACTCTATATGGGGCAATTTTGGAGAATTCAATTAACTTGAACCATGTTTTTGGACTGTGTGAGGAAACCGGAAAACCCGGAGGAAACCCACGCAGACACGGGGAGAGCATGGAAACTCCACCCAGATGGGGATTCGAACCGGGAATCCCTAGCGCTGAAAGGCGAACATGCTAACCACTAAGCCACCGTGCCGCCATATAAAAATATAAAAATACAAATATAAAATTTACTAAACAAGTCCAAAAGAGCACAAAGTCTGAGGCGTCGTTTGGTGTGAGTATAGTCAGTGAATGTATAATCTCTAAAAGACGCGCAGTTAAAAAAAAAAAAAAACGTTTTAATCACAATTGTGTCTTTTATTCACGTAGAAATACGGGATTCGGTTATATATCATTATTCTGGAATCTGTCTGACAAGGTGGACTGATTTGGCTCGGCGTGGCGCTTTTAAAAGCCCATTTAAAATGTGTGACATCAGCTGGAATAGAGGCTGATCTGTTGTCGAGCGCACACCCACCCACCGCCCCGAAGCAGCGCTGTTCGCATGACTGCCTTCATTTGAATGTAGTATAAGGGGGAAATCGCAGGTCCTCCTCCGGCTCGCCGCATTGCTTTAGTCACTTTAGTGTGTGGCAGACACATTTCTTTGCTGTTACTTTACTTTGGCTGTTACAAAGATGAACACGGTGCCTAAAGCTTCCCGCAACCATTAACTAGATTAATCTGCAAAGCACAACCGCGTGCTCCAGCGCTGTTATTCCGAGCCGGGTTAGGTTTAGAGCCGCTCTTTCTCTCGCTTTTGCGCAACAGATAACCTATCGCCTTTAACGTATTGTTCGTCAAACTCCGTTGTGTTACTTTTTAAAAATTAATTGCCAAATCGCTCAAGATGACGAGACGATCTTGTGCCATTTACGCCACCGGAATTGTGAGTGCTCATCTGCTGATAGTGGGGATCGCCCTGATGGTGGGACAAGTCTTCCAAACCATGATACAAGAAAGAATTAAAAAGGTAAGATTGAAGTTACCTCAAGAGCTTTTTTTAAAAAAAACCCTGCTATTAACGATCATTTCTTTTTTTGTGTGTATTTCGTTCACTAATTCACCGGATAGTAACGTTGGGTAATATTCTAGGGCGTATATATACGGTTATTTACCCTCAACCAGGATGCTGTCGAAAATACTTGTTTGACTTAAAAATATTAACCACAAAGTATGCTTTAGGGATCACATCTACTTTTAGCTCAAAAATCAGCGTTAACAATTCGCAATTGCGATTCATCCACTTTTAAAACTGTGTTATTCATTCATCAAGAACCGGCGTATGATTGCAGTAAACATTGGAATATATGCGCAGACGATTTAATCCATTCACACCGTCCTTGTAAACGGGAGCAGCTTTTAGTTTAAAGATCATTTAGAGATCGACAATTTAGTTCTGAAATTAAAACGACTTCTTATTGAGTGTTCATCTCTTAGTTATTTTACCCCAAATTTGGGAATCTCCTTATATTTTTGTGTTGTGTATTCAAAATATGGCACGGTATTTATTTATTATTTTTCACCTCATCAATTTAGCCAAATGTACACACACACACACACACACACACGTAGAATATGTAAAATCTCAAACCAAATAAAGACCTTATCCCATAATATGCTTCATTTAATCCTTATAGAAGCCGGTTGCATATTAACACCTGATGTTAAACATGACAGGAAACGATTTAACATGTCGTGACCTGTCTGACGTGAAGGTTTCTTTTTTTTTTCATTTTGAACTTCAGGTGCTTTTACACTCTGTGGTGTAAATTTGCTTCCATCCCAGTAGCTGATTTGTTTTGCTCCTTCAGACCCGGGGTTGTGGTTGTATTTGTGTGGTGTGGGGGAGGTGTGGTGCTCATGGAGGGGGAAAAGCAAGGGGTGTTCTTGTTAAATACTTGGAATTCTGTACCCCCTTCTGAGTAAGGTGGAATTTCTGCTATATATATATATATATATATATATATATATATATATATATATATATATGAGCTTGTCCTAAAAGGAGACTTTGGGACACTTCACTCAGGCTCAGGGCTACGTAATTAGAAAACGTGTAATAGTGTACTCATTCATCTGTAAATCAGCTACGCGTCTCAGTTTTAACATAAACGTTTGTTTAAGCTCCAACAGGACCGCTCATATAACTTGTGACACTTTTTTTTCAAACCCTCAGGACCTGCATAGTTCCTAAACAGGGCGTGGAAGAAGCAGTATAGATGTACGTTAACTGAAAAGTCGCCTGTCTTTCAACCATTGTCCTTGTGCCGACTTTTATAAACCTGTTGTCTAAACAGTTTGGAGAAAGTGTTATACAGGGTTTACCAGCATTCCTCCGCTCCCTTTGGCTTTTTTTTGCAGATGTTGTAATTCATTCCCAACCAAGTTATCATTTCCCACAATTTTGATTCACACACTCATTTTCCAGCCGAACGACCCTTTAAACCAGTTTTTATCTCTGCCTATCCAGTCTTGTTTTAACTTGTCCATACGAACTTTAACTTGTGCTTAGGCTGTAAGGAAATAACCTGCATCCAGACAATTATCACTGTCCAAGATCAAGGTTTTGAAAACGGCACATGTTAAATGTGAGTGACGAATTTCCCTTAGAGACGATGCCGTTCAAGGCTTGTGGACATGGTCATTTGCTTTCAGGGTTATCGGTATTTAACCTTGTTTTCTTTGTTTCGTGAAAGCATGAAGGGCTGAGTTTTTCTAACATGTAGAAGTTTTGGTGTTAAACCTCATTAATGGACTTCATGAAAACTGCCCACAAATAAACACATACAAAGCAAAGAACCTGTACAATAAAAAAGAGAAAGGGGCGTGGTAGGATAATTTCCAAATATTTGATACCTATTTCTCAGAACCTAATCCTTAAATTACCACCTAAACATTCAGAGGTGTGCGCAAGGATTTAAAAGTCTGAGTCAGTTCGGCTTCCCAAAAGTCCATCGGGGCTGAGTTTTGTCACACATTTGTGAGTAGTTTTAGTAGAAGGTTTCTCAAGTACCTCATACTTTACCCATGGTCCAGAGAAAGCAGTTAGGAAAGCCTTTTCCAAAGAGTCCTTATAAGCGCATGAAAGTGAGAGATTTTCCTAAACCGCAGCACTTTTTCTCATGAATGATGCACTTCAGTGACTTAACCTGCTTGGCTCAATATCATACAACAATAAGGAATGAAATACGATCAGTTTTTTATTATTATTATTTAGCAATACATAATCGTGGAATGGATATGGGTGGGAAAAGGAACAATTGTGTTCTTTGTGTGCTTCAGGCTCAAAAAAAAAAAAAAAACGCACACAAAAAGATCATGTAGTAATTTTCTAAAATATATTTGAGGTTAGATTTGGTCAGATTGCAATAAAAATCAGTGGTTCTTTTACATTTGTCTAACCTACCTTTCTAAATGGATTTGGGATATAGACAGGATTAAAGTTTTTATGCTTCCCTACCATCTAAAGCTGCTTCATCACAGTTTTTTCTTTTAACCACGTGATCCGCATTACTGTGAGATTAAACATCCATATGTAATCATTTGAAAGATTTAAACCTGTGGCCATGGAATTGTCATTTCATATTCTTGCCGTTCTATTTAGTCGCAGTGGTTGAAATTTAAGACTTTTCTCTTTTCGGTTTAGCTGACAGGACATACAAAATGTTGACGCCATCCGATTGCACGCCGACGCTTTAGGTTCTTAATGCTGACTACATATCGCCTTTTCCTTCATGGATGACCCTGTCACATGTCCGCTTGGTTTTCCTGAGGTTGTTCACATATTGCCCTAAAGACCCTGCTGACCCAGTGAACTTTAAACATTTTCTGTTAGCTCTGTCTGTCACCTGAATTAAACCAAATACACAACCTACTTTACTGGAAGAAGTCATTTTTAGGAAGTGTGGTGTGAGCTGAATGATTGCTTGCACAAAGGTTACTTAATCTTCATCTTCCTTAAAATACACCTCTGTATAATTGTTTTATTGGTTTATTTCACTGGTTTCACTCATGATTTTTCTCATAGTTTTGTTATTATGCTTTCTTTCCTGTAGGAGATTACTTTGGCTCAGAACAGTCGAGTACTCGAGGGCTGGATTAATCCTCCACCACCAGTTTACATGCAGTATTTCTTTTTCAACGTGACCAACCCTGAACAGTTTAAAGCTGGTTTAGAAAAGCCTCATGTCACCCAAGTGGGCCCTTACACTTACAGGTACAGCACCAACTCCCGTTTGATATCAACTTTTAAAGCTTCTTAAGAGTTACATTTTAGAGCAACTTTTTATGACGTCACATTTAGTTTTTCCTGCTAGGGTTAATGTCATGTACGATTTTTTTTCCTTTTATTTTCTTCTTTTATAATGTATTGCCTTCTGTGATGCACCAGACATGACTCAGATGTTAAAGGAAGTAACAGTGAAACTGTATGTATACAGATGGTATCTAAGAGGAAGTGTTGACTTTTGAGTCAGGTGTAATGGAAATGTAATGATTTGTGAGATGCAGTGGAAAGCAAAATTCCCTCGCACCCTCTAACCAATTAATTACATTGGTAGCCAATAGTTTGTTTTCGTACGTTCAGGAGAAACTCACAGTTTGCACAAAAGTCAAATCAGCTAGATCTCTAAACATTTCCTGTTTGTTACATAAGGGAATACAGACCACGTGAAAATGTGACGTACTTGGAGAACGGTACAAAAGTCTTTGCCACCAATCCAAAGAGTTTCGTATTTCTTCCGGAAATGTCTTCCGGAAACCCGGAGCTGGACGTCGTGACCATTCCCAACATTCCGTTCATTGTGAGTTATCATAATTTTCATGCTTTTGTCGTGATTTTGCTCCTGGATGAAAAAAAACGCATACAAATCGTTTTACTTTGTTTCTCTTTAGGCCATAATGAATGAATTGAAGTCCTATTCTTTCTTCATCCGCCCCATGATCTCTTTGTATATCGATTCATTGGGTGTTGACCTGTTCATGACGCGTACAGTCCATGAGATACTGTGGGGCTTCAAAGACCCTCTAATGGCCAAAATCCATGCTCTAAAGTCCGATGTACCAGAGTACTTTGGACTCATGTACCAGGTGAGAATCTGACATAAATTAAACTGCACTTAAAAAGTTAAAATATGATGAAATATCAAATCCACATCAAATAAAACATCATTTATTGATATATACTTATTGATTATACTTGTACTTATTCAAATAATCAGTGTTAAATCACCAAACTGATTCAATCCGACCGCAGGGTTCGCTCTGATAATCAATCGGTACAATTATGATAGACTAGCTCAATACCTTAAGGTCAATGGGTTACAAAACGCAAAGCTCTGTTCAGTATTTTAGTTGTTTTAATTAAGTTTTTGCTGAGTGTTGAGATCAATGTGATGTTATCTAAAGTATAATGTTCCCTCACTAAACCTGTATTATAATTTCTTTTAGATTGTATTGGTTGGTGTAAAAGATCATTAGTTTAGAATCTGCGTGTCCGTGTCTCTGGACTTAAAATGTCCTCACAGCCAAACTAAGCAAATCTAGTTAAATCAGACTTGTTTACCGAGCTCGGCAGAGGTCTGATGAACATCTTATGTCATTTTAGAAAAATGGAACTCATGAAGGAGAATTTGTTTTTCACACTGGAGAACAGAACCATATGGACTATGGAAAGATCGAAACCTGGAATGGAATACGGTAATCACTAGTTTGCTTAACTTTCTCCCTTTGGTCTACTTGGCCCTTTTGGCGATTTGTTTACTCAGTGATCTATCTGTTGAGAGTTCAGCCAGAAAATTCCACAAGACTTCAGTGAAACTGAATGATTTGCTGCTTTCTGTTATAGTCTAATATAATTAGTATGTGTGTAAAAATCAAACTAAACTCCTGCTTGCTTTTCTTTTCTTTATTGCAGTAAAATGAAGTGGTGGTCGTCCGATCAGAGTAACATGATCAACGGCACTGATGGCAGCGTGTTCCACACTTTCCTTTCTAGAGACGAGCTTCTTTACATTTTCGCTGCGGATCTCTGCAGGTAATGTCCCGCAGTGTAGCAACCTCGTACATTCAGTCAAACATCCACTTTTTGGAATTGTTAATGCAAATTGTCTTGTTATTGAAAAGTAACATGACATTTAGTGCTTCAGTTGAAAGTTTATGCAAATTATCCGAGTGACTTCGGCTTTACCGAGTTGTTTTCTGGATTTTTTTTTTTTTTTGCCCTCCTTGGAAATGGTTTTGTTAGTTAAAAGGTGTCCCAGTGTTACTAAGAAGCTGATGATCCGCTCTACTGAAGTGTGTTTCTACTGGGTTACATATAAATGTAGATCTGCAAAACTTAAGAACTGTATATTAATTAACATCTATTACCATAATCTGTGTTTCTATAGTAAACAGTCTTGGATTTTGGAAATCATTGATCAACATCAGTTTTTTTTCTGATATGGTTTACATTCAATTAATATTCTTGCTTTAGCACGCACAGCTCCACATTTTGATTGATACAGAATTCTTCTTTAAAGTTAATACCCATCCATCCATTATCTTCCGCCTTATCCTCTACTAGGGTCGCGGGGGGGGTTCCCCATGCCCATCCAGGGGAGAATGTTTCGGGCGCTGGGCAAATACACCATGAATCAAATAATAATAAGAGATTATGTAAAACCGATTTCATTTATGAAAATGAATATTTTTTCAGACCAGCAAACATGTTCTTTTTTTTCCCTCCTGTGTGTAGATCCATCCATCTTGGATATGTAAAGGATGAAGAGGTGAAGGGAATTCCAGCATTTCGCTTTGCTCCTCCCTCTGATGTTTTGGCTCCTCCGGAAGAGAATCCTGCAAATGCGGGCTTCTGTGTGCCTGCTGGAGAGTGCCTGGGCAAAGGAGTGCTTAAAGTCAGTGTGTGCCGTGATGGTAAGGTCATATTTACTTAATGGGAGGCTCTTAACCCTTAATTTGTCCATGGGTGTTGTATCATATCTGACCCAGTGTTCTAACAGTGCTCTAACCTTGGATAAAAGCATCTGCTAAATGTGCACATGATTATAAACATGTGTATATTTATTACTTGTATTATTTTCCTTATTTCACATGAGTTAAAGTCACAGGCTTTGGTTCTTTGGTTCTTGGTAGCTAGTTACCATTTTACCAATATCAAATGAACTTTGTTCCCTAAAATGTTAAGCAACATTGTCTTTTTTGTTTCGTTTCATTCATTCATTCATTATCTCCCGCTTTATCCTCTATTAGGGTCGCGGTGGGGTTCCCCATGCCCATCCAGGGGAGAACATCTCAGGCGCTGGGCAGACACACCCAGGACAGGGCGCCAATCCATCGCTGGGCACACCCTCACTCACACAGACACACTTTATATGGGGCAATTTTGAGAACTCCATTGACTTGATCCATGTTTTTGGACTGTGGGAGGAAACCGGAGAACCCGGAGGAAACCCACGCAGACACAGGGAGAACATAGAAACTCCACCCAGGTGGGGATTCGAACCGGGAATCCCTAGCGCTGAGAGGCGAACGTGCTAACCACTAAGCCACCGTGCCGCCCTTTTTTGTTTCAAAATACTTATATTTTACCATCATGCGAACTCTTGATTCCAATACTATTGACTGAAGGTGGTTGTTAGCAGAACAACCGCTTTTTTTTCCACCCAGTCAGCATTACTCCTCTCTAGACTGAAGTTCATTTTTGATCGGTGTCCCTTTTGTTTGCACTTCTTTGCACTGTGGCAAAACTCCCGAGGACGGCACACAGGTGCTTAATGAATAACTCCAGGTCAAAGCTAAACGCTGCAGATTAAACCACCAATCGAGACATGATTGAGGCAAAGCTACACTATTCTCTTTATTGCTTCCTCCATCACTCATGGTGCTGATAGCAGTGTTTGCTGATGGTGAAGTCATGGTTTTTAATCATGTGAGCACTCTTTAGATGACTCAAGAGTTTTTCAAATTGACATATGCACTTCGTATTTAAAAGGAGAACTACCACAGGATCGACGTAAGGGAAGTGAAATGTCTGCTTTGCTTAACTTGCAAACCTTTCCTGCTGGATTTGACTGGTTTGGGTATATTTAGGTCATGGTCAAAATCACAAAGCAAGCACAAAATGGAATTTTGTTCTGACCCTGGTACAAGATGACAGTGACCTAAACCCTGTGTTTTGCTCAAACAGAGAGTTCTGGGGCGTAAAGTGGTGGCCGTTGAGATTGCAGATCATTAAAAAACCTAACTATAAATTGAAATGAGTCCAGTTATAATTATTTTTTTTTGTATATTTGAAAGAGACTCAACAAATCAAGTTAATCCTTGTTTTTAACATAAATAATTTTTTTTGTTGTTAATTTTTAAAATTTTATTTTTGTTTTTATAGGAGCCCCGATAGTCGTGTCATTTCCACATTTCTACCAAGCTGACAAAAGGTACATTGAAGCTGTTGATGGAATGAATCCAAACAAGGAGGAACATGAAACTTACCTTGACCTGAACCCGGTAAGTTAATTTAGATTATTATTAGTTGTATACATTATTTAATTAGCTCGGTCATAGCTTCCTTAATTAAAAGTTGATAAAAGTCAGGTTTAAATAATTTGCAGTGTAAATATTTGAATATTGTTGTTTTGCGGCAGACCACTGGAGTTCCTATCCGTGCCTGTAAGAGAGCCCAGTTAAACATTATAATGAAGAGGGTCCCTGGCTTTCCGTAAGTTCCAGATTTTAATTTAAATTTCTATCGCCCTTAGCAACAAGTTTGAAGTTCAAACCAAAGAATGTTGTATAATGTATTTTGTAAGCATCTAAAGGCATACATTTTATTTCCATTTCAGTGCAACCAGATATCTAAACGAAACCATTTTCCCAATTATGTATGTTAATGAGGTAAGAGCTTTTTGGTTGACTGTGTTGCATGTTAATTCACCCTGGTTGTTTTTGCTGATGGTTTTTGCTAAAATGATTTGATCTCTGGTTTAACAGACAGCAACCATCGACGATGGTTCGGCCTCGCAAATGAAAACTCTGCTCGTTATCGTAACCATAGTGTCCAACTTCCCTGTAATCATCATGGCCATGGGTGCGATATTACTGCTTGTCTTTATCTTCCTCCTGTGCAGGAATCGCCAAAGAAAGGTAAGACGACTTTGCCTTCTGGTATCCCTGCATTCCATCCTTATGTTATCAGAAAACTGAATTGTAATTTCACAGCTGGTTTGTTTTGGTCCTGAAAATTCAGTATAATAAAACACCAAAATTCAAAGTTCAGATTTTTACAACTGAACATACAGATATGGGAACTCATCTCATGAATCAGTTTTCAATTTAATTGGCCAATAAGAGCTATTTGTAGATGACAAATGCATTGACATTTTAACAAGGGACTCTTATCTGTTAACAATTATTATCATGATTATTGGCATAAGTATGAAGTTTGTCCTCATTAACTCAGGGTTCATATTGTTAAACCTCAAACATTATTCTTTTTAAGTGTATTACTGTTAAATGTCAAACAGAATTGGGTTTGGTGCCTTATGATGGCCTTATCTTATTTAAAAATATGTATATATTTGTTTAATATTTTAATGATTAAAACGCACACAGCCAGAAAAACTGTCAAGCACCATGAAGCTTTGCTATGGTTACCACAACATGAAAACAAATGGTTGTTAATTGCCCCTCTTGTGGTTGCACTCATGGTATGCTGTCTTCCTTTTGGTAGTAGCAAAAAATAGACAGGAAGGGTGAGGTTTTTAAGGTCTATAGACATGCCTCTTAAAACCATAACCGTACAGATTTGTGTTTTCAGATGAATATTACTGATAATCAATCATTATTGATTGTTAGCAGTAGCTTATCATGTTCATTGCTGTGACAACACCATCTATCCCTTAGAAAAAGTACAGGAAATTTGTTTTAATTCACCTGCATGTGTTGGCTCAGGTGCATGAGGCTTATATTCAATGCATGTTTTTACTAATACATTTTACTACCAGGCTTATGTGCAAGAAACCTCTCGACATGCTGCGTGATGAGACAAATCATACCAGTATTATTTATTAATGCTTCACTAAAAAAAAAAAAAAAAATGTTAAGGTTTCCATTTTTTAAAATGTATTTAAACATTTGGGCCTGTAAACTGTTCTATCATTAGCACAGTGGATAAAAGAAATTTTATCAAAAAAAAGTAGGGGAAAAAAATCTAAGGTGTAGGTAATAATTTTGGTGTAGGTAAAGCATTAGGCTCTGTGAGTAAGCAAATATGTAGTAATTATACCACCTCAGTTGCATCAGATCCGTAATATTCTTAATGTAATTTGATGTGAAGTTCTTTTATTTGATATTGGACATTACATACAAGTGTTTGTGATTTTGTGATGATTTACACATTAATTTCCCCACCTTCCAACATGTGGTGTTTTTAAAAAAAATATTTATTAGCTTGTTCAAGTGATTTAGCTCTAGTTAAATCATAGGATGGTTCTGCCGTCACTTACCTTAAAATAGCTTCCATTTCAGTAGTTCAACTGAGGAATTTTCACCTGCTACATGATGTCTACTGCGTGTTGACATACCAGCCATTCTCATCTACAGTGTTTGCGTACTACATAGCAAGCAGTACGCGATTTCAGACGCAGGCATAGATCCTTCTAACTTGCACTACTACAAATACCAAATTTTCTCAAATAGTACAGCCTATTAGAGGAAACCATTTTTAAAAATTTCTTTTTAATAATTTACCATAAGTTGTCTAACTGGTATTTTTGCATAATGTAATAAACAAAGTATTATTTTGCATAATGCTGCCTTGTTCAATTTTCAGTAACATCCCCTCCCTCCCCTTTTTTGTTCCTATTCAGAATGAAGTAAAACGTATTGATTTTACCGAAGCTTTTCATTCTTTGACTGTAAGTCAATATCTACCCCTTTTTCCTTTTTTATTTGCTCACTGTTTGCTTATCATTTTTAAAGCGAATTAGAAGTACTGGAGATTGCATTTTAGCCAGTCATGATTACTATGCTATGTTTAAGTACCTCCCTTTTATATATAATTTCTTTTTACATAGTAACATGCATTTGGTTATGCAAAGCATGTTCGTTGCCTATTTGCATGGAATATGTTTAAGTTTTAGGTTTTTACTTCTCTTATGTCTTTGAAGTTCTTAAGCCTTAAAACTGGTCAACATTTTGACGTCAGTTGTATCTGTGTAACCTGAAAATGTTTCCAACTCCACGGCACCGATAAATGAATTTTCACACACATTTTTCTACAGACGAAAGATGACACGGCATACACTCCGGTCAGCAGCAAATCGGACGAGTCTCCTGAAGCCCACAGCAACCAGCCTATGAAAAACGGGTCTTACATCGCAATGTCACCAGTGGAGGCAGAGAAATGTTGATAAGGACTGCTGAGTGGTGCTCCAGCTATGGTGTTCCACTTCTGGGACTTTTTTTTTTTTTTTTTTTGAATCCCCCCCCCACCCACCACTCACCCACTGATCCTATTTTCACTGTGCAACACATTTTGGAGGGTCGACTTCTGTAGAACGCCGCGGTCAGCCGAGACGGAGTTTTTCTGCGGCCGTCTCGACAGACTTCTTATTCCGCTGACACTATTGCTGTCCGAGCATGGCTTTCTCAACCTGCCGGATTAACGGCACAAAAAACCCTTTTGGTCGAGAAACAGTGCTGTCATGTTATAACTTCTTTTAAATACGTGATTAACTCTATGTGAACTGAAAACACCTGCTTGCCTTCTGGGAAGATAATGCCCAATGCATGCTTTTAGGTCTTTAACCTTGTTAGGACTGAAAACGAGCGTGTTTACACATGGACATTGCTTTCTGATGGCAAGCAGGGGCCAGTTAAAACAGAGGAGCTTGGCGTTTTAAAGCAGACACTCTAAAAAAAGTTTATTGCCACACTACTGTATTAAAAGTCTGCTTGATCGGACTGAAACTAACAAATGCCATATTCTATCTTAACATTTCAGATGATGGGACAAACTTTCCTAATAGTATTGAAAAGCTAAACCAGAAGCCTTGCTCATAAGAAGTTCAGTGCGTCTGGTTGTCGATGTGAATGGGGTTTGTGCGAATGTTGTATTTTGTATTTGTATGTGTGACGAAAGTTTGGCACGTCCAGGCTTGTGTATGACTCAATCCCACTGCTGTGATCCTCTTAATTAAGGGCAGCGTCCTTGCTGAAGTTTGATGCAGTGGCATGACTTGGGTGGTGTCAATGGATTATATCTTCTCTTATTTGCCCTTATGGAATCACAAGTCTTAAAAAGTGACAGAGTTGTTAAGTTGGTCTTTGTGTGCAGACGCACATGCCCACATTGTGCTGTGAAACAAGCTTTTGTTAAAAAAAAGCAAGCCTACAAAATGCACAAGTGACACTTAAACCTGCTCTCTGCCTTACACCTTTTGTCAGTTTTGCTGTGTAAGTAAGGGCTCGGTCCTTTATTATGACTGACTGCCTTTAGTCCAGTCTTTAGAGAAAACATCTGCCCTCCCAAGCTCTTGTCACATTTGAGGTGATCTCCAGCTTTTTGAAAGCACAAGATCGGCTTTTTTGTCCAGCCTTTTATGGGAAAACGACATAATTGAGCAGTTACAGGAAAAGGGGAAGTGCTGTACGCACTGCGAAAAAGTACACATTTTATGAGTTGCCATGAGGCAATGAGTGAAAATGACCTTTGACAGACCTAGCCCTCAAACCGCTCTGTCCTTTGTGTGTTGCTTTTGTCACTGTTATTTGTCTGTGATGTCCTAAACCTTTAATTTCAGGGCCTATGAAGTGAGCTACGGCCATTGAAAATTCGAAACTAAGCAAAAAGGTGCACTTTCTGTAAAACTGGTCCTGCACATATATAATTTCAGTGCGATGGTCCGCATTTGCATTTCACAACGTGCCCAAATGACTTTTTGTGCTTGTGGTAGTTTTGTAAGTTTGTCTGCTTATCCATGTCACACCACAATGCCTTTGCTCCCAGATAGATAATTCAATGTACCATACGCATATTGAGCCCTATACTGTTTCTTAATCTTTGCACTTTGATGTATTGTTAAAGGGTTTTTTTTTTTTTTTCCCTCCTGAGGACCATACCATGCCAAACACCTGATGCCATCTTACTGAATTGCTGTATTGTGATTTTATTTTAATCATTGTTTAAATTTTCTTCTTATTTTAATATTTGAACTCTCCATAATCAGCTGGTGTGTTGGCAGCCAAATCCATCTCAATAAGCATTTGTTACATAGAATTATTAAAGGCTCGATGCAAACTGGAAAAGCTAGTAAGCGAAGCAACTGGAACATTTTGCATTCTAACCCATAAAAGGCCGCTTTCGGTTATTGATATTCTTTATTTGTTTTATTAAGAGGACCGCCGGTCTTTCACAGTGCTGCTTACAAAGCTGTTCCACTGATCCGCGTTATCCAGAAGTGGATTGTTCCATTTTATCCTGACTTGAATTTCAAAGCTCTTTAACCTGAGCCAAGCGCCTTTTTGAGCCTAGACCTTTTTCTCTTTACACGCGACCAAAGACAACCTTATAGATCGTGTCCACCACATTTGTTTGCTTTCACAGATACAACTGTAGCACCATTGATTTTCCATATACAGCCATGTCTCAATACAAGGAACTTCACCCCGAAGGACAAAAGGCCAAAATTTGGTTAAAGATTTAAAGTATTTGTCTGTTGTGGAGGTTTTAAAGAGTTTATAGCAAATGTTAACAAACATTACTAAAAACACTCAGTATTATGTATTGAAACAGCAATACATTCTGTATAGAATTTTCTATAAATAAGTTTTGTATCCACTTATTTATGTAGCCTCATGTTTAATTATATGTAAATTACCTGATTTCTGTAAAATAGTTTTTCTTTTTCTGTTTCAGTACTAATTTTCATAGTTGATTTTCAATTTGTTTTGTTTTTATTTTCTCCTAAAACATTTCTAACACTGTTCTGAGTGTGTGTTTCACAACTGTGATGTTACAGTGTATATGATTCAGTCGTGTGGCTGTTGTTAAGAAAAGGTTGATTATCTGATTTTGTCAAAAGAAAATGTCTAGTGCCACAAGATTTAAGTCGTCAAACATTTTCTGACTGTGGCAGCCCGTTGGAAGGCTGAGAGTCTGAGTTTGGATGAAGAAATGTATTTGGTGCTACTAAAGGCGCAGGACGTTGCCATAGCAAACCTTTTCTCCCCCCTTAGATAAATGAAGCCCTCCTTCAGGGATGAGTCTTGTGCCATATCATCCTGCTTTACTTCATTAAGATTTACCACATAAATTACAGAAACAAATGTTTGCCCATCTGCATTTCAGATTACTTCCCAAATTAGGGGATGTCTTGGATCATTTCATGTGCACCCCGGGGCTGGTTAAGGTTTTTTGCTGCTGAAAAAAAATGACAATCCCCACATTCTGTTTGGTGCAACATTTCCTGAAAAAAAAAAGAATTTCCGGATTTAGTTTTGAGAATTTACACTGCACAAAAGTTGCTGCAATACTTTTTGTAAACATTTTTAGTGTCTTTGCAAAAAAAGGAGAAAATAAAAAACGACTGCGAAATAACATCTCATGAGTGATTTATGAAAGACATTTAATTAAGACTGTTTTATTTGCTTTTCTCAAGAAAAAAAATGTTACAATGGTTATGATTTATTTACAAAAGGTATTTTAATTAACATACATACAACAACATTGGATTGTTCCTTAATACCATACATTTGGGAAATACAATTGGGAAAACTCATTCACTATCTCCCGCTTTATCCTCTATTAGGGTCGCGGTTGGGTTCCCCATGCCCATCCAGGGGAGAACATCTCGGGTGCTGGACAGATACACCCAGGACAGGGCGCCAATCCATCGCTGGGCACACACTCACACAGACACACTCTATATGGGGCAATTTTGGAGAACTCAATTAACTTGATCCATGTTTTTGGACTGTGGGAGGAAACCGGAGAACCCAGAGGAAACCCACGCGGACACGGGGAGAACATGAAGATGGGGATTCAAACCGGGAATCTCTAGCACCGAGAGGCGAACGTGCTAATCACTAAGCCGCCGTGCCGCCATTGGGGAAAATTGTTATTTGAATTATATAACCACATTCACTGCAGTGTGGGGTAGAAGTCATGCTTTTGTTCATATGTATAACTAGTTCACAGCCCTGTTTTGTTTTCATAATCCCTGAAACTTTTTTTTATATTAAACCCAGACTTTGAATCAACACCCACATACATTATTGAATAGACCAGTAGTCTTTAAGACTCTGGGCCTGTACAGACCCATCCCCACCTGCATATGGGTTTATGGCAGTCCATTGTGCCGTAGTATAATTGCATAAATTAGCTCAGGGTCTGGGCTGATCTTCAAATTTTCAAGTAAATAACAACAATGTTTTTCAACATATTTTATCATTTGCAGTCCAGACTGGAATATGCAACCGGAATAATGACTGTCAACAGCCACAGAAACAACAGCTAGATTGTCTGCAGTCCCCCCTTTAAAAAAAAAAAAAGATAGGACTGCTGCTTCCTGACACAGGATACTGTAACATGTTCTTAAATATGATAATGTAAGGCAAATGGAAACCACTATGCTTTTCATCATGGGGGGACTGTGACTTTGTCTACCACAGTTTTATCATTTATAATATATGTTTTAGCTTATGTGTTTTTTGTTAACAGGATTAAAAGCAAGAAATTTATGGACACTGTAGACACAAGAAGAGGTCCCATGGGAAGAGCCAGCTTACTCTGTAAAGCAAGTAAATCAATTGATCATTCATTTCTCAAATTATCCAGACACAAGATGTTCATTTATATTTACATTCTGCTTTAGTAAAAACAAATTACATATGTATGAGTTATCAGACATTCTGAATCTTATCTGAATATTCTGAATCCATAAAATATTCCAGAACTAGCAGGAGTGGACCCAAGTGTCTGAAAGAACATGTTAAAGTGCGGTAACTATTTATAAAGGTCAAAATCGAGACTACGAAACTGCTTGGGACACTTTCCTGTATGCTGTTTTGCACATTGTTATTGTCCCGCTGTTACCAAGAGAAACAAACTTTGGCCAACTTAGTTTGAAGCCATAGCACCACTTACTGGTAGTAAAGTAACCGTAAAGACATAAATAAAGAATCCAGCCCCCTGGATTTCTGCCAATGAATTTTATTTGCTGGAGCTTTCAAAACAGAAAAGACAAGCCTCTAGAACTCAGAGTTCTGTAAACATCCTTTAACCAGAGATATCTTATTGGAGTCAGCAGTCCAGGCTGCCTTCGGACTGAAGCAAAAAGAAAGTGTAAATAAACACCACATAGTGTCCTCTGTGACAGGTTGGTATTTGGTTATGTCTTAGATATATTACTTGTAATAAAATTAGAGTGGAAAAAATCATTTCTGGTTGAACCTTGTGCTTTGTTACAGTAACCATTGCTTTTTTTAATTTTTTTTTTTTTTTTTTTTACAGGAGTTGCAGAAACAGCTTGATTGCACATCAGCTGTAGTGTCTTTCATTCTTTCATTAGAATTTGTCATGTTATGATTAATATAGGGCGGCACGGCTTAGTGGTTAGCATGTTCTCCTCTCAGCACTAGGGATTCCCGGTTCAAATCCCCATCTGGGTGGAGTTTCCATGTTCTCCCCGTGTCCGCGTGGGTTTCCTCCGGGTTCTCAGGTTTCCTCCCACAGTCCAAAAACATGGATCAAGGTCAGTTGTATTCTTCAAATTGCCCCATATAGAGTGTGTGTGTGAGTGAGTGTGTGCCCAGCGATGGATTGGCGCCCTGTCCTGGGTCTATCTGCCCAGTGCCCGAGACGTTCTCCCCTGGATTGGCATGGGGAACCTCACCGCGATCCTAATAGAGGATAAAGCAGGACATAATGAATGAATGAATGAATGAATAATATAATCAATTTAATAATGCATAAAAAGTTATATTTTATATTTATATTTTATTCTCTGAATTGACTATACTGAGAAATACCCACAGTTGTAGGAAAGTGACTGGAATCGATCAAGAGTTTAAATGAATGTGGCTGTTTAAAGTTCATGAATAAACTACATGGACAAAAGTATAGAGCCCCACTATGTTTTCATTAAATTTATAGAGTTTATTTAATCCTATTGTCAGATGTGTACAAAATCAAGCACCCAGCCAGTGGACCATTTTATGCCTTCAACCTTGTGGGAACAGTTTGGGGAAGGCCCTTTTCTGTTTTAGCATGATGGTTAATAGCATTTTTCTTTGCCAATTTCCTGATGTACATTTAAAAAAAAAAAAACATTTTTTATATTCTGAGCATCCTTATTGCTTGTTCGCTCAATTCAGGACGCACTCACTACAGTCACAAATCAATAAACCATTCAGTAAATTGGTTTAACAACTACTGTGGTGGAGTAAGAAGCATGTTTTCCTCTGTGGTCTGTGTGGTGCTACTGTCTTGGGACAGGTCCTCTTCTACTGATTTTCGCAGGAATAAACTTTTGCCTTGCTCCATCATGTTTCTGTCCACCAGGCGAAAAGACTCCATGAATTCATCTATGTCTATACATCCATCTTTATTCACATCACTGCTGAGCAGCAGGTCGTTGATGACTTCGTCAGAGATCTCCATTTTTAAATAGGCACTTAGCAGCTTCCATGTCTGACGAAAGTCCTCGAAAGAAATGACACCTGCATGCATCAAAATAAAAAAACATACCAAAGTTACATTTACATAACATTTGGTCAACAAGGTGAACACAGGGTTCATCACAACATCCCTGGAGCAATGAGGGTTAAGGATCTTGCTCAAGGACCCACACTGGTAACCTCAGTGGACCTGGGATTTGAACCCCCAACCTTCAGATTGATAGTCCAATGCCCTAACCACTGAGCTACAGTGCCCTTAAAAGCAAAAAAAAAAGTCCTAACTAACCTACTAACCCACAAACTACATATAAAAGATGCTCTTGGAGGATCATGGAGTTCTATCAAACCTGAGTTGTCGGAGTCCACTATCCTGAAAATGGTCTCCAGAGTGGAGCGGTGCCTGTAAAGTGTCTCCAACAACGTTTGTTCAATGTGCTGCACACATTAAATAAAGAGAATTTTATTAATGTTGACATACATCAAACATCAAACCAGTGATATCAATAAATAGAGTTAACTAAGCACCCAAATGTCGTGTTCAGATTTTCCAACCAAAGATGGTTTCTTCTTTAATGACACGGTCAAAATTAACAAAATTTAATTTATAAACCTGATGAATAGGGAACTTCAAAAATTATTTTCACATATGAATTGACGTGGTCCAATAAATAGTAATATTTTTGTGCATTATTATTATATAGATGCTTTTGTTTTAGGCTTGGAAGTGTATAAGTTAATAAATGTTTCAAACATTTGCACCCAACACTATTAACACTGACATTGTACTGGACGTAATGATGAGTGTAAAGGGATTTTTAACATTGAGTTAATTAATTATTACTGAAATAAGAACTCATTAGTATTCATTCATCATCTTCCACTTTATCCTATATTAGGGTCGCGGTGGGGTTCCCCATGTCCATCCAGGGGAGAACGTTTCAGGCGCTGGGCAGATACACCCAGGACAGGGCGCCAATCTATCGCTGGGCACACACTCATGCACACATACACACACTATATGGGGCAATTTGGAGAACTCAGTTGACTTGATCCATGTTTTTGGACTGTGGGAGGAAACCGGAGAACCCGGAGGAAACCCACACGGACACGGGGAGAACATGGAAACTCCACCCAGATGGGGATTTGAACCGGGAATCCCTAGTGCTGAGAGGCGGACATGCTAATCACTAAGCCACCGTGCCGCCCTCATTAGTATTCATTCATCCATTATCTCCCTCTTTATCCTCTATTAGGGTCGCGGTGGGGTTCCCCATGCCCTTCCAGGGGAGAATGTCTTGGGCGCTGGGCAGATACACCCAGGACAGGATGCCAATCTATTGCTTCGCACACACTCACGCACACATACACACTCTATATGGGGCAATTTGGAGAACTCAATTGACTTGATCCATGTTTTTGGACTATGGGAGGAAACCGGAGAACCCGGAGGAAACCCACGCGGACACGGGGAGAACATGGAAACTCCACCCAGATGGGGATTCGAACCGGGAATCCCTAGTGCTGAGAGGAGAACGTGCTAATCACTAAGCCACCGTGCCGCCCTCATTAGTATTATAAAAGTCAATTAATAAACAGCGACTAATTTGTCTTTCCTCACACAGGAAAGGACTTTTTTTATTCCTCGCAGTGTCGCCATGTCGAACTCTTATTTTGACACAATTGTAGGGCCTGGGTTTCCGTTTTGATTTAATTATAGTATTATTTTTAATTAAACTGTATAAGTTTTTGATTTAATGTTATTGTTTTATTTGAATCGGATAAGCCTGCCGTCTTCGTTTCGAAGGTAAAGTTATTCTTTGCTCGGTTCCGTCCTTCGTGTTCGCTTCGCTGTGTGAATCTCTGCTGTTTATAAAAACCAGGCTTTTTTGTTTCATTCTGTTAACTTTAGATTATTTAAAAACCAGCTTCACAAAGTGCTCAACCAGAAGAAAGTTAACCGATGTCATTAATAAAAGAAAAACTATGCATTCTACAAAAAACTGTATGAACTGATTCAGAGTCGCTCATTACTGTAGGTTTTAAATCCATTGTTACGTCATCAAGTAAAATTTAGGGTGGAAAGAAAACCAGATTATTAAAATAAAGTTAAAAACGTTGGTACATATTTTTTAGAAGCATAATGTAAACATAACATCTCATTATCTTGATTGCTTAATCCTTTACTAGGGTCTGGTGGTGGTGGTGTTGGTGGTGTTGGGGGTGGTGGTGTTGGTGGTGGTGTTGGTGGGGGTGGTGTTGGTGTTGGGGGTGGTGGTGGTGGTGTTGGGGGTGGTGTTGTTGGTGGTGGTGGTGGGGGTGGTGTTGGGGGTGGTGGTGGTGGTGTTGGTGGTGTTGGGGGTGGTGGTGTTGGTGGGGGTGGTGGTGTTGGTGGGGGTGGTGTTGGTGTTGGGGGTGGTGGTGTTGGGGGTGGTGTTGTTGGTGGTGGTGGTGGTGGTGGTGGTGGTTTGAAGATAAAGTGGAAGATAATTCATGTCATCACATCCATCCATTATCTTCCACTATATCCTATATTAGGGTCGCGCGTGGGGGGCATGGGCATGCCCATCCCGGGGAGAATGTTTCGGGCGCTGGGCAGATACCCCCAGGACAGGACACCAATCTATCGCTGGGCACACACTCACTCACACATACACACTCTATATGGGGCAACTGGAGAACCTGGAGGAAACCCACGCAGACACGGGGAGAACATGGAAACTCCACCCAGATGGGGATTCGAACCGGGAATCCCTAGCGCTGGGAGGCGAACGTGCTAAGCCACCGTGTCGCCCTCCAATCTACTGGAGAAGGTTTCAGGTGCTGGGCAGATGCACCCAGGACAGGGCGCCAATCCATCGCTGGGCACACACACACACACACACACACACACACACACACACACACACACACTATGGGGGCAATTTAGAGCAGCCAAATCACCTTGAATCCCACAGTTTGGACTGTGGGAGTAACTTGGTGAAAATCCACAGAGACACGGGGAGAACACAGTGCAAACCACTAAGCCACCATGAACTCTAAACTTTCTAAAGTTTGTCCAGGGCCTTTATTCAAACATCGTTTATGGAAATACCTCACAGCTCGGTTTCTTTATGGCGAGAAAACAAAACCAGCTGTTGTAGTTGAGCATGTTTTCAGTGGTGGTGGTGAAAAGCTGAGAGCGAAGCAACCTCCAGGGTAGATCAAGATGCAGAACCCGGGCGATGGCACTGCTCCAGTCGTTTAGAGATATTAGTCCTAAGACAGGTTAAATATAAAATTTAAGGTTAGTGATTATGGGCAAAATAAAAAAGTAACACTTCGCAGCTTTGATGACTTTGCTAAACAAAATCATTTTGATTCAAAAAACAATATTTTATGTCACTATAATAGAGAATTAGTGTAAACTGCTTTAAGGATTTGACTTTAATTACAGCTTGGGTGAATCCACTGTTTGCAGGATTTGGCTTTGGTCTATATCCTCTTATAAAACCCGGCAACAAAACAGAGTTCAGGAGCAGATTAAATGCTGAGGAATTAGTCAATGTAATTTTCTCAATGACTCTTAAGAATTTATTATTTTCATGTTGTAAATATGGTTATAGTATTTGGTAGACGTGAAGATTAAAAGAATTCGATTAAGGATCTTGTTTATGGTGGAAGAGCAGCTTGTCAGTCAATTCTTCTGCATTTGGTTTATAGTCTATTACCCTTATCCAGTACATTTGCATTTGTTTCTTGGACAAATGCCCTGATTTTAAGGTGATGTTAAAATGACAGGAGAGCCATGTCACAGCATGTCAGAGATAAGGACCTTGAATGGCAGGATGGCAGAACTGCAGCTGGAACCCTCAGTCTCTTAACTGATTGTGTGGTGGACAGGTTTTATTCATTTTTAGGTGTAGAAAAATGTAATATTTATTGGTCATGACCTCTGTGTGTCATTCTTCGGTTTGTAGAGCTGAATTGTACCTTTGTTTTCTTTGTCATATTCTTGAAAAACCCTAATGAGCTCTGACTTGTGGGCAAACAGCTGCTCTCTTAGGACTTTAAGGGCCGAGTGTTCTGTTCGTCTGACACTAAATAAAAGAAAGATTAATGACAAATTAAACACCATGAGCAGATGTCTATACAGTAGCATGATTGAATATCAATAACCAGCATACTGACCTCTGTCCAATGCTAGTTTCACGAGTTTTGCGGTTTGTTTGATACTGGATAAAGTAAGGCACTAGATCTGGACCCAGTCTGACCAGCGCACCCCTGTTACTTCCCACTTCATAATAATTAGAGGCTGAAAAAATGGTAAGGACCTGAAGACCCAAATGTATAGTTATGTTTATCAAAATGAATTATGCATAATTAAATGTATGTAGAAGTATGTTAGAATAAAATTATTGTATTGTGAAACCTATTATAATATAAGATTTTGGTTTCATGTGTAAAAATTTAAGATACATTCACTGGCTGTTATTAAGTACACTCCTTTTTTCTACATGCATTGTTCAGTTGATCATTCATTCATTCATTCATTATCTCCCGCTTTATACTCTATTAGGGTCGCGGTGGGGTTCCCCGTGCCCATCCAGGGGAGAACATCTCGGGCGCTGGGCAGACAGACCCAGGACAGGGCGCCAATCCATCGATGGGCACACACTCACTCACACAGACACACTCTATATGGGGCAATTTTGAGAATTCAATTGACTTGATCCATGTTTTTGGACTGTGGGAGGAAACCGGAGAACCCGGAGGAAACCCACGCAGACACAGGGAGAACATGGAAACTCCACCCAGATTGGGATTCGAACCGGGAATCCCTAGCGCTGAGAGGCGAACGTGCTAACCACTAAGCAGTTGATCAGTTTCACTTATTGTATCGATACAGTTTGCAGGTTTATGCTGATAATAATAAGAGGAAATAGTCAAGGGGCATATAACAAAGTGTATATATAAGACTATAATCTGTAATTGTAATAAATATGTTAAAGAACTAACAAAATAATCCGTAAGCAATATGGAGGTGTACCTAATAAAGTGGCATGTCATCGCAGTCCATCTGAGCGCTTACCTTGCGGTTGTGGCTGAACTCGTATCCATCCGGCTTGCATTCATGGGAACGAATAATCAGCTGCATGTTGTGTCTGTTCAAAAAGTCCTCCGTTACATTAGGTCCCCAGTAACAGCCACCACCACGTACTTCATTTGGAACACAGCCGTCCTCTGCCATTGGGTCACTCCACAGCAGGTCCAGGATCTAATATTAAAAATTATACTGCATTATTATTCACCTCTACTCTCATTGTGCTTAATGATTTAAGTGTCTGATACTAAATACGAAACATCTGAAACATTCCACTATAAGAACCTACTTCTTTCCATTCTTGATTGATGTTGTCATAGCCCTCACTGGACTCAGGTTCTGAAACAGACAACCTGGATACGTTCAGATGTTGGTAGGACATATTGTAGCTCGATTTGCCTAAAATGGACTGTCTGCGTCTCATCTCCATTTCGTCCTCCACAGTGCGGGCCAGCTTCCCTGAGAAGTCCTGCAAGGAACGGCTCTGAAAACTGCTGCGCGAAGGCAACGGCCTGAACTGAGTGAGAGAACCTTGTCTTCTGTATAAAAAGCTGTGCTTGGAATTCAATTCTTCATCGATTTCTGAATCCAGCGAGGACCGGACAGAGTGAAACCCCCTCTTTTTTGGAGGTCTTAGAGCAGATATGTACTTAAAGAAAAAGAACAAACAAACCAGAAACTTCAATATACGTTAGCTTTAAAGCATGAGAAAATAGTTCTCCAAATATGTATTTTGTTACATTATTTTTACATCTTAAATGTTGCTCTGGCCAAATTAAAGTTAAACATTACTACAGTTCTTATGATACTAGTATTTTCATTCATTCATTATCTTCCGCTTTATCCTATATTAGGGTTGCAGTGAGGTTCCCCATGCCCATCCAGGGGAGAACGTTTCGGGCGCTGGGCAGATAAACCCAGGACAGGGCGCCAATATATAGCTGGGCACACACTCACTCACACATACACACTTTATATGGGGCAATTTGGAGAACTCAATTGACTTGATCCATGTTTTTGGACTGTCGGAGGAAACCGGAGAACCCGGAGGAAACCCATGCAGACACGGGGAGAACATGGAAACTCCACTCAGATGGGGGATTCAAACCGGGAATCCCTAGTGCTGAGAGGAGAACATGCTAACCACTAAGCCACCGTGCAGCCTACTAGTATTTTGATTTAAATAAAGATGAGGACACAATTTGAACTAACCATAACAACAATAATTCCAATTATTAGAGTTATTGCTGATACTGTGACGTTACAACTGGATTAATAGATTAATGGTAATAATATAGTATTATGATATGGGTAAAATATTACAGGTAAGATAAATAGGGTGTTATGAGCTACCTATTTATTTTACAAAGATGATTGTGGAGATAATGGTGTCATGTGTATAACGTGTCTTACTCTGTGTCTGTCCACACGGGCCAACAGTGCCAGGTCTGTGCTTTCTGAAATCCCTCCATGGACAATTAACACTTTCTGATCAATCACTGTTGCCAAGGGCAACCAGCTGAAGATCTTTTGCAGTAGCTTTAGAATTCGTTTACCATGCATCTGGACAGAATGAGAAAAAAAACAGTGTTTGCAGTTATTTTAACAAACTTACTACTAATCTAGCAATTCCTTCCTTGTTGCATATAACCGTTTGCTACCGCTAGAGAGCGCTGTTGTAGTTTATAACTCAAGGACACGACCAGTTAACAGACACGCAGGGACACTAGAAATGGTGCAGTTTATTAGATCCCTACCTTGTATTTGCCTAACACTTCTTTGGTGAATCCATACCTTGAAGAAATAATAAGAGGAAACATAGAAATACACTAATAAAGTAAAAAATCTTATACCGTGTATATATATATATTATATTATAGTGTATATATAATACCGTAGGTTTATAATGTGATCCTCATGATTTCCTCGATTAAGGTGAACTTCTCCAGGGTATACCAGCAAGAAGGCAAACAAAATAAGCAGGATTTCGATAGAGTCCTTTCCTCGATCCACAAAGTCACCATTAAAAACATATGGCTTTTCTAACGAAGGCATTCCGTTCTATAAATCAAAATGGAATAATAAAGGTACTCAGACATCATTAGGTATTTAACTTATGCAACTATCGAGAAAAGGTTATAAAATTTAACAAAGCAGGTGAAAACTTCCTGAAATTAGTCTTACATTCATTAAGTCTTCTGTAATAATAATAATTATAAAATAATAATAATTGTTAGGTGGTGTAAGGTGGTGGATTGTCTGCATAATTATCTGTTACATATTTCAGCTTTTACTTTGTGTTTGTAAATTTAGCATGTCGTGTGTGTGTGTGTGTGTATATATATATATATATATATATATATATATATATATATATAACAAAAGATAATACATAAACTGATTATATATAAAAAATAATAAGGTAAATCACAATTGAATACTAAAAGGGCTTGTGTTAGTGTTAGTGTTTTGTATGCTGTTCAGCTGCTGGGTCTTTATTTAGTCATTTATTGTCACCTAAGATTTGGAAAATGATTTTATTTAAGATACTTTGACAGAAGATAATGATTAAGCCACACATAAGAACTGCAATTTTTATACTTACTTTATAAAAAACTAGTAGCAAGTCTTCTAACTGTCCATGTAAGTCACCTTAAATAAAAAGAAAAGTGCCAGTGTTTGTAGCAAGACTTAAAACTGTCAAAAATCCATAAGGTTTTTAGTGCAAATGTCCTACCGCATATTGTGATTTCTTTGCTGTGGCAGGTAGATATTCGGTTGATATTTGGCAGAACCCTTAGGAGCTTCCAAGTTTCGAGAAGAAGTTGAAGAACATAACGAGAATGGAGCTGCTACTTGCCAAACATATAATATAATAACTGTTAATGTTTTCAAAATCAGACCTGATTATGTTGATGTATTTTATGAATTTTATGAACCTGTTTGTTCCTAAAGGCCTCAACAAGGTCAGCAGCTTGATCTGCATCCAGTGGAAAGGTTAGTCTTGGACCTGAGTAGATTTCTGGCACCTCGATGTTACTGTAACTAAAGTATCGCTCCCACTCAACATCTCGACACACATCATTTTCTCTGAAGATGTGGGAGATCAACTTTCCTAGATGGAAAATATACATTATTTACCCGAAACAAAGGCAGACGGTTGAGATCGTGCTGCAGATAGGTATGATTCCAGAAGTGTCCTTACTTTCACTGCTAGAGTGTGTGAAGTTGTCCATTAGGTAACTGAGAAAATTGCACAGCTATTTATATACAAGAAGAGAAAAGTGAAACATTTATTAATCAATGAGATAATTCTGAAATTAACACCTTTAATTCCTCAAAACTGGCCTTGCACATGTTGAATGCTTGTCCTTACTTTAATTTGGTCCTGCTGTCCAGCATACTCTATGGACTGGAAGATGTTCCAAGTGTATCTGCGCCTCATCTCCATACGAGCCACATACTGTCGATACCATCGCTGGATCAGAACGGCAGCTCTGATCGCTTCACGCAAAAGTGCACATTGGAGAGTTTTTTTTTTATTATAATTTTTTTAATCAGTTATTTTTAACCATTATGTAACTACATAGTGTGACTACAGACATGTAAAATCACAGCTGAAATATGTAGGATTTTGGAAAACCTACAGAGGTGTTAATGACCTCTGTAAGACCTCTAAGATCCTTCCATCCTTAGCATTCTCTGCTTCTGGAATGGACATTTACTGTTATAATTTTATATAGTATGTCTGTTCATCATTTGTGAGGTCAGACACTGATGTTGGGTGAGCTGGCCTGGCTCATAATCTTCGTTCTAGTTCGACCCAAAGTTGTTTAAGGGGGTTAGTCATGTCTCAGTGTGGACCTATCAAGTTCCTTTACAACAAATACAACCAATCAAGCCTTTATGGATTTTGCTTTTTTTCAGGGGGACACTGTAATAAAACATAAGCCTTTTAAGTAAAGTCAGTGCACAGCGCTTAACATTTATGGTTTATGAGGGTGTTTCAGCTTCATCGTAAGAGACCTGTGGGTCACATCCTTATTTAAAAAAATAAAGAGAGAAAGAAAAGTAAAATGCACTTACTGATTGCCGCTGATGGTGTGCGCGTGGGTGGAAAAATAGTTTAATGCACATCAGTTTATCATTTGTGTCACATGTAATTTATCTTAATAAGATATAATGTGTAATATATTATGCACTACTGTAATAGATACTACTGTAGGTTGTATTTTACTATTTTTCATGTCATGTACCTGAAATCCTAACTGAAATTATATTTCCATCTGTGGAGTTAAAAATGTAAAAACAATTACCATTATATAAATGCAAATAAGTTCTATACACATAATTTGTTCATATATATAGTATACATACTGTAGTACAATGTATAACATTTCGTTGATCTTACCTTTGTCATATGCCTTATGAAACTGACTTCCTTTAGTGACCCCACAGCCCATGGTTTTACCTGAGATAAAATTATTCATCAAAACCTCAATCTCATTTAGGATTAAAATTCAGATTAAAGCACATAGTAAATATATATTTTAAATAGTTTTCTGTGAACTGAAGGTTAAAGTTGAATGCCAAAGCACAGGTTACAGTAAAATGTCATGCTTTGGGGTTTTGTAATTAGTTTAAGGTCACAGTTTAATCCAAACGCATTCGTTTCCTGACCTACATCTTTGGCCTTAATCTTACAGCAAAACACTGCCAGCAAAGAGCTTTATTTTAACAGATTTATAGATCACACAATGAATATCGATCCAGTCTAATAAATTACTGTGTCAAGAGTGCATGTCACCCCCACCCTTTGTTACTGTTAGAATGTAGTGTTTGATTCAGATTATTTGTCCTGTATTTTGAATGTGCAAAATATTTTATGGTGACACCTTACAAACCTATTACTTTTTGCTTTAATATTTAACACATTTTAGTTAACATGGCTTAGATCTATTTAATTAGGTCTGCTATTGTTAACAATTTAGGTTTATTAAATACATTCTTACAACATATCCCTGCCACCACCATGCCTTTCTGGGTGCTTTTAAGATAAATTAGAAATAGAACTTGAATCTGGTGGAAGCTTTTTGATTAAAAATGCATAAAACAATGACTTTATTAACTTTGGAACTGATTACTAAATTCACAGGCATTAGTAAAGTTGTTACTAAACAGGGCTGGTACAATTATACAGTCCTAATAAGACAGGTACATTTTAAAAACATCCCAAAGGTTAGCTCACCTGATGAATTTATCTTCGTGAAAGAAAGCGTTCCTGAATGTTATATAGAAATGTCCTTCCAAAGCAAAGCAATATTTCTGTTTTTTATTCCCCATTGATTTTCAAAGCAGCTTATTTAAAAACGCAACTCGGATTTAGCGAATGGAATCTTAGGAACGGTCTGCTCCATATCGTCTGCTGCTGAGAATGTGACCAAACCTGCAAAATAAATATCAATAACAGTCCTGCTCCTTTGACTCCAACTGCAATCCCACTATGGCTTTTGGTTCTTTCAGACATGGCATTCTGCTTAACTAACAAAACAAGCTTCAAGAGGATTAGGATAATAGCTTGATGCGACTAGACTGAGCCTAATATAGTAAATGGCATTCTGTTAAAGGCCAGCCTTTGGCACGAATACAGATTCATGACACTATGAGGACTGCAAATATTTAATATTTGTACTCCTTAACAAAATACAAATACATACATACATTCGTATATTTACATGCCACCGTTAAATACCACTTTATATCACAGGGCTACATTATATAATTTTAGAAATTATATCTATATATGGGATTGGGACTGGAACTGAAGCACCCAGCAGCACTGGTTTACATCCACATAGGGATCTGTGTTTGATTTAAGCATTTATTTGTATTATTTAAAGCATAACATTAAGGTGTTAAGCAGCAGTTTTGGTTTTGGGTTCAACGCATTTCAATATTTTAGTCAACCTACAAACATCTCATAATCATTGGAATTACATTTCCCCACAAGTAAAAGCAAAGCTGATATGTCAACATAAGTGCTAGTTGTGTAAAAGCCCTTCACTGTGGCAATATTCATTCTTAGCCTTCTTTAAGATTTAACTGAGTATACAGTCAAAAATCAGATAAACTGAAAAATTTCTCTTAATGGGAATAATCTGCCTCAGCAGGTCAATTTTATGTGTACATTTATTATAACTGATGTAGTACAAAATAAAACTGAATGACAAAGAAATACACACACCATACATAAGAACTTATTTATTGAGCTTGTGTTAGTTGTTATTAAACAGTTAGTAAAACATCAGATACAATTAGAGTACCTCATGTTTCTTTAAAAAAAATGTTAGAAATGATTCTCTAACTTCAGTCGGTCAGAAATACAGCACTTAAAAGCATTAATATTCATCCTGGTGAAATTATACAACTACCAAACACTGGGTTTGGTTTCCTCAAAAGTAATCATGTGCAATTTGTAGCAAAAAATGGCAAAAACATTTAAGGTTCCAAGGAAGATTTTCTTTAAGCTGTGGAGATTATTTTCAGTCTTTACATGTCTGTAAACACAAAGGGTATGAGTCAATAAAGAGTTAAGAAACAACCACATACGCAAATGTCTTATTAAAAAATAGGAAATGCTTCCAAGACACATGTCATAGGACAATGTGAGGAAAGAAAGGTCATTTTCAGTTCCTTATTTATTTTCATTAGTAAATTGGTGGCTCATAATGTTCACCTGACAACTAAAGAATTCTGTAATAAGTAGTAAATTGAGAAATATGGAGCATAGTGATTAAAACGTTCTCTTACCCAACACTTTTTATTATAGAGTTTAAATCTATATTCTACTCAGTGTTGGTGGTTGGTGGTGTGAAGCAACGTGCTGTGATTTATTACCTCTCGAACCATGGTCTTATATTCCTCTGGGGAGGCCGCACTCATCACTGTTGTATACACAGTGATCCTAAACATCAGACAACATGTATTTAAAAAAAACTTACATTTTATACAACGGCAAAGTTCTTTGTGTTCATTTATATCATGGTGCAAATGCAATATGTTTTGTTTGTATCAATCATGACTCAATAAAAGAAATATTTTTACAAACAAAAAAAAAAAATCACCCACCGGTTGCACACCAGATTCACTGATAAAACCTAAAAAAAAGAAATAGAGCTACAATCAAATCCCCCGACTAAAAGTTTAACATGCACTTTTCATTTTTATTTACATGTACAACATGTATCCGTTTGTTGGTGACTTTTGTCATAAGGAGGTAAAACACAGGAATAGAGTTTATAGTAAGTATGGTATGGTATTGTATGGTATGTATTGTATGTGGTCCTTGGTAATTCCTAATAATTACTAGTTATTACAGAAGCCTATTTCACTTAAATCAAACAAAAGATTTAGCTGGTTACCTGGTATAGAGACTGTAGGTTTATATTACTTTGACCCGTTGCATTCATTGCTTTAATAGCTGCCTCTCTAAACCAGAAAGACAAAGGAAACATACAGCAAGACAATACACAGTGAAAACTTTAAATATGAATAGTTATGCTTTGAATAAGTGAAACACAAACCTCCTTTTGTCTTGCTTTGGAGTAGGAAGCCAGTGGTCATAGTTTGTCTCAACCCTGTACCAGCTGCAAATACATTATAGTAATTAGATTTAAAAAGTCATTGTGATGTGACCTCTACTTAACTAACATTTGATTGATTCTCTAATTATTAACACTAATAATACTAATCTAGGGCGTCACGGTGGCTTAGTGGTTAGCACGTTCGCCTCTCAGCGCTATGGATTCCCGGCTCGAATCCCCATCTGGGTGGAGTTTCCATGTTATCCCTGTGTCTGCGTGGGTTTCCTCCAGGTTCTCCAGTTTCCTCCCACAGTCCAAAAACATGGATCAAGTCAATTGAATTCTCAAAAATTGCCCCAAATAGAGAGTGTCTGTGTGAGTGAGTGTGTGCCCAGAGATGAATTGGCGCCCTGTCCTGGGTCTATCTGCCCAGCGCCCGAGTCGTTCTCCCTTGGATGGGCATGGGGAACCCCACCGTGACCCTAATAGAGGATAAAGCGGAAGATAATGAATGAATGAAAACTAATCTATGAACAAAGGTTTCATCTCCATGAGCTTCAGCTTTTACAAGCCAACTTTTCTTTTAAAATGCATCTGATTCTGAGAAAACAACAGCTGCAATGTATGAGAGTAAAAAAAAAAACGTATGAAGGCTGTGTATTTATTTTCAGTGTCTATGTTTCCTTAGCTGCTGTAGCTAAATAAAGATATATAGATCAGCTGATACGTACTTTCCCTGAAGAGGATTCAAAGGCCAAACATCTGCAGAACGTCTTCTGTCTCTGGTAATGACCACACCCTCTTTTGGACTTACACCACCAACTATGTAGTACACATCAGTAATAATGGGCACTGTAGACAATCGTATCACTGCATCCTGAAAGTCTGTGGCCTCTTCGAGAGTCTCCACATAAACACATTTTAGTCGGTTGACTGCATTTTCAGGTCTTAAGATGTGTTTCTAGACTATTTTAAATTTATAAAGATGACATTCACAAAGCACTGAGTATCAGTAAATATGCAATAGTGAGAGTAATTAAATCATTTTTTACCTCTCTCATTAACCAGCTAACAGGAGAGCTCTTCAACAGGACGGCTGCAATAACATTATCCCACCAGTGGCCCTTACCTATAATGACAACATACATTATCTAAATGAAAGTTTTTAAAAAACAGTGAGAGTAAAAAGACTTAGAAAGTGCTTTACTTCGCTGATCTCCAGTCACAGAAAACTTGTTTGCACTTTGCCCGGTCCATAGCCCAACATAGCCAGCAAAAGTTGTTCCTCTATAAGCCACCTACAAAAGGCAAGTCGGTTGTACTTTCCCATTCCAAAAAAGAGATTCACATCACATGAAAGAGAACATGAACATTATTACTTCTCCATTTTTCATGAACAGGACATCGACTGTGAGATTTCTAAGCACATCATGCGGGTAATCCAAGTTTCGACCATGGTAGATTATTCCTTTGGTGTCTTGAGCCACAATACTTGTACAGAACCTGCAAAATAACTAACTAATTAATATATACATATAAATAAAAATAAAAAAACACAGATTTTATGTTGTGGCTATAAACTGAACACTTTGGGTAAAGTGCAAATTTCTACTAAGTTAGTGAAATGTGTTAAAATGCTGTTGCGATTAACAGACAGTTGAACTGTGACATAAAAGATATGGAAGCTTGAGCTATTTTCACACAAGCCTGAATGTCTATTAGTCAATAGCTAGTGGTGTATATGTGTAAGCAACAATATTATCAGGGTTATACGTTTTCAGGTTATGTCAGTGTGGTAATGTTGATGTTTCTACATACAACTAAAGTCAGGTTTGTTCGATAAACATTGGCAACATGTTGCGAAACATCTTTAAAGATATCACAATCACAACTGACAGTTTTATGGTATGTATTACAAAACAGGGGACATGACACAATAATAAACTCATTGAACGTAATAAACCTAAATATAGTTGTCATTGACAAGTAAAGAAAGAATACTTACGCAGAAACTTCATAAGCAAAGTTCAGAATGATAATGTCAGCGATATCAGTGCCATACACGGAAGCCATGCCTCTGATCTCAGCAGCATAGGGCTGTGGGACATACTGCTCCAGAGCTCTCACTATAGGTTTGACAGCCTGGTGGACCCATTTTGGAACCGTGGAACTGTAACACAGGAATAGATACAGATTTGAGATGACCATTTACTGTCCTTTTATAATAATAATAATTATAATAACTATTCTAATATTATAATAATAATTCTTATATTCTTAAGCAGGGGTAGATAGATGGGGGGGTCCCCATGCCCATCCAGGGGAGAACATTTTGGGCACTGGGCATACATTCAGGACAGGGTGCCAATCCATCGTTGGGCACACACTCACTCACACAGACACAATCTATATGGGGCAATTTGGAAAATTCAATTGACTTTGATCCATGTTTTTGGACTGTGGGACACAGAGAGAACGTGGAAACTCCACCCAGATTGGGATTCAAACCTGGAATCCCTAGCCATCCAATATACTGTATATACTGTATATATATACGTATACACACACACACACCCCACACACACACATATATATATATATATATATATATATATATATATATATATATATATATATATATATATATATACATTCATTATCTTCCACTTTATCCTATATTGGGGGGGGGTTTCCCCATTCCCATCCAGGGGAGAACGTTTCAGGCGCTGGGCAGATACACCCAGGACAGGGCACCAATCTATCGCTGGGCACACACTCATTTGCACAGACACGCACGCATATACACTCTATATGGGGCAATTAGGAGAACTCAATTGACTTGATCCATGTTTTTGGACTGTGGCTGGAAACCGGAGAACCCGGAGGAAACCCACGCGGACACGGGGAGAACATGGAAACTCCACCCAGATGGGGATTCGAACCGGGAATCCCTAGTGCTGAGAGGAGAACATGCCAACCACTAAGCCATATATATATATATATATGAGTAAGTAAAATGTAAATTCATTTAGTTAAATAAGTTAAAAGCAATAAATAATTGTACAGTGATGTATTTGTATTGTGAAATGAGAATGTTCCTGTAGTTTGATGCAGACCGCTGTGCTGCAGAGTGATCGTGTGTTCTGAGACTCACTCACTCGATGATCTCGGCCGCGGCTCGCTGCAGGAACTCTCTGCTGAAGTGCTGCTGTAACGGAGACCACCTCCGCTCCGCCGCGGCGTCCAGACTCACCTTCACCAGCGGCGGAGCGAGCCCCCCGACCAGCGCTCCCCCGACCAGCGCCGCCCCGACCAGCAGCCACAACGCCGGCTTCCCCTGCCCCAGCATGTTCGCTGTGAACTGGTGATCGGTGGAGGTTTGTACCGCCACTTACTGACTGACACCCCCCCCACACACACCACACACACACACACACACACACACACACACACACACACACCGATCCGCACAACTTCCGTATTACACTGCCAGTCATTCACATTCACCGCCCCCTTCACCACAGTGAGCTTTCACATCTACAATGAAACCGACAATCACTGAACCCATCCATCCATTATCTTCCGCTTTATCCTCTATTAGGGTCGCGGTGGGGTTCCCCATGCCCATCCAGGGGAGAACGTTTCGGGCGCTGGGCAGATAGACCCAGGACAGGGTCCCAATCTATCGCTGGGCACACACTCACTCACACAGACACACTCTATATGGGGCAATTTTTGAGAATTCAATTGACTTAATCCATGTTTTTGGACTGTGGGAGGAAACCGGAGAACCCGGAGGAAACCTACGCAGACACGGGGAGAACATGGAAACTCCACCCAGATGGGGATTTTAACCGGGAATCCCTAACGCTGAGAGGAGAACATGCTAAACACTGTGCCACCATGCCGCCCAACCGACAATCACTAAACCTAAATTTATATTCTATTAAAAGAATAAAACAATCTGAAGCACAGTTCATCTGAAAAACCTTAAAGTGATCTGTTTTGCCTACACACACACACACACACACACACACACATACATACACACACATACATACATACATACACCAGGAGCGGTGGACAGCCCTGCGCGCAATTAGGGTTAAGCGCTCAAGGGCACAACAGACATAGTACTTGGTGGGAATCGAACCCGGGACCTACATGTCACAAGGGCAGTTTCTTAACCACAAGCCTACAACTGCCCTATTAAGGGAATCAGATCAAAGAAATTGGACAGTGCGATAAATAATTGTTTAATTTCTTCCATGTATTAGACTAAAGTTTGTTACCATGTATAGGGGCCGTACAGATCAAAGCAGATGAAGGGTTGGATTAGTTGGTTAGTTAGTTAAATGAAGTTAACACTGTGATCTAGAAGAGTCATAAGAAGATGATGCTTATTTGCATGGTTGCAGTGACCTCCATTACTTTATAACTTAAGTAGAGATACAAGAATTTACACAATTACACCTGGGGCAAATTAGTATCTTTAATTTACCTATGATGGTGGACCTAAAACTGGTTAAGGAACCAACAAATACCCTTGTTCCATGGTTTCTCCTTTTTAAAAAAAATACATACACGTGTTTTCATAAAATGTAAAACAATTTTCCATTAGGTACAAAAAACTTTCCTGTTTGTATAGAGAATGAGAATGTTCCTGTAGTTTGATGCAGTATGATGGGTATAATGTCGCCCTCTAGTGAGCAAGTTGTACTATGCAGACGTTAGATGTTATGCAAGGGCGGAAACGAAAACATAAATAAAACCATTATATTTATAATATAAAATAGCTTGCTACACATTTTATGATGTGCCAAGTAAACACATTAGTTTTATTTTACGATGCAACATCTAATTAAGATGACTTTTTGCTAAATGTTTACCATTGTCGAGTTGCGCATGCGCAATAAAGATAAGATAACTCGGGGCGGCTGATGTTTTTGCTTTAGTTGAAGTTACTGCGGCAGTTTAATTCTTTTTGCAGCTATTTGTTTTGCAGCTATTTGTTTTGCAGCTACTTGCATTTTTCGCATTTTGTATTTGAGAATACTGTTATATCTTGATTTCACGTGAGTACGGAAGACGTTTATAATATTATTTTACGTGTTTTTGCTGATACTCGGTTTCTCTGTTAAAACGATATCGAGGGTGGACTTTTTCAAATAATTTATTACATTAATTATGTCATAAAGTACAATAATTTAAAAGATTTTTGTAGGGTGTAAGTCTGAAAACGACGCTCTGTTATACAAAGCTGGATCCAGTTGCCAAATATCATAATGCTCCCTTAAGAGGGAACCTAAAAAGGGCGCATGGCTAATGGGACGTTCCCTCGCGTTTCCTAGTTGCAGAGCACTGTAAATATTACAGCGAGAGATTTACAATGGAGCTTAATTATGTCAGTTCTAAACTACGAACTAGGTAATTATAAATGGGCTAAATTAGTTTCATAAATAAAACTTACAGTACTTGTTAACCATGTTCCAGTGTACCTTTACACTATTTTAAACTATTTAAACTATTTTAGATCAAATCTTTATTGATGCCAAAAGGGAAATTCAGGGGTGTCTGTTCCAGTATCTGCACAAGGTACAACAAACATAAAAGTAGAAATATATGAGTAAATATGTAAAGTAAAAAAAAAAAAAAAAAAAAAAAATATATATATATATATATATATATATATATATATATATATATATATATATATATATGTATATATATATGGGCGGCACGGTGGCTTAGTGGTTAGCATGTTCTCCTCTCAGCGCTAGGGATTCCCGGTTCGAATCCCCATCTGGGTGGAGTTTCCATGTTCTCCCCGTGTCTGTGTGGGTTTCCTCCGGGTTCTCCGGTTTCCTCCCACAGTCCAAAAACATGGATCAAGCCAATTGAGTTCTCCAAATTGCCCCATATAGAGTGTGTCTGTGTGAATGAGTGTGTGCCCAGCGATGGATTGGTCCTGGGTGTGTCTGGCCAGCGCCCGAAACGTTCTCTCCTGGATGGACATGGGGAACCCCACCACAACCCTAATAGAGGATAAAGCGGGAGATAATGAATGAATATATATATATGTGTAAATGTAAAGAAAAATATAGAATACAAAAAAATATTGTTAATATAGTGAAAACCATTCATTCATTCATTATCTTCCGCTTTCTCCTATATTAGGGCCGTGGGGGAGGGGGGGTTCCCCATGCCCATTCAGGGGAGAACGTTTCGGGCGCTGGGCAGATACACCCAGGACAGGGCGCCAATCTATCACTGGGCACACACAGACACGCACACAAACACACTCTACATGGGGCAATTTGGAGAATTCAATTGACTTGATCCATGTTTTTGGACTGTGGGAGGAAACCGGAGAACCCGGAGGAAACCCATGTGGACACGGGGAGAACATGGAAACTCCTCTCAGATGGGGATTCGAACCGGTAATCCCTAGTGCTGAGAGGAGAACATGCTAATCACTAAGCCACCATGCTGCCCTAGTGAAAACCATATTAAGTAATATTGTACTAGCAAAGAGTGTTATTTTGCACTCCATGATTGTGTGTTCACTTGTTATTGCAGAATTGAAGGAGGGTGGCTCACCTGAAGATGAAGATTGCAGTTCTTGGTGGTACAGGACAAACTGGCCAGCAGCTGGTGAGTCAAGCTTTGCAGCAGGGACATGCTGTCACAGCCATTGTGAGAAATCCTGCTAAAATGACAATCACCCATGATAATCTGAAAGTAAGTGAGTGCACCATTAACTAACATACATTTTAACAATTTATTACTGAGGCAAGTGTAAACACATGTTTTAATAACACTATAGGTTATCGAAGGGGATATTTTCTCTGAAGACAACTTGAAATTACACTTCACAGGCCACGACGCTGTCATGTCGTGTCTTGGATTTCCACCAGCTCTTTTAACTGGAGTCACCGGCTACACTCAGTCTATGATGGCGACTCTCGCTGCTATGAGAGAAGTCAAAGTGAATCGACTGATTACCATGACATCTTGGTACACAGACAGTAAGTTTTTGTGCTCAAAAACAAACCTTATTCACAACGTCCTTGCAGAAAAAAATGTACACATGTTGATAAGATGTGTGAGAACAGCCCATGCATATGTTCATATATTGATTGATTCATATATTCAATTGAGACTGTTTTTGGTTAGAGTTTGTTGAACCTGAATAGTTTTTTATAATGACGTATTGTAATTTACTGTTTCTCTGTCTTAAATTCTTGTAAATCTGTTTTGTGACTAATGTGGACTAGTAATTCATAAATATAATTATTTATAACAATATTTGCAGTAAAGTGTGATTAAGTGACACAGATTAGTTCATTAAGAGGTGTTTCAAACTATCATTTTCTGAGTCTGGAACTATCCAACACAAAAGACAAAAGATAAATGACAACACAAATAATTTATTATTTATTATTATAACTGTGATGCTGTATATCATCTCAATAAACATTAATATGTTTATAATTTTTGCAGCTAATGCAGCATCCAATGCTTCTTTTTTTGTTCGCTACGCTCTGATCCCGATGATTAAAAGCGTCTTAAAAAACATGTATGAAATGGAGGCACTTTTGACGAAGAGTGAGGATATCAACTGGACTGTTGTTCGACCTCCGGGTCTTCAAAATATTCCTGTTACAGGTTTGATGGATAATCTTACATTTTATTGAATGGTATAGCTTACTTTCAGTGTAGTGTTTCTTTTGTCAATTTTCAACTACACTTATGAAAAATATTCATTCATTATCTTCCGCTTTATCCTCTATTAGGGCCGCGGGGGGGGGGTTCCGCATGCCCATCCAGGGGAGAACGTTTCGGGCGCTGGGCAGATACACCCAGGACACAGACACGCACGCATACACACTCTATATGGGGCAATTTGGAGAACTCAATTGACCTGATCCATGTTTTTGGACTGTGGGAGGAAACCGGAGAACCCGGAGGAAACCCACGCAGACACGGGGAGAACATGGAAACTCAACCCAGATGGGGATTCGAACCGGGAATCCCTAGTGCTGAGAGGCGAACTTGCTGACCACTAAGCCACCGTGCCGCCACTTATGAAAAACAAGTAATTACAATTACTGCAATTATCAGCTGCCCAAACAAAAATAACACACTGTGTTTACATCTTGTTACACTTCATCAACCTAATAAAAATAGTCTTAAGCTTATAGTTAGTAAGAAATAATGAACACAGATGACCTGAATACAAATGTGAGATGTATAAAGTTTATCATCAGGTTTATCAGTGGTAAAAACAGGTTTTCTCAGATATTTGTAAGTGATCTTTGGTAATATTTTGAATGTTATGCATTTCTCTAAACAGAAAACGAGATGCTGACTCATGAAGGTTACTTTGTACCTGATGAGAATGGTTACCCGGTGGGACAGACGATATCGAGAGCCGACGTGTCCCGCTTCATGCTCTCCCAGCTCAGCAATGACGCCTGGATAAAGAAGGCAGTCGCCATCATCACCAAAGCAGCTTAACTGTTACAAATTGTTGTGTGAATTTTCCAAATGTTATAAAGGGATTCTGAGTCTTTTCTATAAAACATTATATATGCTAATAGAACAATATAATAGTACATTAAAGTTCTTACTTTCACACTGACAATTAACATTTTGACATGACCTGTTGCAAATTTGGTTACTGATAATAAGACACACTTATAAAAGTGACATGTCTTTTTTTTATAGATTCCACAGTTCAACTTGATGCAGATTATTTAATGTGATGTACAAGTGCTCTCATATGGTCTTTCTGATTCATCTCGTAAAGACATTTTTAACAAAAACGGGTGCAATATTAATAAAAACTTATTTTACGTTACATTTTCTGCCAAAGAATCAAAGGCATTATTTAAAATGTTATAAGGGATTGGTGGAAAGGCCAGCATCTGTCGTGGTTTACGGGTGCATTACTATTAACTATCATATGTGTGAGTGAAAGGAACAGTAATGCAACACCATGTTTTCTGGAGTGAATTGCAGACATCCTTTTGTGAATGTGTTCATTAATAAAAATGGAAAAAAGCTTTTCTTTGTTCTAAAATCTTTTTTCATCATTCTTCCCACATACTGTATCTTCTGCATTAATGTTTTAAGTGTGTATGGTGTTTGTGACTTCAAATCTTATCAATCAGCATTTGCAATTTCATTCATTATCTCCCGCTTTTATCCTCTATTAGGGTCGCGGTGGGGTTCCCCATGACCATCCAGGGGAGAACGTCTCGGGCGCTGGGCAGAAAGACCCAGGACAGGGCACCAATCCATCGCTGGGCACACACTCACTCACACAGACACACTCTATATGTGGGGCAATTTTGAGAATTCAATTGACTTGATCCATGTTTTTGGACTGTGGGAGGAAACCGGAGAACCCGGAGGAAACCCACACAGACACTTGGAGAATATTGAAACTCCACCCAGATGGGGATTCGAACCGGGAATCCCTAGCGCTGAGAGGCGAACGTGCTAAACCACTAAGCCACCGTGCCGCCCATTTGCAATTGACTTTCCTTAATAAAAGTTGGTATGATGCGGTGATCATGATGGTGGGTGATGCACATTTTCAGAAGGTCTTTTGTTCCATCCATTGTCTTCCGCTTTATCCTCTATTAGGGTCTTGGTGGGGTTCCCCATGCCCATCCAGGGGAGAGCGTTTTGGGCGCTGGGCAGATACACCCAGGACAGCGTGCCAATCTATCGCTGGGCACAAATGAAGACACACACACACAATCACACTCTATATGGGGCAATTTGGAGAACTCAATTGACCTTTTTCCATGTTTTTGGACTGTGGGAGGAAACCAGAGAACCCGAAGGAAACCCACGCGGACACGGGGAGAACATGGAAACTCCACCCAGATGGGGATTTGAACCGGGAATCCCTAGTGCTGAGAGGAGAACATGCCAACCACTAAGCCACCGTGCCGCCAGGTCTTTTGTTAGTAATGGTAAATTTACCCTTAAGCTACAACACTCAGGATGAGAAACTGTGCAGTGCTCAGTGAATCCCTTTTCTGTTCAACACCTAACCTACTGAGCCATTAAAGCCTGTGAGATGCGTTAAAAGGTTGTTTATTGCAATAATTTACATCTCCAGAATTAGTGCTAGTTGGATGATTAGAAGCTGTTACACTCAGTATAAAAAATATATACAGTATATTTTTTAATTTAAAACACAAGCTTGTAATCAACAGGAACATATGGTACAGATATCAAAGCAAATATACAAAACTTATAAAAAAAGGTTTGTGTGCTCCTAAAATCTGAATATATCACAAAAAAGATTTCCAGTCCTGTTCCTATTATGCCATCATTGTCCAACTCTTCAGGTGGTGAAAGGCAAGTGGCTACATTTAAGGTGAAACCTTCTGCCAAGCTGCTTGAATGGTGGTTACATTGGCCCACGTGGGAAACTCGTTCAGTTGGAACAATGCTGTACCCCAAGTGTGCAGCGCAAAGTTGACACAAAGTATCCCCAGCAAGTTTAGCACGATTCCAGGCTTCACCTGCGATTTCAAAAGTCATGTGTTACAAGAAAGAACTGAAATAATCAAATGTAAGAAGCGTCCTCACCATGTCCATGATCTTTAGGTTGGCATGGTTGAATGTGATTGCATTGCATGGCGTGGCCACAGGGAGCATGAAGGCAAATGAAGAACATATGGTCGGGGGCAGCATGATGAACAGGGGGTGTTGTTGAAGAGTAACAGACTGTTGATGTAATAAGGAAGAAGATATGATATAAACACCGCCAAGAATCCAGAAAGGCATAGAAAGTCATTTGTTTTTGCATAGTAATGTGTTTTTATTCCTACCATTGAGGCTAAAACAGGCAGTAAAATGGTGCCGATTACGGCATTGTTGCAGATTTCAGAAAGTAGAGTCAAAGTTAAACAAAGGACGAAAACAAGAGCAGCTGGTGGAATGCTTCCAAGAGGCATCAGCTTTTGTCCCATCCAGAAGGAAAGGTTGGATACCTATAAATAAATTAGACACCAAAATTAACATCGGGCGGCTTAGTGTTCAGCACATTCGCCTCTCAGCACTAGGGATTCCAGGTTCAAATTCCCATCTGGGTGGAGTTTCCATGTTCTCCCCGTGTCCGCGTGGGATTCATCCGGGTTCTCCGGTTTCCTCCCACAGTCCAAAAACATGGATCAAGTCAATTGAATTCTCCAAATATAGAGTGTGTCTATGTGAATTTGTGTGTGCCCAGCGATAGATTGGCGCCCTGTCCTGGGTGTATCTGCCCAGCGCCCGAAACGTTCTCCCCTGGATGGGCATGGGGACCCTAATATAGGATAAAGCGGAAGATAATGGATGGATGGATGTTTTACTGACAAAGCTGATTTAAATTGGTTTAATATTGAATATCAGTTCAACGATAAATTCACATCAGTGTAAACCAGTGACAGGCTTGTAATGTTATAATACATGTGTCTCTCAACTATAAAAGGATTTCTACAGACAGTGAAAATGTTCTCCTTTTCAGGTCTCATGGAACCCACAGCATAGTGGCAGAGGGGCCATTGTCATCTGATCTGTAGATATAATACAGGTAGATCCAAGTCGTGCAAAATATACATCAGAAAGCTACAGTATGCCCAATCGGTTGATTACAGGCACTTGGGACCAAAATTAGAGGAGGTTACACCTGATATTGTAACAGTGCTTATCCTTCACCTTTAGAGTGTGTATATTTTAAAGCTATCTTGTTTATGTTGTGTAAAAGGAGGACATACCTCACAGCCTTTGGCTAGTGCAAAAGCCCCTCCTAATAAAAACAGAATGTTCCATGGAAGCCGCGATTGCACCAGGTTCCAGTCAAGTAGTGTGGGAGGAGACTTTGTTTCCAAGCCCCCACTGCCTGATAATAAAATAGTAAGCCAGTTTTTTAACTAGCCGGCATATTTAAGACATTTTTCCTTTTCAACAAACTGAATGAATCTTAAATAACAGAACCTATGTGTGTGCCCACAGCCCACAGTCCAAAAACATGGATCAAGTCAATTGAATTCTCAAAATTGCCCCATATAGAGTGTGTCTGTGAGTGAGTGTGTGCCCAGCGATGGATTAGCGCCCTGTCCTGGGTCTATCTGCCCAGCGCCTGAGACGTTCTCCCTTGGATGGGGATGGGGAACCCCACCGCGACCGTAATAGAGGATAAAGCGGGAGATAATGAATGAATGAATAATTGCATATGTTTATTTATTAGCATCTGGAACATGTCTTTATTTTGGCAATCAGAGAACAATTGCATTAGCCCTTTAACCCCTTTTTAAACAATAACTTGTAAACGCACTAAGAAAAGCCAAGAGTAAAAAAACTGACAGATTATTTCAGCAAGGTTGATTTCAGCATTCAGTTCTCAGATTATAGTCTGTGATAATTAAATGTGATAAAAAGATGACAAACAAACTAACCGTACCACTTATGTCCAATGAACCAGAATGCCATGAGAATTGAGAAATTTTGCAGGGGAGGATAAAAAATAACAGTGAGATAAATGAGGAGACTGTCCCATCTGTTACAAACCTGAAATTTAAACAGAAAACCATTTTTAAACTTTAAACCATATTAAAGTTAAATAATCTATTTGAAATACAAAGATGGGGGGCTTAGTGTTTAGCATATTCTCCTCTCAGCGCTAGGGATTCCTGGTTCGAATCCCCATCTGGGTGGAGTTTCCATGTTCTCTCTGTGTCCGCGTGGGTTTCCTCCGGGTTCTCCGGTTTCCTCCCACAGTCCAAAAACATGGATCAAGTCAATTGCCCCATATAGATTGTGTTTGTGTGAGTGAGTGTGTGCCCAGCGATAAATTGGCGCCCTGTCCTGGGTGTATCTGCCCAATGCCCGAGACGTTCTCCCCTGGATGGGCATGGGGAACCCCACCGCGACCCTAATAGAGAATAAAGCGGAAGATAATGGATGGAAATACAAATATAAAAACCAGGCCACTAAGGGTCTATACTGTACATATACATTTCAGCTAGCTATCATGGACACAAACAGAGAGCACCTACTTTCCTTTCTGGTTGAAAAGTAACGATGCCCAGCCTTGAAAGAATCCTGGCTCCCGTGTGAACCAAAGAACCGCAAGAAGAATAAGGAGAACAAACGCACACCACTCTGGAAAACTCATGTTTCCAAGCTTTTTGTATTCGCTTCTAATTTCCTGATATGCTCCAAGTTCATTGTTTCTGCTCATTCCACAGCCAAAAGACTTTTTCACACTGGTGAGAAAGAAAAAAAAAATGGTTAGAGTAAAGTCATACAGAACCATAACTTGAACAAATTTAATCAACATTTAATGTGTTAGGAATATTAGGGTATGTAATAGAGTCCTGTTGATCTACATTATGACAAGCTGTGGTTAACTAGCCTAAATTCAGTGAGACAAGCAAGCACAAGTATGGAGAAATTAAGTGTGGACAACTGATTACCACTCAACCACTGAACTAAAAATCCATAGTTACATTGCATGAAAGAAAAGCAACCACTCTTAAAATTGTGCTAAGTCATGGATGGTTTGGTAGAATGGTATGGGAACCGATGGGCTAACTTTGACTTACTTGAAACCCAGGTACATTATGTGCAGCCATAAAAATGAGAAAAACAGCATTATCAGCACGTTTGGAAGGGCGAACACCAGCCATGAAGCGTAGTTGATCACTTCACCATTATTTGGAAACAACCTACAAAAAAATCCAGCATAATATTTTGTACCTGCTTGAATTGTCACTGGTACTGCTGAGCATGTGGTCACTCATTGTTTACCTGTCAAGCTGGCCTTTGAGGATAAGGTTGGGAAAAGAGCCGGTGAGGGTCGCTGTGCCTCCTATGCTAGCGGCATAACACACACTTATGCTCATCCCTTTATTAAGATATTGGTATTTCTCGTCAAGTTTTGTCCGTCTCTGTTCGGCTTGCAGGGCTTCCTCTGAAGTTGGTTCATCCTCTGCAAGAAAAGCAGTCACAACTTTTAATATTGTTTTCTTTTGTGCAGCTGTGCATTAATTATGTTTAATGCCTTAATAACTCAAATTAAAAGGCCAGTTATATGCCTTCTCAATATAGACATGTCAAAATAATATAGACATCATTACCAAGTGGCTTTAATATAGCTTTGATATAGATAATATTTATTCATGTGTATTCATTGCCTAAACCACTGATTGGATTCAGTATTGCAGGTTTCAAGAATCAATCATGGAATCACTGGTCACAATATTTTAGAGAATCCTTTAAAAATATAAGTTATAGATTGGTTACTATTTGGTTTGACTATTTGTCTGAGTGCAAATCTTCTATAATGCTAAGAGACCAGGTCAGTGTTGAGTGGACACTTCAATCATCACATCATTTTAAAAGTGCTAGCTATTCTATATAATTATGTGCATACGTATAATGCATTCCTTGGTCTGAATAAGGTCTGAAGTCCCTCTGGTTCTGATTTGCTGCAGTTCCCATTCCTCAGCCTCTGCCTCAGTCATCCTGAGATGATCCAACACAGAACTCACAATGGGCAGCATGATAGCGGTGGAGGCCAGGTTGGTAATCCACATGGAGACGAAGGCTGTGATACCCATGAACCCCATCAACAACCTTATGCAGTTCAACAAGAGATAAAAGCTGTTAGACTTTTCTTATCAAACGCAGAGAGAAAATGATGCTGAAAAGGGTTCATACAATGCTGGCTTCATTCCCACCAGCAAAAGCATGCCCAATGCCAGACGTTGGTGGAGCTTCCATTTCTCCAAAGCAATGGCCACCATTAACCCTCCAACTCCCAATATCGTAGTATCAGAAAAGTACTGGAGACAAACCTTCAAATTAAATTAATATCTCATTAAAATCAATATCAGTGCTTTTAAAGTGCTTTTAAAAATAAAAATTTCACAAAGCTGTATTGAAGATTTAAGGCATTAAAGAAATATAGATATATTACATACAGACATTCTGAATCAACATTTCTCAAGATCATTCAAACAAAAGTCAACAAGATGATCAGCGACAGATTTAGAAAGATAATCAGGAATTAAATACAGAAGTTCAGTTCAACAAATATTAAATATGAGTAAAATAATATAAATAATATACACAAGCTAAGTAAACATGAAGTGAAACATTTAATTGTTTTAAATTTGTACTGGATTTGCTGATACTCTTACCTGTTCGGATGTCATGATGCCCATCATAGGGAAGATGATGACAGGAATTAGAGCTGTTACTGCCAACGGGACACACTCTGTACACCAGTACACAGCCATGAGGATCAGCACAAAGCCACATTTAGCCTCCTGAAATAGAAGTGCAATTGACTAAAGCATCTTGTACCATTAATGGCCATCATTAATTTTTTTTAGATTCATAATACATTGTTGCAAAACCTACTTTATAGAAATTGTTTTGTTAGACAATTACTAGACAAGTTTCCAATACACCTGATACTACAAACAATTTAACAAATTCAGCGATGGATTGGCCCCCTGTCCTGGGTGTATCTGTCCAGTGCCCGAAACGTTCTCCCCTGGATGGGCATGGGGAACCCCCCCGCGACCCTAATAGAGGATAAAGCGGAAGATAATGAATGAATGAATGAATGAATTAATTAATTAAAAAATTGCAATTTTTATGCATGGCCTTTAACTACTCTTAATCTGTATTTGATGAATTTCTAATGTGGCTTTCTTCAGACATCTATAATCTAAGTTGTCTAAATATATATATTATAACAATAACGCAATGTTAAAGAGGTTCCACTTGTGTTCCATATCAATCCCACATTAAATACAGTAAGAAAGATACCACGTGACTGTATAACTGTAAATTAAGATACCATATCTCTTTTCCTACAACAATTAAAAGAGCAGTGTTAATGAAATCTCTGCATGAATGAGCTTATTAAAAACAATGATTAAAGTGACTTATAATCATAATAAGTCCTTAGTGATAAGTGTAGTGAAAGTCAAGGTTTCTTCTGGGTTATTATCTAAGCACTTGGACTGATAAAGAAATTGTATAATCATCGATGATATTTTTGCCAAGTCATTATAAATGTTTAAAACAAACTTTAGATACTTATATTTAAACACATTTTTTTTTAATCTGTATTGATAAACACATTCTTGTTGCATAATTTTAAACCTTACTTTTAAACAGTCATAGACTTGTGCATACACATAATTATACACATAAAACCTATGCACCATAATTCATGCATAGTGTTACGAAAACCCCATTCAGAAAAAAGCAGTAAATAAATAACAATTAAAAAAGGTCTATCATTAAAACATCATCGTTGTTTTTTTCTGTAAATTACATTTTTGCATTGTGCATTATTTTTGTGATTCTGTGTTTAGAGCAATGGCTTTGTAGAGCTTGGTGGAATAACTAACTAGAATTCAGTGTCATCTTTAAACATGTTTATACAGAATACAAAATTATTTAATCTTGGACCTTAACCGAGAGAAATGCTTCTCTTTATACCAAAGAAACTTGGCTTGTAGTTAATATAACGGTTTAAACTACCTTACAAAACTAAGTAGCAAAGACAACATAAGATAATGTTAACAAATAAAAAAAAAAGTTGCTGCACCAAGACTAAAGGTACTATAACAGATAAACACATTGTTACTTAATTATTTTAAGAGTATAGTCTTACCGATGTGTTGCCAATAAGTGGTAAAGGCAGGATCAGCAAAGGTGTCAGAATAGAAATTACATAATTTCTATAAATCCGCAGCCACATCATGCAGTTTGCCATCATTTAACTGTAATACACACTTTGGGTGCAGAAGAAGAATGGTTTGCAAAATGACATTTGAATTAATGAGACACCTTATTACATAAACCAGGAACTGCAATTGAAGATAAACTGGCGGTATATATCACATCCCATGCAGAAATAATTAAACATTAACTCATGTTGTTTATGGGCAACAGATTTTTTTAAAAAAAGGTGTGAGATACATACTGTGTAACTTTTTCTGGTAAATTGCTCATTTTCTTTCTCCTCCAGACCAAAACATGACACTGAAGTCATAATCTCTGTAATCATTGACAATCTTTACAGTAATTCATTATTGAAAACATGCAGGTTAAGTGAAATAATTTGAAGTTTATGAATGGACAATGCATTGCATGCTTTAAGCACAAAATTGAGAAGATGCAGCATATATACAATATCAAAAGTACAGTCATAACAATTGTTGTAAAACATTTCAAAATACAAAGAAATACTGAAATGAATACAGAACCGGAGCCTTTAGGATTTTGAACAATTCTGATTAAATTGATTGATTTTCTAAATGAAAATAAAATGACATCTCTACTGAGAACATGTATTAAATGCTTAGAATATTATGGAAATTAAATGCATCCTTCACCAAAAGAATAATAGATTTTTCTATACAAAGTTTGTAAGGTAAACCTATGGAGAATGTGTTGAGCTTATTAATTAATTAACCTGTGACATGTTTATCCCACTACATGTTAAAACACTACTTTAAAAACATCATGTATATAAATTAATAATGAAATTAATGTTTGTATGCATAACTATTGTGGAACACAGAAGAACTTTGCATTATGGGTATGGTTTACTACCATACAGTTAGCTATTAACATAACAAGGTAAACCTCTTAGTCCACCTTTATCCTGTTGACATAAAGGGCGGGGTACAATTCTCTTACCTTGTGTAATTAAATATTAGCTGCGTGTTTTATCAAACATTAATAATCAGCGTATCCACTTAAATGCAACTCTTGATTTTCTATTATTATTTAATAAACAGACCCCAATGTATAGATTAATAAGATGATAGCTATGTAATTTTTTGTAAAAATCTTATCGTTTTACTTATCAGTAGTTTGATAAAAAAAAATCCTTTCAAATATTTAACTTGTTATAAAGGTTTTTTTAGTTGCATAGGTAATATATGGATGAAATATTCAAACAATATTTTAATTACTTTAAAAAAGGTCATACATAATTAAACATTTGTGGAATTTCACAGCAGAGGAGCTAAATGTAGACCATGAATCTGGTCTGCAGAATTTTTCATTATAATAAGCATCAAATAAATCTATGATTCAAATAAAAGCATGATTGTTAGTGTTAAAGGCAAACTTTTGACCCATTACCCTTTCTTTATTTGGACATTGTGGCTCTAGTCATGCGGTTGGTGTCATCTTTGTTTGGAAAACTAATAGTTTTGACTTCCTCAATTTGTAACATTAAGACTTGAGCAAAGTCAAGAACACTGAAACCCCTCTTTAGAGAACAGAAAGAGGAAAATCTGTCAGTATATCAGGATCACTGATGAGTGAAGGAGAATTAAGAAAATGAATAAGCAGACAACACTAAATTCATTACGCATTGCCGATGGCAAGCTGGACAGCAGTGGAATATATGAAGACATGAATCAACACAGAAATAACAACCTACTATCTGTAAACTCAGGTAGAGTAAATATCATTTGCTAACAAAAGACTTTAATTTGTTAACATTTATGGACTTTTTCACCAGTATGTATTTATATACAGTGGCACCAGAAAAATTTTATAATGAAAAGATTGTACATTTAAGGTAAAATAATAGATTGTTTTGGCATTTAAAGAAATAAAACCACATGAAAAGTTTAGATGGAAAAAAAACCCTTATTTATTTATTTGGTTTAAAAGTTGTGCACATATGTGCATATATATATACTGTACATAGATACATACTGTACATACACACATATATATGTATGTATGTACAGTATGTATGTAGGTACAGTATGTATGTATGTATATATATTAATGTAATGTCTTAACGTAACTGGTAAATACAAGCTGTAACAAATGTATCACACATGTATATTTTTAGGAATTTAAATAGAATTTATTCCAAAATGAAAATATAAAAAGTGGAAGTAGTTCTTAAGCACTTTAGTACAATAGTTGTGTAAATGTACCATCATCTACTGTTTTTCACTTCCTTCTCTAATTCTTTGTTAGTCATCAGAATGTAAAATTAAAACTCAACAGGTGCTGGATTACGTCATTCAGCACATTATGATATGTAGGTGACGCATTCATACAAAGTGACCTACATATGTCCCAACTTGATGGTTTGGGTCAGAAAACAGGGTAACTTCCACATTGGTAACTTTAGTAGACTTGGGATTTAAACCCACAATCTTCAGATTGATAGTTCAAGGCTCACAACCTGCTGCTAGTACTGACTTCTTGTATCCAGGATGGTGATGTTTGTTAGACTCATGAAGGTTTAACTGATGTTACCAAAAAGTTATACCAGTGCAGTTTGTAAAATCAATACATCAGACCTTGATTCAGATGGGCTACATCATGTTGAACATTCAGCAGATGAATACATAAATCCATCTGGATGGATACATATACATGAATGACTTTTATCCAAACATGATTAAGTTTTATTACAGTTTATAGTCAGAGGACTAAATGGAAAAAAAAAAAAATCTTTAGTAGTTTTTTCAGACATGACACACAGTTATATCCATAAGAACCAACAGCATGTTTTCTTAAAGAGACATTAAGAGACATAAAACTTCTTTTTTTTTTTTTTTTTAATTAAACATGTTATTGGAAAATGTCTATATGTGTCTATAAGTTTCTCAATTATTTATTTTCTTTGTTTTTAAGATTTTGGAAAAGAAAAAAGGACCTACAGACTAGTTATTTTGTGTCTGACGCTGCTGTGTGTCCTGCTGTTTGTTGCAATTGTAGTAATGTGTATAAATTTCGCCAAAGAACGAAAAAGAATATATATCATGCATGAAGAACTACGAGAGGAAATAGAAAAATGTGATGATGGCAAGTGAAATCTTCTCATATATCATTTTGTAACATCTATTTAAAAAAAAATGTAATTAAATGTTTTGGTATGTACCAGCTGGAAAAAAACAAGGATGGAGGTGTTTTGATTCCAAAATGTATCACATCTCAAATGAGACGAAGACCTGGAGTGAAAGTAGGTGGGACTGTTTACGAAGAGGAGCAGACCTGGTGACTATCAAAAGACCAGAAGTTCAAGTAAGATAGTAGAAATTGAATGTTTAGAAATTAAATATGGAACATCTGTAAGTTATTTAAAACTGAAGTTTCAATGCTCAACAGGAATTTATTGATTCGTTGAAAAGTGATAGAGAAATTTGGATTGGTCTGGGTGACATTGAGACAGAAGGGGTCTGGAAATGGGTGGATGGCACATCACTAACCATTGGGTAAGACATCACTGGTGTAGAACATACAGTAAATTTATCATTCTTTTGGGGGAGTTTATAGTGTAACAATTAAATTTCACAAACCATAAGGCCAGTGTGTAAACATCTATTTTGTCTTGTGGTCTACATTTACTTTGTTTTTTAGTTGGTGAGATACAATAAACTAGTATTAAGCAGGAATTATTTGGGTGGGGTTGACTTTCAGCATTAGGGTGCCAATAAACGATGGTAGTGTGTAAGTGTGCATTGCACTGATTTGAATAGAACAGACACAGTAGTTCTGCTGGAATTGAACATTTGAATAATACAATAAGTGAACATTTTTAGTCCCACTTTCTGGAAAATTCAATTAAAACAGCATAACGCACACCAGCACGGGTCACTACAATACTGAAAATTATTTAACTGCCAATAATACCAGCTCTGTAGTGGCCCTGATTATAATGGATCAGGGGAGAGGGGAGTAACAATGCATGTAAAGAAACAGTTGGATGACAGGATGTGATTGTAAAACTACATTTGCTTTAATATTGTCTGTAAAACTAACAAAATAAGTGTAGAAATAAGGAGTATATATATATATATAAAATCATTACAGTGACATTTTTTATGGTATAAAATTTTGCTGATGTTTTTGGTCATTTAAGCTGTTAAAATTAAAGTAATTGTTGTTCATTAAGATCTGTTAAAAGGCTTTTCATTTTGTCTTTGACACACATACCATAAACTCTAAGACTTACCAAACGATGAGCTATCTGTGCTTTCACAGGAACTGGCAGAATGATCAGCCCAATAACGGAGCCTGGGGACGGAATCAAGACTGTGTTGTAAATGAAGCAAAACCAGAGAGCAGGTGGAATGATAAAACATGCACAAAGCTGTACTACTGGATCTGCGAGAAACCAATCCGGGAATGATATCCAAGTGTAATTAACACATGGGACAAGAAATACATGGACATAATAAGGGATGTTTTCAAACTCTGTAAATATATTACAGGGATGAAGTACATTTAAAAAGATAAAATAAAGTAACATTTTATATTTAGCAATTTGACATTTTATTTTAATAAGCTTTTGTGTTTAATACAAATAAATATCATGTTTGTAAATGGTGTGTATTAATTGGACAGTGTACAATTACTTGTGGTTTTAATTACATGGCTGGATGAAGGTTTTTTTTTTTGTGTGTAGTTTACAGGTTCTCCCCATGTCTGAAATCACTTCCTCTAAAACATACAAGATGGTAATCTACAAATCCTAAATTGCCTCCAAGTGTGAATGTGTACGTAATACATGTACGTGTACGTACGTAAATACATTTGTGTCTCACTGTCATATATGTTGCAAGAAGAGTCATAATACTGATTCACAGCACGTCACAATCTGTCCGCTGACATTCCGGTAATGAGAACTACAACTATAAACATTCTTGGTTGCCAAATGACGAAAATGTTTCCACATATTTGTATACATCACGAGAAGTGTGGCAAGTTATCATAAGATCTTAGAATAATTTACACCTATTGTATTTGCCTGATATCATTGCTAATAAATACCACATCAATCTATATGTATTGATGATGTGAAATAAATAAAAAAATGACAGCTGGATTTTAAAAACACCAAAAAAGATTTCATGCAAAAAAGTACACAGAACAGAGCTCTGGTGTCAGATTGAATTACCTACATATTAGACTACAACTGGAATAATAATAATAAATCATTTAAGTATTGTTCATTTAATCAAAAATAACAAGGCTGTGATACCTCTCTGAAGCCACAGGGCATGGCTGCTTGTGAAACAGACCGTACCATTGCCTGCTTCAGTACTGTAGATTCTTATCAGATAGAATTTTGTCCTTCTAACTGGAGGCAAACATGTTAAAAATTATGCCATCCACCAACATGCCTGTTGGGAAAGAGGATATTTTGCGACTAACTCCTCTTGTGAAACTTCAAATTGCTCAAGAGTGGCTGAACTATTTCCTCATGTTCTTCTAGTTGCCAAAATTGAAAACCACGAATCATGTTATACAGTTCAATATGCAAATATTGTTCTGTTCTAATAGTTTTAAATTTCACCATAAATTTCAGTTAAATATTGGCACTTAAAAATGCAAAACATTGAAATATTCAAAATTCAAACCAGATTTTAATCTCTTTTGTTGTAGGACACCAGACCTGAAACAGGTTTAACAATGTAATGTAAGCAGTGCAATTCTAACAGCGCAATCTGATCTGGTTTCTGTGATACAACTGAACAAACAGAAAAGAAAGTTACTTCAGAGATTAAAACAGGAGAGGACAAAAATACTCACAGTGACATTTTATTTACACCTGACATAACAAAAGACAGTCGATCAAATTTCTTTAATTTAGAAATCCTCTTGTAATTATAATGTTCATTTTGCAACATGCTCTCAAACAATAAATATATTGTTAAAACTGTCTTCAAACCTGTCTTCATGCCGGAGCCAGAGGTTAAGTTTTCATTATACTGCCTGCAAAACGTTTACCTTTTTAAAACATGGTGATTTTTATCTTCATGGATTGAGTATTACATAAAAAAGCTTAAATTGTAAAAAAATACTCCACCTACACTTATATAGCAAGTAAAAGTATCTGTGATCACTTAGAATTAATAAATACAATATGAAAAAAGCATACTGTGTGAGTACAAATCAGATAAATAGCAGTTTGGATAGAAGTATCCCAAGAATGTTGCAGGATGATTTATGTTTGACTGTGATGAAATATATCATATACAAAAATGTTATTTACAAACATTAAAGCTTAACTTTAAAAAAATCATAAATTGAGCTGTGTGGATGGTGGAGTGAGAAAAACATCCCATTATGAAGTTATGGTCCTTCATAAAACTTGTCAATTTCTTCCTTGTACATTTTCATTACAACCGGCCTTTTAAGCTTCATTGTAGGACCTGGGCAAATAAAATAATATAAAAGTCTGGGTTATTAAACAAAATATACAATATGACAAGTAATATGTATAATTTATAAAATTAACTTTTGGTGTATGATTAGGTAAAGAGTTATTGCATAAAATAATTTTGACTGTAGCATGACTAAGGTCCAAAAATTGTTTTAAGATTGGTAATATTCAGTAATAAATAGAACAGTTTGTGGAGATATGTGAGATTAGTGTATGGAAATTATAAAAGAGGTCAGTTGAAAAGGACCAGACTATATTAAACAAAAAGTCTTTGCTAACTCAGAAACCATTCAATGGTGTTTAACAAAAAAAAACATTTAAGAATGCACAATACAGTGAAATTTGAAGCTCTATTAAAAAAAAACAGGAGGTTCAACCCAGTATTGATTACAAGGTGCGAGTGAACATATCAATTTAAATGTCAGGTAATGGCTTCATAGTAGCTACATATGCTGATAATAACAGGAATTAAATGCTAATATTTAAAACTAAAAAACAAACAATCATTTAAAAACTCTTTCCAAAATCATTTACCATTTAAAAAACCCTGGGAGAAAATAGTTAATTTGTGGCATGTCTGCTTCTAAGCAACAAAACAATGAAAATAATATTGTTAAAAGAAAATATAATATCTTTTACAAACAACATATCTGAACCATAAGTTCACAGCATAATCAGGGTCACATATGATGAATGTTAAAAGTCTTACCAAGCTCTCCACCAGATATGGAGAAGTCCCGAGAAAGAATTGTCCACTTCTGGACTTTTTGAGCATTGGATGTAGCGTTGGCATTGACCCTGTCCACACCCTCCTGAATGACTTTGTAAATAGCAGGCTCCTTGTTTTGTATGATCTCTGAGACTTTGCTGCTATCGACACCATGCCGCCTGCAGAAGTTCACTGCTAGTGGGGTCAGCTCATCCAAAGGCTCTCCATTGTCATCAACCATACACTGGTAATATTAAATATTGCAATATTTATTATTTTGAATTATGATGTTTTAAGGAAACTTAAACAATTTGTCATATTAGCACTTTAAGATAAACTTAATCCATCCATCCATTATCTCCCGCTTTATCCTCTATTAGGGTCGCGGTGGGGTTCCCCATGCCCATCCAGGGGAGAACGTCTAGGGGCGCTGGGCAGATACACCCAGGACAGGGCGCCAATCTATCGCTGGGCTAAGATAAACTTATACTTTATAATTATAACCCCACTATCAAAAACTGTTTAAAAATGACTTACTTTTAGAGTCAGAAGCATGGAGAGGAATTTCCTTTGGTCTCCAATCAACATGGCATTGCTAATGATGGGGATTTGTTCCTTAATTGCATCCTCAATTGGTACTGGAGGAATGTTTTCTCCGCCAGCAGTTATGATGAGTTCTGTATAAAATCAATTGTCAGTCATTATTTTATATTTATTTATATAAAAAAACACAATAATACAAAGTAACTCATTAACATTGCCTGATAACTACACAGTTGTTCTTGTATTTAGTTTAACCACATTCACCTTTTATTCTGCCTGAAATATACAAAAAGTTGTTTTGGTCATGCTTTGCAAGATCTCCTGAATGAAGCCACCCATCAGCATCCAGGGCTTCCTCAGTCTTTTCCGGCATATTTAAGTAGCCCATGAAGACATGGCGGCCCCAAATACACAGCTCCCCATTGCCATCTGCGTCTGGCGAGATCAGTTTTGTTCTGCAGCCAGTGATTGTCTTACCGCAGCTGTGGGAAAAAATGTGATATGTAAATATGAAAAATGTAAATACAGTTAATTAACCAATCAATTTATGTGCAAGTTTTCATTTTGTCTGTATAATGCTGAAATATTTCTAATAATGTTGGGTATAATTCAAGTACAGCTATTTGGATTCTATTTTGCAATAAACATAGTTTATTATACGTTCAGAAACACAAGCAACTCTTTTTTTTTTTTTTACTGTGGACAAGAAATATAATATATAAACCAAATGCTGACCTCATAACTTTATGGTTGTTGGGAAAAGACAGGGTATGAGGACCAGTGCACTCGCTCATGCCAAAAAGCTCATAGATGGGGATGTGCAGACTCATGAAGTATTCCAGTGTGTCTTTGGTAATTGGTGCAGCCCCAGTAAAGCACATTCTGCACTGATCGAGGCCAATAGCAGCACGAACCTTTTTGAAAACTACTATATTGGCCATTGTAAAACCCCAGGGGACAGACGGATCACTGAAGAAAAAAACAATCACAACAGATTTCTCCACCAAACTTCAAGAAAATCTTATCTTCTAAAAGAAAAAAGATAAAAAACAAAACATACCTGTTAATGTTATTGTAACTAGCCCGAAGTCCTACACCCTTGGCCCAATCAGCAATTTTTTTCTTAATGCCTGTAGACTTTGCACCAATGGATTTCATTGCTTCTTGCATTTTCTCCCACACGCGTGGAACTCCTAAGAAGGTTGTCGGGTGAACTTCTCTCAAAGTGTTTGCCAAAGAACCCTGTAGGTATATTAAATTCAACCCAGGTGTCATTAAATTTGGTCATAAAAATAACTGTAATAAGCTTGAGAGTCTGAAATGAATTCAGCATATTAAAATAAACCTCTTTTCAAACATGCAGTTGCTGTGCTAGCTGTCATCGCAGTTGTTATTGCTTTGAGAATTCGTTTGTCATGTATGTGGAAAATTTAAATTTAAAGAAAGAATAATTATTTATAAACCTACAAGAGCTTTTCATGACATTCACGTTAAAGAAGAAGGCTAAATTCACAATGTAGTTAATCTAAGTCTTCAGTGGGATTGAGGTCGGGATTCCGACATAACCACATAATTCAATTAATACATTTATTAGATAAAGCTTACCTTTAATGCATCTGGTTCAGCAAAGTAGAGAGTAGCAGCAAATTTCATACCGATCCACATGTCATTGACCTGGGCTGCTATGTGACTAAGAGGGAGATAACTCACGGAACAATCCTCTCCCATCGCTAGACCGAGCATATCGCCTGTGGCTCTTGAAATCCATGTGAGCTGGTAAGCATATAGGTAAGCAATTACATCACTATTAACTTACTCATATTAACTAATATTTATCAGCATTGACTGTATTACTGTCATGTTTAATTAACATTCTCACTCTTTTATTGAAAATGAGGTAAAAATTTTTACTTACATTGTCATGACTGAGCATGACTCCTTTAGGGTTACCAGTGGTCCCTGAGGTGTAAATCAGCACGCAGCATTCATTAGCCTTTTGACTCTTAATTACTGAGTCAAGTTGGTCATCAGGAATCTCATCCCCAACCTTCATAAATTCATCCCACTGAAAGAATATTAAGCAAAAGTTTTTTTTTTTTTTTTTTTTTTAAATATGTTAAATTTCACAAATTCACTACATTCAGTGTGACAAACCCCATGCTGCATTATGTTATTTACGCTTAATTAAACACATCTAGAAATCTGACATGTCTGGAATGGAACTACATGTTCGTTAAATGTTCAGGCCTACCGTATATAAATATTCCAATTTAGTCTGAAGTTCCCCCTTATATTGAACAATGGCTTTCAGATGTGGTAGCTGGTCTTTAACCTGAGAAAAAGAAAGCCATTTACTAGGTTAACCAAGGGTAGTTTGCAAGACTTTATGTTCTAAGTTGGTATTTTAAGTGAATGCGCTTGAGATGTGTGCATAAGGTCAATACCTTAAGGATTTTTGCAAGTTGTTTGTCATTTTCAACGACCAGAACATTAGCTTCACAGTTATCAGCCACGTACTTGCAGGCTTCTGGAGAGTTGGTGGTGTAGATTCCAGTAGAAAGGCCTCTAAAAACAACAATAAAAGCAATAACCATTTTAAAAGTTAGATTAAGATTAAATAAAAGGTTAAAATTAATAGTATTTAAAAAGTAGAGTAAGGACAAGTGTGGTACCCTGCCATGATACAGCCAATGTATGCAATAAACCACTCAGGAGAATTAAATCCCAGAATTCCAACACCATGGTAGCGCTTCAGCCCCAACTAAACACACGTTGCACACAAAGGGAGAAAGAGATACCTATATATAAAAATATCCTCCGGGATAATCAGTTAATCAGTTTCCACATAAACACTCCATGATCTTTATTACAGCCAATTAACAAATCATAGTTTATTCCAGTGTCTTACATTGGGTACACATTGACTATGAATCACTGCTTTTTTTTTAATAAAACTTGACTAACATTACTAAGAGAATCATAAACACTGATAAAAAATTGTCCCTTAAGATGACACTATAATAATGCAACAAACAAAATGTGCTAAATAAATGGTAAAACCTTCACTTTCAGGAATGGGCAACACACATGGTATTAATTACAAAGACATAAAAATATAACAATGCATATGCAGAGCAATAGACTTGACAGAGTTGAGAAGTTGCAACAATTATGAGCAAGATTTCCAAAAAAAAAACCCATAGATCACACAAAGGGAATAAGAGTAAAGAAAGTCAGAGGTTTTAAGACGCATACCTTTAAAAAGCTCTTAGCTGCACTTCGGCATTGCTGCTGATACTCCTTAAAAGTTAGTGTGACCCAAACTCCATTTTCCTTTGAACGGAGGGCCGGGTAATCTCCAAACCTGTCCACTGTTTCCTGGAACATCTGGTGGATGGTAAGAGGAGTCTCGGACCCTGGACCATATTCTGTCATTCGCAGCTTTACTGGTTTTTCTCTTGATGAGCTCCAATATTGCTCTGCAGGAGCCAAAAGCACGTCATCAGTCAATGGGATGGAGTCAACCACAGTGGCATCGGGACATAAAGGACAGCATGTTGGCATAATTAGTTTGGTTTTTAAAAGACACTATTAGAAAGAAGTCAGTTTTCTTGCAGCTCTGAAGAGCAGAGGGTAAGATAAAGAAATGCAGTAGCTCAGGTTACGGTAAGGTTATTTAATCTCTGAACCACCAATAAGATAATAGAAAAGAGAACAGTGTTCTTGACAGTAATAGGCTGGTCAAAACTTTTTTTTTTTTTCTCGTAAACCTGAATGTATTTTTTTGTATTTATAACCTGATTGCTACATACTGATACCTTACATAGAGGTACCTTGTAACTGGTAAGTGTTAACTAATTATGTATATATTAAATAATAGCAGCATGCATGAGCATTACATCAACATGTATCATTTTATATTCAAATAAATTGAGAGAGCTAACCTGTTCTATTAATAAACACCCACCTGCATCTTCAGCGTTCCCTTTTATAGTTGTATCTGAAGCAAATTTCCCAGAGTTCTTGAGAAATGCCTCCTCATCCGAAGTTCCAAATTCAGACATGCTGGCGTTCCCTTCCTCTAAAACTTCAGAGTAATCTGCTAAACTGACTTCTTGTAGTTTGTGGCTCAAAGAACCCAAGCTCTCCTCTTCAGATAAAGAGTTCAAACAGCTGCCATTTGTTTGTGGCCTGGTGTCCCGGGGTGCCTGGTTTTCTTGAATTCTAGAAATGTCTGTAAAACTAATGAAAGAAAATGAAGTAACATGATCAGCAGTGTTCACTCAGAAACAAAGACATGGAATTTAATATGCGTACAAGCAAAACAAGCTATTATTAGGAAGTGCATACCTCTCTTCATTGTGGTCCATTGTTGTCTATGACTTAGGAAAAATCCTAAAATAATGTGAATAAAGAAAAAAACTAAGTGATAATCCAGAACTTCAGTATTTGCAGTGTGTAAATGGGGTTTAATGAGTAATTAGCTTTTAAATGCTCGACCCACAGGTTTTTATGCCTCCATTTGTAGCCTTTATGTCAGCATGTTGCAATACTAAAAGTCTGCACAGTGAACCAATGATAGGGCAGAAGCTAAAGCATGATGAAAGCATCAAACTGAAAGCTGGGACAGTGCATTGTAGTGGCAAAACCTTCGCCTTTTACCTAAATCTGCTCACCAAATTCTCATTTCCTTTCAAGGACAACAGGATTAAGCAAAACGTTCATTAAACAGACTCAAAACATAATTTGTACATGAACAATACACACAACTCTCTGCTGCCATCTATCATGCTGTAGAATTGGTCACTAAATTATCTAATAAAACACTATAACTTAAAAATAATTTAGTAATTGAACCATGAAAATTGCGAGTGAACTGGCAGCAGTTCTGTAACCCACGTCAGCATCACTGGTGTCAGGCGGCAAAAGGACAAAGTTCATCATTACAACACTGGTGTGGAAACTTGGAGGGCTGCCTCAAATGAACTTTCGCATAAAAATCTATACACATTTCATATGAACAAAGTAATCTGAAAAAAGACTTGTCTGTTGTCTCTAATGGAGCATTTAATTAGTACTAAATGATTTATAGCTTAATGTAAATAACCTGTTATAAAAATTTATAATTTAAATACTATGGTTGCAAAATTGCAGATGACTTAACAAAAACAATAAAACATTTACAAATGTGGACAAAAATATTGGGACTAATACTTAGTTCTAGTTATTCATATCTAGTTAGGGTTTTAAATAAATATGAGGTTAAGCTCATGGGCCAGTCAAGTTCCTTCACACCAAACTCACTCAACCACAGGCAGGCAGACCGGATCAGAAAAGAACCTGTTTTTCAAACTGTTCCAAACCTGTTCCAGACAAGTTTGGAAACATACAGTTTCCCAAAATACATGGCTAAAACCTTTTTTTTAAAAATGCATAGATACAGGATTTTTAAAAGGTTTGTTATTAACACGGCCTAAAATTCAGCTAAATATGTGCCTTCAAGTGACATTCCTGAAGTTAATTATTAAGATTAAAGCTTAAGTGTAAGGAAAATAGACTGTGATAGAAAATAGAATAGAAAAATAGAAAGTGTCAAACCAAACATTGGAGCAGATGTTGGGTTTATTGTAAGAACTTTATAAAGTACATTGAATTAATAATGCTATCAATTTTAAGATAAGATTGGATTGATAAAATAAGATATGCCTCTACTGGTCCCACCATGGGAAAATTCTCTTCAGTGTCAGGGCTGGACTGGTATTCTAGCATACTGAGCATTTTTAAGCTTAAGTTGCTGGCCCAACACTGCCTACATATTTAAACCAACATTATATGTTAGTAAAATGTCTAACATTTCAGTATTAAGACACATTTCTTTTACCTGAACTTGTTTGTGGAATCTCAAATGATCTTCAGACAATTTAGAAGAGTCTGCTGTACCTCAATCTGAGCTTCGTCTGAACACTAACACTAATAAGTTCCAAGTGAGGTTCCTTTAGATTTATCACTATGACAACCACCTCTACAAAGTTGTTGGAAACGTTCCATTACTCTGTAGACAATAGAGAATTTTGCAGTAGAGTTTTGCCACATTTCAGGTGTTTGTAACTCTATTATAGTTTAACACTATTCTCTCCCACGCTATTCTTTAAATCTAAGGCTTCAAATACATGCAAATCAGTCATTATGCAAATTAGGCGATGACGTCTAGCAGCGACTTCCAGGACAGCCAATAGCTACTTTATATGTACGAGCTTAATAAACCACATTGAACTTATAATGCTAAAATAAATAATTTAAAATAGTTACAGTAATTAAGCCATTAAGGTCACTGGTGTCATTTTATTTTTCTTACACTCAGCAAATTCTACTTAATTTAAAACAGAACTTCACACAACATCATACCGTGATTTGAAATATTATCAGACAAAAAATAACTTTAAGATACGATACTCACGTCTTTTATGTTAAATAAACAACAGAAACACCTCAGGTGATGCACTTCAGAGGCTGCGTCACGTGATTTATGGCGCTCAGGTGTGATCATCAGGTGGCGTCACGTGCATTAAACGCATCACAGCTACCTCACTGCAGTGACAAAGTCTTTAGACATTACACTTACCTACCGTGGTATTTTTAAATTACGACACTTTGAATAGTTTTGTTTTTTAATTAAATATAAACCAAGACGGGGCGGCATGGTGGCTTAGTGTTTAGCATGTTCTCCTCTCAGCGCTAGGGATTCCCGGTTCGAATCCCCATCTGGGTGGAGTTTCCATGTTCTCCCGTGTCCGCGTGGGTTTCCCCGGGTTCTCTGGTTTCCTCCCACAGTCCAAAAACATGGATCAAGTCAATTGAGTTCTCCAAATTGCCCCATATAGAGTGTGTGTGTGTGTGAGTGAGTGTGTGCCCAGTGATAGATTGGCATCCTGTCCTGGGTGTATCTGCCCAGCGCCCGAAACGTTCTCCCCTGGATGGGCATGGGGAACCCCCCCCACGATCCTAATATAGGGTAAAGCGGAAGATAATGAATGAATGGACTTATCTATCGTGGTATTTTTAAATTAAGACACTTTGAATAGTTTTGTTTTTTAATTAAATATAAACCAAGACGTTGTAAGATCTGCAGAGAATGATACACACATCAACGTAAATGGAGTAAATAGAAAACGCATAAGCCATGTGGTATTCAGTAAGACAACATAGTTTTTGCATCTTTGTACCTAATTTGCATATTAATATCATATAGATTATATAATAACATAGCAAAGCGTTGTTTTAAAATGCATTACGTGCCACATAGTTACAGTTTATGATAAAATCAATCCTGCCTATAAAGGGATAAGCATAAAACTACATAAATCAAATATTTATTTTCAATTTATTAATATCTAAAATTTTTAATACAAATTAATATCTTTAACCCAAGATTTTGGTTGCCATTTTTGTCAACTTGGGTTTAAAATGAACATAATGAAGGTGACTTCTTGTTTCATTGTTAAAACACAACCAATATAAATAGAATCTGTTATACACATTGAAATATAAATAAAAGTAGTAGTAAAAAAAAGTTTTCTGCAACATTTTTGATGAATTTATTAAAATTCATTATTTAATAACAATTTAACAGATCTAGTGTGATAATGTCACCTGTATAACTCTCATAGCTGAGAAATTACTTTTAAAGTCTCTTAAGCCACCAAATATCAGAAAAGTCCCTTGTGTTCTTGCATGATTGGCTGTTTGGGGTGGAGCTTGTTAACTAAAATAATAAAACAAAATTAAAATGAAATCAACTTTTAATAAAATTAAAAATGAATGGATCCCCATCGCTGAGGTAAACATGCTAACCACTAAGCCACCATGTTGCCTAGATAAAACATGTTAGTTCTAAATTAACATTTAGATTGTAATTTAAATAATGTTACCTATAATACATTTCAGGGTTTTCACTAAAAGATCCATAAAACTACAAAAACAGAATTTCTGAATTTTAAATCTGAGCTTGAACTGGCTGTGTATGTGTGAAACATTTCAATTAATTAAGATTATGTTGACATTTTGTGCATTACATTTTTATTTTAATCTTGGTAATGATGCTTTCAGAACATCTTGGGTAATTGGCATAAAATTCACTTTATTTACAGCAGGAGGTTCACTTAGCCTGGAGGCCATCCCATCTGTCGCCCTCCCAGGACGTGAAGGTGCAGGTGGTAAACTGACTGAGCCCCGTTTTTCCCATCGTTGATCACTGTAATGAACACAGACTTAATATAAATATAATATAAATGGCAATGTAGATCTTCAAACTGTGGAAAAGGAAAACTATGTAAAGATGTAAAACAAAAACACAAACCCAATCTGAATCCATCATGTAAGCCTTCTTTCTGTGCCAAGTTTTTAGCAACAACCAATAAATGACCGAGTAGCTGTGGAAAAAATACTACATTGTTAAAATATCCTTAAAGTACATTGATACAACAAAAAAAGACCCAACAAACCGGTGCATTGTCATTAGGGGCTTCGCTAATCCTCGCTATTTGAACTCTGGGAATAACCAGAAAATGCACAGGAGCCTGAGGGCTGATGTCTCGAAATGCTAGACACTGAAAGAAACATCACACAAGTTCATTAACAAAGCAGCCAGAGTCAGTCCGATATTTACACCCAATCTCACTGATTATGAGGTGTGTGTGCTGTTGCTTTTGTCCATATAGTGTATATACTTAAAATTACCTTGTCATCCTCATAAATGATGTCTGCAGGAATACTTTTGTCAATAATTTTGGAAAATATCGTGGGTTCTGGACTTCCATATTTCTTGCTGGCTTCAGCGGCCAAATTAACTTCATCACTGTTTGCAGACAAACAGCGGCCCTGTGAGACACACACACACAGAGATAGACACACACACACACAGACACACACATATAGACACACACGCACACACACACACACAGACACACACACATATAGACACACATGCACACATAGACACACACAGACACACACACACACATAGACACACACAGACACACACACACACACACACACACACATATATAGACACACACACACACACATATATATAGACACACACACACACATATAGACACAGGCACACATATTGACACACACACACACACATATATATAGACACAGACACAGACACACACACACACAGGCACACATATTGACACACACACACACACATATATATAGACACACACACACATATAGACACAGGCACACATATTGACACACACACACATATATAGACACAGACACACAGACAGACACACACACACAGACACAGGCACACATATTGACACACACACACACACACACACACATATATATAGACACACACACACATATAGACACAGGCACACATATTGACACACACACACACATATATAGACACACACACACACACACACACACAGATAGACACACACACACACATATAGACACAGACAGATAGACACAGACACACATATAGACACACACACACACACACATACACACACACACACACATATACACAGACACACACAGATAGACAGACACACACACACACACACACACACACACACACGGGTCAAACAACAGACGACACGCACCTCAGACCAGCTAACTGGCGCTGAGCAAAAACACACGAACAACTTTACGAGCTTAACATAAATGTGAAAATAAAGCACCTTGATATTTATAACACGCGAATTTCGTGCAAACTGCAGCAACCGACCTCGAGTTTGTGAAAAACGTCTCAAAATCATTTTAGCATTTAGAGTTCAACTGAACACACGATGGCGTTCCCTACTTCCCAATACGCATGCGCATTTGCACGCGCTACAGCTGCCAAAACATGAGCGGCGCAGCGAGCGGACTGAAAAAAAAGTTTTATTATAAATTTAAAAAGCTGTTATTAATGTGAAGCGCGTCACTTTGCCCTTAAATACTGTGCTACTCTAAACATCCTTAATACGATTTAAACGCCGCAACGATACTGAATCACTTGGTGACGCCGGACTCTTAAAGTGATTCAAACGAACAAAAAAAAAAGAGTCGGTTCTCTTATTTTACGTGTTTTTAATTCCTTAAATAAATCTTACATTGGTTTTGACAGTTTAGCAGAAAGTCAATTATTATTATAGTCAATTATTGTCTTACCCACATGGCCATCCAGGGGAGAACGTTTCGGGCGCTCGGGAGATACACCCAGAACAGGGCACCAATCTATCACTGAACACACACTCACTCACACAGACTCACAAACACACTCTACAGTATATGGGGCAATTTGGAGAATTCAATTGACCTTGATCCATGTTTTTGGACTGTGGGAGGATCCTGGAGGAAACCCACCCAGATTCGAACCGGGAATCCCTAGCGCTGAGAGGAGAACATGCTAAACACTAAGCCACCGTGCCACCCTGATAATCCATCCATCCATCCATTATCTTCCGCTTTATCCTATATCAGGGTTGCGGGGGGGTTTCCCATGCCCATCCAGGGGAGAACGTTTCGGGCGCTGGGTAGATACACCCAGGACAGGACGCCATTCTATCACTGGGCACACACTCACACAGACACACTCTATATGGGGCAATTTGGAGAATCCAATTGACCTTGATCCATTGTTTTGGACTGTGGGAGGATCCCGGAGGAAACCAACGCGGACACAGGGAGAACATGGAAACTCCACCCAGATTGGGATTTGAAGCAGAAATCCCTAGTGCTGAGAGGAGAACATGCTAAACACTAAGCCACCGTGCCGCCCTGATAATCCATCCATCCATTATCTTCAGCTTTATCCTATATCAGGGTTGCGGGGGGGTTCCCCATGCCCATCCAGGGGAGAACGTTTTGGGCGCTGGGCAGATATACGCAGGACAGGGCGCCATTCTATCACTGGGCACACACTCACTCACACAGACACACAAACACAGTCTATATGGGGCAATTTGGAGAATTCAATTGACCTTGATCCATTGTTTTGGACTGTGGGAGGATCCCGGAGGAAACCAACGCGGACACGGGGAGAAGATGGAAACTCCATCCAGATTGGGATTCGAAGCGGGAATCCCTAGTGCTGAGAGGAGAACATGCTAAACACTAAGCCACTGTGCGGCCCGTCTTTGAGCTCCATCCATCCATCCATTATCTTCTGCTTTATCCTATATTAAGGTCGTGGGGGGGTTCCCCATGTCCATCCAGGGGAGAACGTTTCGGGCGCTGGGCAGATAGACCCAGGACAGGACGCCAATCTATCGCTGGGCACACACTCACTCACACAGAGACACTCTATATGGGGCAATTTGGAGAACACAATTGACCTTGATCCATGTTTTTGGATTGTGGGAGGAAACCGGAGAACCCGAAGGAAACCCACGAGGACACGGGGAGAACATGGAAACTCCACCCAGATTGGGATTCGAAGCGGGAATCCCCAGCGCTGAGAGGAGAACATGCTAAACACTAAGCCCCCGTGCGGCCTTTGCCTGATAATCTACTTTTATAAATAGTAAAGACGCGTGATTTGGATTACATGTCGATAGGGGGCAGTATGTGGGTTCTTTACGGTGTATCTACATGAAGAAGTGAACCGCTACCATCGCGTGGGAGAAGATGGCGGCGTGCTGCAGGTCGCCCTTGCGGTTGTTATTATCGGTCCAGACGTCGCGTGCGCTCTGCAGCAGAAATGTGCAGCTTGAGAGCGAAGCGGCGGCGGCGTTCTATCCGCCGGTGTTACCCTCCCGCACGGCCAAGAGCAAAGCGGCGAAGCGGCGGGTGCTGATGGAGTCGTTCGAGCGGCTGCGCACGCTGGAGCCGCAGGAGAAGATCCGCTCCCTCACCCGCATCCCGCGCATGAAGTACGTGCTGTACCCGCAGACGTTCGCTCAGGGCGCCGATCGGTGGTACCAGCATCTGACCAAGAGCGCGTTCATCCCGGGCCTCCCGCCGAGCTGCGGCCGCACGGTGGCGCCGGCGGAGCTGCTGGAGGAGGTGCGCTCATCCGTCGCCAACGCGCTGCTCCAGGAGAACTTTTACATGAAGAAAGGCAGGACGTTCCTCCAGAAGAAGCAGGAACAGTTTGTGGAACCCTTCCTGACCAACGTCGTGTCTGCTCTCATAAACTCTTTGACCAGCAAGAATCCTGTGCTTCGAATGTCCAGTTTAGGTAAGGCTTCTGTAGTCCATCTTCTGCTTTATCCTCTATTAGGGTCGCCCATCCAGAGGAGAACGTCTTGGGCACTGGGAAGATACACCCAGGACAGGGGGGCAATCTATCGCTGGGCACACACTTACACAGACAAGCACACTCTATATGGGGCAATTTGGAGAACCCAATTGACCTTGATCCATGTTTTTGGACTGGGGAGGAAAGCGGAGAACCCGGAGGAAACCCACGCGGACATGGGGAGAACATGGAAACTCCACCCAGATTGGGATTCCAACCAGGAAGCCCTAGCGCTGAGAGGAGAACATGCTAAACACTAAGCCACCACACTGTAAACATCCATCCATCCATTATTTTCCGGTTTATCCTCTATTAGGGTCACGGGTTGGGGGGGGGGTTCCCCATGCCCATCCAGGGGAGAACATCTCGGGCACTGGGCAGTTACACCCAGGACAGGGCGCCAATCTATCACTGGGCACACACTCACTCACACACACTCTATATGGGGCAATTTGGAGAATTCAATTGACCTTGATCCATGTTTTTGGACTGTGGGAGGAAACCCACTTGGACACGGGGAGAACATAGAAACCCAAATTGGGATTCGAACCGGGAATCCCTACTGCTGAGAGGAGAACATGCTAACCACAAAGCCACCGTGCCGCCCGGCTTCTGAAGTGCCGTCACATATTTATGTAGGAGACATTACCTTCATCAGCCACCTTTATCCAGAAATGCATCTGTTTCTGGACTCATTGGCCGTTTTACTATTTCTATCTGAACCATAGCTGGAACTCAAGATCTACAGACAGTCGATCTGTTTCTTTAGTCTCATTAACTCCATCCTCTTCTGCTCAGGACCACCGCAGTGCAGGTGTTACAGTGGATGATTCTAAGCACTGCAGTGACAACGACATGATGCTGTCATGTTCTTGTGTTCTAGAATAACCCAGCAACAAAAAATGTCTAATTGAATGCACAATGCATAGTGAATACAGGGTTTAGAATCACCAGCGCGACACACTAACACATGCCTCACATCAGTGTAGTGCTGAGAATCATCCACCACCTAAATATTGTCTGCCCTGTGGTGGTTCGGAGCATTATAAAACTGAGTAAATGATGCTAACAAGGTGTTCAGTGAAACAGATGAACTGCAGTCTGTAATTCTGGAACTACATCATGCATCTGTGTGACGCATGGGACTGATGACATAGATGATGTGTAGAAACATGAAGGTCAACTAAAAAATTATTAGTAGTTATAAAACCATTAAAGCAGAAAATGCTCAGGGGAGTCCAGTATTTCACATAAGCCCGTTTAATAGGGCAATTTTGAACCGATAATTAAAAATCATAAAAATTGACCCCTGGCTGTTCTGATGTACAGATTTTGCACCACATGTCAACTTCTACTGGATAAATGGAGAGAGGAAATTTCTTAAAGGACACAGACGTGGAAGAGTCGAGCCGCAGAGATTCCAGATTGATGACCGACCACACAACCAAATACGAATCACACAGCAACTACCTGAGGTTCAAATAATTAGGTTTTCACAGTTTAACAAGTTCTTGTCTTGCATGGAGATCTAAGCTCTACAATGTATTCATAATAATCTAATTTATAAGATATATTAGCCTTAAATTCTTGCTTTTTATGTTTTCTTGTAGTTTGTACCCCTCGAGGCTGAGATCAAAGAGGAGGTGCCAGTAATCCAGTATTCTCCTGATGTTCTTCCCATGTTCCGAAGACAGTATGACAATAACATTTCTATAGGTTTGTACACTGTAGTGTGAAATTAAACCTATGGTGAAACAGATTTACAAAGAAGTATAGATCAAAGTGATGATGTGAGTATTTATACTTACTGGCACAGGTGCTAAGGTGCAAGATCCATGCTGCTATGGCCACACACAGTTTCATGTGGTTCCTGACCGGTTCCACAGGAACAAAATGATCAAGAAAAAGATTCCTGATCAAATCGAGGTGTTTTTAAGAGCCAATGCAATCGCAAGCCTTTTTGCATGGACAGGAGCACAAGCCATGTATCAGGGTAAGAGCATTGTTTCGAGCATGTTGCAATAAATATATTGTATTTTTTGGTGTATATTATAGTATTTATAAACTCATCAAATATGCAACCATAGCAAAAACGAAAAAATAAGAAGAATGTATTGGATTTGTATTGCAATTTTCATTTTACTGTTAAGGATAATGTTGCATGCCTCATATTTAGATAAATATCCTTTAAAACAGTCGCTACTTAAAATTAAAAAAATTAAATGGAACGGGTAAAAATGACAGAAAGCTGTCAAGCATATCGCAAGGCAATCCAGCAAATTACTGTGGGGTAAGTTTGTATTTATTTATTTCAGGTTTTTGGAGTGAGCAGGATTTAAGCAGGCCATTTGTGTCTCAAGCTGTTATAACGGACGGCCAGTACTTCTCCTTTTTCTGCTATCAGCTCAACACTCTGGCTATTAGCTCCCTGACCATACCCAACAACCCCCGCAAGAACTTGTGCTGGGGTACAGAGAGCCTACCGCTGTTTGAGAAGATCAGAGACGGGGAAGTAATTGGCTGGAATGATAATGTTATTAATCTCCTTGTTCAGTTTTTGTTAAATAAACCATAGGTTTTGCCGAAACACAGTTGGTGAATTTCTGGATGTTGTAGGTAAATAAACAATAATATAATAAATTCAAAGTTTGAAGCAAATGCTCTTGTTTTAAAGTGTGTATTGGACAAAATGCAATGAGTTATTCATAATAAATTACTTTACCTTGTAATATACATTTAAAAAAATAAACTGCAGTTTACCAAAGAGGATGAAGTCTGTATTTAGTAAACAAACTCTTTTTACTGACTCTAAAGCCAAAACACTTATCACTGTAAAAATTGCAGCAGCATGTGTTTTATTATTTCTCCCATCACACAACTTTCATGTGTAGTATTATGCACAAAAATACAAAACATTTTTTATATATATATATATATATATATATATACACATACACACATACACACACTGTATATAGTACACTTAGTATAGGTAGTATAAATTATTATTGCTCATGATAAAAATAAGAGATTGGGATAAATATTATCATTTTACTTACACTAATAAAGTAATATGCAAGGTTTAAACACTGCATGTCCAAAAAATGTTTACAGCACACAATACAGAAAACAAAAACAACTGGTTTATAAATAACAGATTTAAACTTCAGTTCGCTTACATTTTTTAATGTTATCTCTTAAGGTGATGGGCTAAAGGCTGTATTTAAATAAAACAAATGAAAAAGGAACAGGTAGTACATTGTATATTATTGAGTTTCTTATTGCTTCACTGTAAAATAATTTAGTAAGATTCAAGACTAAAAGTGTTCAAATCAACCCTTGCTCTATGCAGTTAGCATGCTAAATGATCGTTATTTTAAGCAGAGAGTTTACTGATGAAGGGCCTTTCTAATGTTCTACCTTCCTTTGTCTGGTTAGCGTATTCCCATCCACACCACTGTTTTCTTGCTGATCCCTAAAAAAATGTCCAACACAATGCTGAATTACATTTGAGCAAAAACAGTGCTTTTTATTGCATTACATTTGGATTTTTGCAAGTGTAATAAGTAATATGGGGAATATAAGAGTTTAAATGACTGAACTTTACATGGCTGTTTTGGAATTTAGTTTTTTCTTAAAATGTCACTAAACTCTGCACATGTGTGACTCACTCGGGGCGATATCAAACACAGCACTGCAGGTGTATTTCCCTGAGTCTTTCTCTGTTAGGTTCAGTAAAGTTAATTTGGTAACATTTGTGCCCAAGTGGATCTTGTAGTTCATTGAGTCAGTGGTGGCATTGATTAGCTCCTGTGATGAAAATAGAAAGTAATTTTATTAATAGAAAATAAAATGTTATACGTATATATTATATATATATATATATATATATATATATATATATATATATATATATATATATATATATATACACACACTCAATGTATTATACGTTGACTCACCATTATTCTATAAAATACTTTAAATAGGTCAAAACTATTTTATATTGGTAAAATAATTAGGTAACTTCAATGCTGTTTAGATATAAATTTATGTACAGTAATATGCAATATTCAGAATTATTTCTTTAAGTCTTATTTACCTTCTCAGTGCCATTGGTTTTGTACCATTTCCAGGTGTTTGGCATTTTCTTGATATCACACTCCAGTACAACTGAATCTCCGATATAGGTCACAACGGGTCTGTCTCGCTTTTCCTTGATAACAGGTACTGCTCAAAAAAAGGGTTAGCAAAAGATTCACAAAAGTTCTGCATATAGCTTTCACTACTGCTGTTATGACTTATTATTGAACATATAGTGCATAGTAACGAAGCATTTACTTACAGTATATTTTATATATATATATATATATATATATATATATATATATATATATATATATATATATATATATATATATAGTTTATTCTTTTTAGATTAGAAGAGAAATGCATTTAAATACATTTCCTATAGAAAATAAATCTCAGAGATGTATGGTCTGGTAAGTTTAAATAAAAAAAATTACATTGTGTTAAATGAAAAGGTTCACATACATTAGCCACAATGCTGAAACCTAACAGTGGTTATTGTATGGATTGTTTTACTGATTTAGGTTCACAAACTATTATAGAAAATATAAAACTCTAGAATAATATATTTGCATTTTGTCAACTTACCTTTTAAAATAAAGGTGGCTTGTTCTTTCTTTTCCGAATAGCTGAAGACGCAGGTGTAATTGCCTAAATTATGTTCTTGAATTAAAAGGCTGAAAATAAAATAGAAGTGAAATTACATCATAGCAATTATAGTAAATTAACTGTCTTTAAATGAGTCCTAATGTGGAGCATCTGAGTCATGCTACAACAACACTACCACCCTGAAGTCTCTTTACTGGGTACTTATTAAAATTCATTCATATTGCAATGAGAAAATGAATAAATGGATATAGGTGAAGTTGTTAAGGTGAGTAATGAGTGCAATATGCGTTATATATATAATGCTGAAATGTACAAGGTTTACAATTATTTGGTTACAATTTGTTCAAAACTACATACTCACTCCATTCTAAGGAAGACCCGGTTACTGTCTTTTGAAAATGTCTCTCGTGTGTCTTCAATTACAGTTTGCCCCCTCATCCAATAGCCCATTATTATTTGGGGTTTATTTGATAAGTCGGTCATATTACATGAAAGCTCGAAGTTCTGCCGTTTCAGGATTTCAACCTCCTCCACAAAGCTATGACCTTGACCTGCATTAATAGATTGTAACTACATTCAATGTGATTCATTATTTATTGTTTTTAATCTATAAAACATCTTTGCACAGAAAGAATAAAAGGATTATTGTTGACCTTTAAATACTACCATTCTTTGTTGTACATCAGAATGTTCATCACTCAGAGGTAATGATGTAGTTTCTGTAAAAGAAAAGACATTGTTTACTGATCACCTGTGTAATGCTTTCATCATGTATCCAAACAATGTGTAATGACAGTCTAATTTTAAATATCAACTGTACATTGTATTAACTGTATATACAATGGTGTTTAACGGTGTTTAAAGTTGTTTATTGTATACATCACAATAATTAAATATAGATATAAACAGTGAAATGCTGTATAAAGATGTTAGTGATACTGACCAGATATATAGTAAATAATGCTATGCTAACATTGTTAACATGTCATGTCACATTTTAATATAAATTTGTTTTTTGTTTAATAAATCCTAATAGTATGCAATACAAATTAAAACCCACATTTTGTGCATATGCTACCTGTGGAACATAATCTGAAGAACAGATGAAGGACATTTCTAACTGGAAGTATTATAGATCCTGTTACTATATTAAATATTGTACTTCATCCTGAACTAAAAGTCAAAAGTGTGTTGATCTGATATAAATATAATCAATACACTGTGCTCAGCACCAAGTTGGTTTATACATATACACGATTAGTTCATAGCTGTGACCATATATATGCAATGTTTTTATTGTATTTTTTAAAAATAAAAAGAACACACTCTACTTTTACATTAAATATGTTCATACCTGAGTTTATTGTCTGCCAATGCAAAAAAATGATAAAGAAATGAAAAGCATTAAAGCATCTCCTACTTCCAATGCATCTTAATCCAAAGCAAAGCATTGTTTTCCTGTCCTGAAGGGCCTTGCAGACTGCAGCAGCAGCGGCGGCGCAGGAACACACTCCTCCTCTACACACTCCTCCTCTCCTGCCTCTTTGCAGTCATGGTGTCTCGGCAACACTGCACATTTCAAATTAATCATGAGGATGGTGACAGCTAGCTACCTCCCAGTCTGTATCAAACTGTCCTGTAGCTCACAATGTCACATACTTCAGAATTTATACAAAAATATTAAAACAGAATTATTAAATAATAAAAAAATAAAGAAATTATATTTCTGTTGTATTTATATTGCTCATCACTGATCTTTATGCTTCATTAACTACACCATGTAAATGACTTTAACCTTTTGTACACACTGATCATGTTTGATGTGGCATGTTTGACTATGAAGACATACAATAATGTATCAGATTTCCACAGAATACTTGTACCAGGTGTATTCAGGACACTGTCTACATGATTCTGGTTGATGGATGTTTTCAGTTCAGCTGTAAATCTAGAGGACTAAAAAAAATTAATAATAATAACTTGTGTGTCTAGGCGGCACGGTGGCTTAGTGGTTAGCACGTTCGCCTTTCAGCGCTAGGGATTCCCGGTTCGAATCCCCATCTGGGTGGAGTTTCCATGTTCTCCCCGTGTCTGCGTGGGTTTCCTCCGGGTTCTCCGGTTTCCTCCCACACTCCAAAAACATGGATCAAGTTAATTGAATTCTCAAAATTGCCCCATATAGAGTGTGTCTGTGTGAGTGAGTGTGTGCCCAGCGATGGATTGGCGCCCTGTCCTGGGTCTATCTGCCCAGCGCCCGAGACGTTCTCCCCTGGATGGGCATGGGGAACCCCACCGCGACCCTAATAGAGGATAAAGTGGGAGATAATGAATGAATGAACTTGTGTGTCTGATCTGTTGATTCCACCACATCAGTGCAGGCCTGGGACCAACCGGCAGGTCGGAGTCAGTGTTCACAACACCTCAGTAAGGAAAGTAGCTATTGGCGGTCCTATATGTTGCTAAATGACGTCATAGTCCATTTTGCATAATAGTTAATTTGCTGTAGAATAAAGGAATAATATGGGAGAGAAATAAAAGTTAAAAGTAAGTTAAAAAAACACCCCAAATACATCAAAACTATGAACTGAAATGAACTCTTTTTTTCTAGGTTCTATAAATTCTCTACTGTCCACAGAGTATAATGGAACTTGACTGGAGGTCGTCACAGCGATAAAACTTTAAAGCAACAGAACGTTACTTAAAACGTCAGATCAACTGTGTTCAAAAGTCACAGAAGGCTCTTGCAAATTGTCATTTAAGAGCCCACTAATAATTTCAGGTAAAAGAAGTGAACGCTGAAATGTTAGACTTTTTACTGAGATATAATGTTGGTTTAAATATGTAGGTGGTGTTGAGCAAGCTGCTTATAAAATGTAGTGAGCTAAATCTCCACAAACACCGCAGAAACACTAACGTTTTGATTTGCAAAAACTACTGAAGGTAGAACTCATTCATACCATCGTTTAACACTGACATTTTTATTTCTAAAGATTTAAGTTATTATTAAAAAAACGCAAACATTCAAAAAACGTGCACAATATGTTATAAAATATTTTTTTAAAGAATTTGTGCAGTGGGAGTTTCCATGTTCTCCCCGTGTCGGCGTGGGTTTCCTCCGGGTTCTCCGGTTTCCTCCCACAGTCCAAAAACATGGATCAAGTCAATTGAATTCTCAAAATTGCCCCATATAGAGTGTGTGTGTGAGTGAGTGTGTGCCCAGTGATGGATTGGTGCCCTGTCCTGGGTGTATCTGCCCAGCGCCCGAGACATTCTCCCCTGGATGGGCATGGGGAACCCCCCCGACCCTAATAGAGGATAAAGCGGGAGATAATGGATGAATGAATTTGTGCAGTGCATTTGGTAGTGGCATTCATGTATTTTACAATAAGCTTGATTCTGCTAAACGATAACGCCATCTACTGGTAACGTTTTGCTACTGCGATTACAGCGTTGAAATAAAATGTTATTTTTAAGAACGTTAAAAGCTTTTACACTTTTTAATGACAACGTGACTAAAACTAAATATTCTATATAATGTATCGGCATCAATGTTTTAATATACAAATAAAATTTTTTATAATAGCGGAAAGAAGATGTAAGAAATATATTAAGTTAACAGAAGCAGCAGAACAATTATTAGTAAATATATGACGTTGTATTTGTTATGACGTGGTATTTACATAATACACGATCGTTATTTGTTGTGAATAAGAAAAGCAAACAATTCTGGCTGTCCTGTAGCGTCACGTCTCTATGGCAACTAAGAGGGACGCAAACGGCCTGGTGGATCCGGCAGCAGCTGTCTTTGCTTGTAAATGTCAACATTTAAAACATTCAAACTAAAATTTGCAACAATAAAATGCTACACGATTAACTAACATCTTGTTTGCGAATACGTCTTCTTAAGAAATTTGGTGGGCTCGGATTATATGCTGGATTTTTAACTGTGCACACAGGTAACAGAGCTTCTGTTTTAATCCATCATCAACGAATTTGAATCATTTTCGTACGTGTCGTTACAGGTTCCTAAAATGGAGGATGTCCAGATTGGAGTCGTCAGAGAATCCATGCTGGACAATCCTCTCATAACACAGGTATTGTTACAATCATTGTTCTGTCTTAATAATATTTTAATTATTATAAAAAATAATAAATTTTAATATATGTAGCTCCCCGAACATGTTTTCATAAGAACTCGTTATTCTCATGCATGTCGTTTTTGTTGCATCTATAGTTCAAAAGTTTGTAATGCAGTCAGAAGCGTTTCACAGTTGCACATACTGAAAACATCAGACTCATGTAGCGATAACTCCAAACTGCTGAACTCTTACCTGCTGTCTCTCTATGGTTCTTATTTAAATATCATTCTAAATCACTGCACCAGAGAGAGCTTTACACTTTCAGTGGATGTAGGACGCAAGATAAAAAAGTTAAGATAAGAAGCAAAATGTAATAAAATGTAAAGGTTTCATTCATTTACATTTACCCGACTCTTTTATCCAAAGCGACTTACAAATGAGAACAAGTCAGTAGTTATGAAGAAAACCAACTATACTGTAAAATCATCAAACCTGATGCTGCGCCCCCCCTTTTTATTATTATTTTTTTACAACAGGTATTTGTTAATAAGATGGGTCTTCAGTAGTTTCTTAAAACTGCTTAGTGATTCTGCCTTAGTGATTCATTCACAAAGAAATAAAAACAACAATAAAACTTCCACTTTTCTGAACAACAAATTTTCTTATGAAAGCTAAATTAAAAACGCTACAGTTTGCTTTTAACAAAACACCTTTCGGATAATGCTTACGTTACACTTTTCTTCATCGAGCTGTCCATGTATTCGTTTATTTTTAAGATTTCAAATGTAGTCAGTTTTTCCAAGAACACTGTTAGAACACTAAAAGTTTACCTTTTCTAAAATCACATTCTACAAAAGCTGTGATTTGTCTCTCCCTCCCGCAGGTGAGAATGGTTAATCAATCACCGCGTGGAACGCTGGGAAATGGAGTTTGTTTAAACATTCATTCATTCATTATCTTCCGCTTTATCCTCTATTAGGGTCGCGGTGGGGTTCCCCATGCCCATCCAGGGGAGAAGGTCTCGGGCGCTGGGCAGATACACCCAGGACAGGGCGCCAATCTGTCGCTGGGCACACACTCACTCACTCACACACACTCTATATGGGGCAATTTGGAGACCTCAATTGACTTGATCCATGTTTTTGGACTGTGGGAGGAAACCGGAGCACCCGGAGGAAACCCACGCGGACACGGGGAGAACATGGAAACTCCACCCAGATGGGGATTCGAATTGTTTAAACATGTCACTTATAATAGTTTACAGAACATGGTATATGAGCTGAGGTGTGACTACCTCTACACTTTTCACATCTGGCACATTCATTCATTCATTATCTCCTGCTTTATCCTCTATTAGGGTCGCGGTGTGGTTCCCCATGCCCATCCAGGGGAGAACGTCGCGGGCGCTGGGCAGATAGACCCAGGACAGGGCACCAATCCATCACACACTCACTTACACAGACACACTCTATATGGGGCAATTTGGAGAATTCAGTTGACTTGATCCATGTTTTTGGACTGTGGGAGGAAACCAGAGATCCCGGAGGAAACCCACGCAGACACGGGGAGAACATGGAAACTCCACCCAGATGGGGATTCGAACCGGGAATCCCTAGCGCTGAGAGGCGAACGTGCTGACCACTAAGCCACCGTGCCGCCCCATCTGGCACAAATAAATTTTTACTTTGACATTGTATTAATATAAAAGTAAAGCATGTTGCTCTGACGTTGGTTAAACATATGAACAGACATTCCAAAAAAAAATTTTTTTATTAAAAATGCATGAAAATATAAAACATAAAAACACATAAAAGTGTTTCATCAAACCGTCTATTTAGTTTAGTGTATTTTTAAAACGTAAAACACTATCCAAGACGTGTCGAGTTAATTCTGAGAAAACACTAGATGGCAGTATTTTCTCTTTTGTGATAGCCTTTGTTTAATAATTACATTATAAATGTTATTCTGTTATGAAGCTTATTTAACCAATAAGTACCTCTTACTGACTTATAAATTGAAGTTATAGTTTCATAACCATTTAGTAACGTCACCAGTGTTTACACATCCACTTCATTTTCTATATTTCTTGCACCTTTGCCAGCATGCTGCAGTGTAGATGCAGGCCTTCTCCTTATCCAATTCTGCTTTATTTCAACTTCATCAACTCTTCCACTGGAGCAGAAGGAAGGATGAAATGAGCCAGCTCAATCCTCAGCTTCTTCCTTTGTTATCAGCATTACTTAAACATAATGTCTTAGCGCAGCCAATCCCTCCCATCCCCTTTCCCTTATTCTCCTCCTTACTTGTTCGCACCCCTCCCCTGGTTCTCGCTGTTCTCCAGGGTTATTTGATATGCCCCTTTTTACTGAGGCAGAAAATAGGATTACTGTATTTAAATGACTATGATAATGAACTATGTGTGTGTTGCTACAGTCCCACAAGATCAAGGATTTCTCGTTCGTTTCCATTGTGACCCGTTTTAGCTACAGCTTTTGGCCTTGCTCCGGAACAATGGTGGAGTCATCTGTGAGGATTTAAGCTTTTGTCGACCTGGCATTGCCTGATGTTCCTGAGTTTCTTGTCTTTTGTGACATGCTTTTCAGTTAGAATCCAAGAACTTTCACCTCAGTCCTCAGACAGTTGTTGTATTCCAGGTTCTCTAATCACAGAGAGATAAAACTGCTGCAGTTAACAGACTGGAAAATCATACTTTCATAGCTTTGGGTTTACTAGTATGGTGTGATGGGGCAGTTTATCATCTGCAGAGTTTGGCTGCTTCGGGCTATTTTGATGTATGGCTGTCCCACTGGGAAAGCGGACATATATCACAGTAATATACACCAGTGCTAATGGTCCTCTGGGTGTGCATGAGATGAATTGGACTAAGCTGTGTAGTAGAAGAAAGCTGTAGGGGACATGCCTAGGCCAGCAATTGTACTTTATGCCTATGAAAACTTTGGGTTATGGGTTGTGTCTTTTTGGGCTGAACAAGGAATTGGAAGCGTTGATCACAAACTCCTCCCCAACACTGTTAATTCTCTTTTGATGAGGCATGGCCAATAAATCCCATTTTCATGCCTGTGTTCCCTGATGGCCAGTAAATGAGAGATCAGGGGGCCAGATTTGGGGCTTCTGTTGTTCTTAGTGTCCTCGGTGGGTCCTGCTGAGCAGCAGGCCGGCTGGGTCCCATTGAGTCCCCCATTCATACTCATTAGCATTAGGTTAAGCATACTACGTACTGTAGCTTGTGTTGGAGATAAAAGAGAATTTAAGCGGTGCAGGCTAGAATGATCAGAGCACAAATCTATCTGTTCACACCCATAAATACACGAGTTTCAAAGAGCCGAGAAGGTCAAGAAATCCTGTATTTATATCTCATTATAAGCTAGACACAAACACACATGCCATCAATATGAACTCTAATATTTGTGACTGTACATATTGGATGGATTTACTCAAAGTAAAGTTGTGCACCTTATCATATTTTAATATACACCTTCAGATATTTGGTTTTGGAATTTATGTAAATCATGCAGAGGCAGCAAAACAGGATATTTTAAGAGACCAGTCACATTTTGTGGATCAAATGTGTTATGTCAGTTTTTTAGAGTATATAGTTTTAATTTAGACAGCTTCGGGGTGTGTTTTGATGCCGTACAAATCTGTTATGGATAGCAACTGAATCATTGAAGTAAAACGAAATTCATCCGATGCTTGATGAATTGGTTTCCAAGTAAAATAGACATGTAGTTGGAATCAGACTATTTTTTTGGGAAAGCGTCTATTTGTCTTATCTCCACTGAGAGATGTTGTACAGCTTAATGGAGGTGAATTATGCAGTCATGAGTCATTTACTATGCAACGTAACAAACAGGAGATGGTAATCGTAGCAAAGACCAATTCCATTTTATTTGTGATGTTCAAGTGTCAATTCCCACGAAACTTTAGCTATTCATTGTGTCTGATGAACTGGCAGTGTATTAGTAATGTACTCAGATCTACAGGTCCATTTATTCATGGGCCTTCCTGCCACTGTATCCATTTAATCTTCTATAAGAACACTGTAGCAAAGAAGTAGCTTGTTATTAATGAGATCCAGCTGGGCCCAGTGAAGGTACAAGCACGGCGACACAGATACACAGAGCCCAATGCATAACCATAAAGCACTCACATAATAAATAATCTCATGTAAATGAGTTGTGTAAAGTGACCATTGCCCATGTGTAGTCTATCATAACTAAAAGAGTGCAAGAGCATACGTCAGGTTGTCTACACGACATAATGAGTGTGTACCTGATGAATCAATGTAATGAGGAAGTAATAAAAGCTAAGCACATATATCATAGTGATTTTACGACTTCCAGGCGTGTGTGAGATGTAATTATACATTTGGATGCTGAATCCAGTCATCTATTTTTAGTAAAACCTAAAAAAATAAATGTCCATGTTATATTTACAAGCTGATGAGAAATGTATCTAACATTTAATTTTGTAGTATTTGAGTCAACAGTTATTTTTTTCATGTAACTATAAAAATTGAAGACTCTATTTACACTTTGTTGTATTATGGAGGGTGACGAAGGCTAACCCAGACACATGATGCCAATTAGCTGCTCTTGTATTTGGAAGTACCTCATCAATTATGCCCAGAGCTCCTGGATTAGCTACTCATAAAGGGAGGGTCTGCGTCTTACCGCATGGCAAAGATGCGTATGAACAGGGGGAGGCGGACCATGTCTGTTTGTGTGTTTGCGTTTGAGTTAGGGGTTGTTGAGGTTGGATTGTTGGATTTCACCAGATTTAGACACAACCAATTAAATTTAAGAGATTATTTAGAGTATTTAATTCCATTAAATATATTGCCAGAAGATTTTGAATCATTGAACAAACACACAGTCTCATCATAAACCAACATAAACTGCTTCCTTTATATAACTATACAAGAATTACTATTTTAGAAGAATTACTATATTATAAGAATTACTATATTACTATATTATAGAATTACTAAGAACTATTATAATTATACACAGACTAGCAACTATTGTATGCAATTATATAGAAATGATCAACAAGAACCGAAAACCAAACCACTTGTTATTCTAAATGTATGAAACTCAAGACTATACATATATACTATAATAAGTTAAATACATTTATAATTTTTGTTAAAACTGCTAGTAAAAAATACAGTTTACTTTTGCTTTATAACAATATTATAATAAGGCACTGATATAAAAGTATGTCGTTCTGCCGAAAGAAAATTAAACACCCATTTGACAAATACACACAGTATTCCAATTTTTTAAGAACTGAGAGCAGGGGATTAGTTGGAAATCTGCCGTGCTCTGGCCAAGCACCAGATGGCGCAGAGCTGAGTTTAAGAAGCCAGTGAGTGAAATGAGTGCAAACAGATCGGCACGCTTTCCTCAAACCGTTATCTCCTCATCATCATCAGCAGCATCAGCATCAGCAGCCTCTTCTCATCTCATCGAGTCTCACAAACGAAAAGCTCGGTCTTTAACTGGCAAAGAGAAGCGAGATAAAAATGAAAGTCTGAAACGTAATAACCTCAGAGATTAAATGAACTCAACTTTCAGAACAGACAGAGCTTCTGCTGCAGCCGCCGCTTTCTGAAAACCACATAATCTAATTGTTTGGCTCGTTTAGACAAATTTGTTTTGCCTTTAAAGTCTTATGCTTATTATAACTCTTTTATAAACTAGTGTGACGACATAACAGTTCAAAAATTAGAAATCTATACAAAATGTTGATATAACAGGTGCAAGTAAACATTAAGATTAAGGACTCACAATCAGAATACTTTATTAATCCCCGGAGGGAAATTGCAGAGAAAAAGGCAATACTTAGTTTAATATTAGTAATATAATTATTATGACTGACTACATTGTATCTCACACAAAAACATGTTACACATTGACTATAAAATAAAGAAAATGTGGTTTTAAATACAGTAAATAAAATAGAATATAGATTATTGTAAAAAAAAAAAAGATTATTATGAATAACTTTGTATTACTGACAACAGCACTTGAAAATAACTTCTTTATATTTTATATAAGGTATGCATTTGAACTCATTGATACATGATGTTGCAATGTGTAATTATAACTATTATAAATGACAACTATATTAATTAATTTAATTTAAAAGCATTGTTCAATCCTAAGGCTAAAGGGCCTAATACTTTACAAACAGAAATCCAACACCCAGAAGTCTTTGACATTTCTAAAAAAGTTAATACTGACATTTCCAATCAATCCAAAGACATACCGCTGGTTCTGTACCGTTTTAAGTGTTGTATGCGTCTGCTTAAAAGAAACTGGCCTAGGTGATACAATGGTCCAATGTTCTGCCATTCTTGAAAAGATGCAAACCCATGTTTGCCTCTGTGGTAGAGCCACTGGCGCGGTCAGGTGATAGTACTGGGGTAGAGCGATGTGGTCTTAATGCAGATATTTACTTTCTGCCTTAACAATGACTTTTACCTGTATGGTAAATATGACATAAATTAAAGAATGACGTGTAGTTATTAATTTTTTTTCCAGCTTTAAGCTATTATTAAAATTCATATAGAAATAAAATTTTTAAATGATTTGTTGCATTTAATAACAGATACTTTGGCTTATTATAAAATGGCAAAACAGATCAGTAAATTTCAATTCTAATGAAAATAGTCACAGATGTCATTTGAATGAGGGTGCGCATGGGAGTACAACTAGTGTGTGTGTGTGTGTGTGTGTGTGTGTGTGTGTGTGTGTATGTATGAAAGAGAGGCAACAGGGGAGTGACGGAACCATTGACCGCACAGATAAACTCTCAGGGTCAGAGCTAAGCTAAGCTCAGCTGAGCCAAATCCTAAAAGCATACATGAGCAAGAGAGGGACAAAGACGTGGTGAAATTAAAACCAGGGTGAGGGAATAGACTCAGGACAGACAGGAGGGGTGTCTTCACTAAGGGATGATTATGTGCTCCTATTCTCTGTCCTTTTAAGACTGTGTGAATAATATGCTCCCACTGACCCCACTTGTGGAGCAGTTCCATTCTCCCTTCTTTTTCAGCAGGTCCATGCCTGGTTAATCAAAACACAATAAAGGGACAGATCACCAGTAAATGAGAATATAAAAGGAGGTTTTGCTTAACATAATCCCCCTCCTGATTGGCCTTTTTTGTTGTCCCCTTGCCTTTCAGGTCTTTATTGGACCTGAAAGGGACAATAATGTTCGGAGGGGTCTGATTAGCCGTTTTGCGCCAGCAGTCAACGCGTTCCTTCAAGCATCTCTAAATGATTCCTTGAAAACAATCTGCAGATTGAAATTGCTGAGGGGATTAAAGGGATAACCAAGCAGTACCGTGGCACAGATCCAGAAGATTGGCCCTTTAAATTGGGGCCTTTAGGAGAAAGATTTGATGTGTTTCAGTAGAGATGTTAACCGTGAGGTTCTGAACAGGTCAGGCTGACCACCATTTGCAGGGTTATTCCCCGAATCAGTTCATAGATTACTGAAGCATTAAGGCTTGTGTGTGGGGGGTCCAGTGGTGAAAAATTCTAATCTTTTTTTCACAAACTCAAACTGAAAAGTGTCTGTGGGGAATCAGGCAGTATTAAAAATATTTAAAGTCTCAGCTCCTTAAACCAGTTTCACATTGAGGACAAGCATTTACATATTTCCATGACTGATTGACACACCAGACACATGACAGCATGAACTGAATCACAATGTTGTGAATGACATTAGCATGCTTCCTTCATCTTCTTCTCAAAATAAAAAGACAATGGATCAAAGCAATGATGTTCCACTGCAACATCCAGGTAATGTCAGAGATGCGGAGTTCACTCACCACCTAGCTTGTTGTCATCCTTGCTATGGTTTGATACCCAATCTGTAGTACCACACTCTTAAAACAAGGCCTTAAGGTGTTCCACTTTGAACATCAGCAGTACAAGTATGCTATGTTACTACGTGCTTTTTGCAGACCGTTGGGCCCCAGGAGATGCTCAATCACCGACAAGCAATGAGCTCTCCTTCTTGCTCTTGTCAGGTATTACAAACCTATAATACAGAGCATTACATAAGGTAATTGGACTGCAATCGGTCAGCAAAGTCCTTTGAACAAAATCCTTTGCACACTGAGAAATTAATAAGTATACACTTTAATATATTTAATATTCATTCATACTGCCTCAGACAGGCAAAAATGTATTAAAACACACCTTAAATAAAAAAGATTGACATGAGGTTATTAAACTTTAAATAATATAATGTAGCAACATGGTTTCATCAACTATACAACGATTTAACAAAATATACAACTATATAATATTATAATGGTATAATTTACACCATTTATATTATTTTTTTCTATTAACTATTAGGTATTGTTCATATGTATTATAATTATGTTTTATTGTGTTTTCTTTTCTTATAGCCTAAAATTGGGAAGACCAAATCCAGAGGACAATCCTATCCAGGACCTGATTTTGTTTATGGATCAGTGACAATTGTTCAGGATGGAGGTGTGGCAGAAGGTTGGTGACAACCCACACACAAAAAGCAATGACTTTTGAAATTTGCGGACGCATTAAATGCATTTTGAAAAACAAGCATGTAATAAAAGCTACATGATTACATTAGATGGAAAATATTTCATGGAAAACATCAAATAGTGTGACTGCTAACCTGAACCTGAATGTATCATTAGACAGCAGCTGCAGATGTAAAGCCTGCTTGTAATCAGTAGCAATAAGAACATTACGGGCAAACACACAACTTCAAGTAAATTTACTGTGACATCTAGTTACCTCTTCATTGTCCCAATCCTAGGCATTTTAAAAGATTAACTGCAACACAGATCAGAGATGAGAAGAATTCTTCGATAGGCTGCCACTTCCCAGCTGCCATCACTACACAGTAAAAATGAGTTCAGGAAAAGATCGCCTGTCAGTCAGCATGGCCTTGCACTGTGATATGACTTACTAAACTATTTATCAGATGTAGCACATATTCCCAGGACAGAGAGCAAAGAGAAATGGTTTTATTAAAATATTCTACTTTAATAAACATAGAAAATGACAAGTTTAAAAATGTGAGCTATGTTAACAACATTACATAATTATATTGTATATTGTTTCAAATCAAGTTATTTTAATCAGTTTACTTTGCCAATATTAATCAATGCCTAGAAATTTGTGGAAAATTGTGTATATAGGCTGGGGTTGGCTCTGATGGCCCAGACAATAAATTATACTTAATACTACACTGTAACCAGTAAATAGTGTTGCATAGACGTGCACAAATAACTGTTGGTCTAACAAATTCCACAAAATAATTTTGGTATGTTTCAATGTCGGGCGGCACGGTGGTAGCATGTTCTCCTCTCAGCACTAGGGATTCCCGAGTTTCCATGTTCTCCCCATATCTGCGTGGGTTTCCTCCGGGTTCTCCGGTTTCCTCCCACAGTCCAAAAACATGGAACAAGTCAATTGAGTTCTCCAAATTGCCCCATATAGAGTGTGTATGCGTGCTTGTCTGTGTAAGTGAGTGTGTGCCCAGCGATAGATTAGTGCCCTGTCCTGGATGTATCTGCCCAGCGCCCGAAACGTTCTCCCCTGGATGGGCATGGGGAACCCCACCGCGACCCTAATAGAGGATAAAGTGGAAGATAATGAATGAATGAATGTTTCAATGTCAATTATACCCCAGTGTTGTTGCCAAAAATTGTGCCTGAATGGACTTTAAATTGCTCAAGAGGTGTCTTAGTGGGTGTTTCATAAACTGGTGTGTTCTGCCATCTGTGTGTTCTTAACCTTCAGATTACACAGTTTATTAATTTGATAAGACCTATATATTAAAATTAATGTTTAAATTGCAATAATATTAACATAAGCCAGGTTTAATAATCTTTGTTGTTTAACAAATGTGACACCATTGAAATAGTTATGTGTTTATCGTGATACTGAATGTGATCAACCTTTCTATCAGTCAAATGTTTTAACTTCTGTAATTGGAATTGAACTCAGATTTATAGTTGTCTTTGTTAGAAAATGCTTTTGATCCTCAGAGTATGTCTGTCTTTTCTCAGCCATTACAAGCTGGGATTTACCCTCACCGTCCAGTAGCTCTTGCCGGCATAAGAAAGCAGAGAAGGATTTTGTGGCATTGAACCGAGGGGGTGTGAAACCAGGTCTGGTCACGGTCAAAGAGCCGCAGCAATACTATAATAGCCATGATATAAGATGTCCGGCTTCTTCCAAAGGCCTTAAACATAGATCTGCCCCCACTCAAATTCCACAGGACTTCACATTTGGAGTCTCTACACAGTGAGTATTTGAGGAATTCTGTAAAATATGGTTTGTACATTAATTTTAAGGTTCATATTTCTATGACAAATTAAAGCAAAATCATTAAACCTTATAAAACAATGTGTTAATGTTTTAGGAGAATACAACAGCTCCAAAACCATTTTAATTGTACCCAGACTAAAATAATAAGATAGCATCTCAGCCAATATACCAGGTGTCTGTTAATGTATGTAACCTGGTCAGGTTGTGCATGATTTCCCCAAAGAGCAATGTAAGCAATGTAAGCAATGTTGAACATACAGAGGCCTATTTGTGTTAAATCCTGTGATATTAATTAACTGTCAATCGACTCGGTTCTTATAGTTCTTACACTGTTTTTAGTGCCATATCATCATTAAATATAGCTATCCATGTGGGAAGCAAAGCAAATTTTGGATTTCCAAAAGTAATGTAAAAGTGCAAATGTGATTGGACCCACTAGAGCAAAACAGAATTTTATTTTTAAATAAAAATTTATTTCTTATCTTAACTATCTGATAGATAGATATCTAATTATATCACAATGTAATATTATTAATGTTACAAAATAAATGCAGTGATTTTTCACCGCTCATATAAAACAATATTAATGGGGAGGTAAAACGTCTGTTGCAATGCAGCATTTCATGCTTATCCTTCAGCCATTGTGCAGCGGTGCTATATCCACACTTTCCTGTAAGGTGCAAAAGTTTACACTCAGTTTTGAAGATCTGTGACCTCTTTACTAATTTCTAATGTCGATCATAGAGCCATACTGTGCAGATGTCTAGAGGTGTGATCTGCGTAAAAATTTTAGAGCTGACGATGGCAGGAACAAAGTTAAGTTGTTGTAAGTTGTGTAATAAAATAATTGAAGCATTTAGTGGAGAAAGACTAGATGCTGACTTAACAATGCTGGTACAGTTTTGTGTTAACAAGAAAGTTTTGTTCCATCAGGTGATTTACTTAAAAAATAGAACAGAAATAGAAAAAAATTATAAAATCAAAGTATTTTTAAATCAGGTTACTTTGCCAATATTAACCAATGCCTAGTAATTTGTGCAAAAATGGTGCATATAGGCAGGAGCTGGCTCTGATGGCCATGTCCTGTATCTCCCTGTCATTGACCCTGATTAGGATCTGCAGAGTAGAAAATCACCAGTGAACATTATGTTTATTAAAAACACTATTGAAGTTTATCTTTAAAATTCTCTAATTTTAGTGCAAGAAATTAACCACATTGTTACTCAATATTACGCAACACCACATTTATCTGTCTTTGAAAAATTGGTTGTCTTGCGGTAACAAATGTTTTATATTCAGTATTCACACCAGTCTATCAGACTTTGAGTTTGTTTTAAGAAACATATTCCCCATTTGGATGTTCACTATTCTGCCTGGGGAGCCAGTGCAAATAGGTGTTCATAGCTTGTGGAAGTGCCTTTGGGATGTTGCTCAAGTCAGGAAGCAGAAAAATAGCCTGATAGAGAAAGACATCTGATTCAACAGCAGAACCAAATGTCTGCAGAGATATGCCATGAGGCTAGTACTTAGAGCAAAAGCAGGGTTATCACAGTAGATTGCAAAGTGAGCACTGCCTCGAGCTCCCCCTCTTTCTCTCTCTCTCTCTCTCTCTCTCTCTCACTCACTATATACACTTGCTCTATCCTGCTATCGTGTAGGTGCTGAAAAGGAGCTGAATTATTTAAATAATAACACACTCCCTCTCTTACACACACACTTCTCTGTGTCAGATTTATTCCTTGCTTGATGCATGGGGTGTTAGAAAGGGTTGTCTGTGTCTGTTTGGTCTGCAGAAAGGGATGGAGCAATAAAAGATAAGATCATGGCTCCTCAGGGACTTGTTTGGTCCTGCTCTCTATCCATCAAATGCTACTCAGCAATGCCAAGGTCAGCCCTAATGAGGCAGCGCTAGGAAGGGAGCAGAGTGTCACCCCCAACCTTATTTACACACACATTCACACTCTACATGTATAATGCAGCATACATACACTGTACACTCATATGTATAATGCAGAACCACATACACACATCGGCTTACGGATTTCTGTCCCTTTATTTAAAAAAAACAGTCCATTGTTTGTGAATCTACTTTGTATGTTCAATGACCACAGAGAATATTTTTGACAAGTTTACCCAACTGAGAGCAATGATGGTTGGCTGTCAAGAAACAATTGTTGAATTCTGATGCTGGTTTATAACAGAAAACAATTTCCAAAGACCTTCTTTAAACATGTTTTAAATTTAGCTCTAAATTAATTGGATTTGTTTCTTCAAACAGGAATTTAATAAAAAAAAAAACTGCTAATATAGCACTCATCGGGTTGTTTTAAGAACTCTGGAGTAATTACATAAATTAGTTTATTCATGTCAATACAGGCTCTAAAGTCTGAGATTTCCCTCAGTGCAATGCAGAAGGTGGTAGCAGCCAAATATTCTGTCCCTAACCGACCAATGTTTGTGTTTTCCTTTCATTCTTTGAATACTCATCTCTGCCAGGAGTCATCAGGATGCTTATCTAGTGCTCACTTAGACATGTGGTGTGTACTAATGATGTAATAAAATGAACAGCGGGGGTTGAGTGGCGATCGGCATCTAACCAGAGATCATAATTAAGATGTAACACCGGCCCCAATTACTCTGTGGCATGGCGTAAAATATTGCCTACACTTGGATGGGCAGGGGATAAAAGAGCTGACAGAAGGATGGTGTGATCAAATCAAAAATACTGTTAATTATTCTCAAACTGAAGATGTCAACTCTTTCTCACCTCAGGTCTCGCATTCCTATCTCAGATTTAATGGAGTATAAATATGCCCAGAGGTGGCTGGAGGAGCAACAAGCCAGAGACAGGGTTCTCCTGGAACGACAGAGTAAGAAGGTGGGCTTATGTCACTGTATGTATCTAAGGGGATGTGACAGTGTACATTATAATATGATGGAAAGCAGAGGTTGTTCAGATTTGATCAGTCTGGGACAGCAGTGGTCAAAGGCATGCATCAATAAATAAATAACCTATAATAGTTAAAGATTTATCAAAACATACACCTATTAAAATTAAATAGCCATAATGTTATTGAGGTGATATCTGTAAGTAATAACTAATATTTGGCACTTATTTTTAACAGAATTATTTAAAGTACGCTAGTGTACATGTTTTAAGATACACAGCTCATTTCGTACCTCCTGTAACTGTTCTGCATATTTTAACTGGATGACCTGCTTTAGTCTCTTCAAGTTATTGTGTACAACTAAAAATGGAATATTATAATATGATGAAATATAGAAGTAGTTAATAATGTTTCAGACCTCATATATCTGTACTATGCATACAGTTTGCAATCGGTTTGGAAGTGATTTAATTACATGTCAGCAACATATGTGCCATACAAAAGCCCCTGTTCTACTCCCTCTTCTCTCGGCTGTTTTTTTAAGGGGTCACTATAATAAAAAGGTCTACATATCAGATTTGGCACAGTTTTACAATGAATGCCCTTCACAACTCACTACCGGTGCATTACCATACACAATCAATGACTAGGGCAATTAAGTATCCCAAGTATCTGGATTGTGGGAGGAAACCAGAATTTAATAAGTGAACTTAATCAATTTATCTTTTGATGATTTAACACAGTTAGTTCTTAAATGAAATTTTTTTTAATATCGCATCATTTAATATCATTATATTTGATCAGAATCAGAATGCTTTATTGATCCCTGAGGGGAAATTGCATTGATGATAACCAGTTCATTGATGATCAGACATAAAATAAACCATGCATGTTCATCTTACTCTATAATAGCTTTATCAAATTTCAAGTTTATGTATTTATATAGAGCTTTCACTTTAAATCAGCTTCTTATCCTAAACTCCCAAAGAACAAGCCAAAGCAACAGTGGCAAATAAGAACTCCCTGGTGTTATTATTTTTAAAGGAAGAAACCTTGTGAGGACCAACGCCTAATCCTTATGAGGACCTATCCTCCTTGAGCGGCTGGGCAGCTTTAACAGTGCAGGACATCATTGTACAGATTGTTTCACGATCAAGTGTATAACAGAAAAACATTCAGTTTCCACTTCTTCTACTTGACAGTTTCAAATTGGAAAGATCCTGGACACACGTACCACCATCCTCCGTAAAACTCGCCCTCCGGAGGAACCACCTTCTATGTGGAAAATGCCCCAGTTCCAGCAGGTAAGGGACAAACTCCACATCAGTCTGTTTTATTCGTAGAGGAATTGTCAGGATTACTTTGTATTTGTTACTTGCTGATCTTTAACAGAAGTCAAACCTTTTATTTTGGTACTTTCAGGATTTTTTTCGTGTTGATTTGAGTTTCACAGTTCTAAATGTTTTATATGCTCTAGTATGGACTCTTAGGAGATAAAGGGAAGATGAATACATTATTATTGTGCTTGTGTGCATTTGCAAGGACAGCATGAGGTCAGGGATTGCTTTTGAGGAAAATGAACAGTAAAAGTAATGATTTTTTTCCTGATTCCCATACGACACACTTGCAAGCACTCAGTAGTCCAGCTCACACTCCATATCATCTGCCCAGCTTGAGCCACCAATTAAATCAAAAGTGTTCTTTTTCCATTGGTCTTTTGCGCTGACGCGCAGAAGATCATCCTGACAGCTCGGGCTGCCAGTGAAGCTTGAAAATCCTCCATTGACAATACCCAGTGCTTCCAATTATGAGGGAATCAGACTCCTGCCGAGCTAACCGTCTCCCGCACACACAAGCTTACAACACATCCACATGCTTTTCTCAGCCCCGCACATGTGCAAATATGCATACATATGCATGCGCACACCGTCTCATGTCCCCTGCACCTCTATTTCTCCAGTTTCCCAAGTAGCTTTTGAATTTATCCCATATGCATGCAGTCTATCTGTCCTACCGTCCACCCTCCATCGACTCTAATGAGTGTCTGTGTGTGTGTGTGTGTGTGTGTGTGTGTGTGTGTGTGTGGAAAAGGGGGCATCTTGTTTTGACTGCATGCGAGCGCTAAATTCTTCCTTGTATGACAGCTGATGGTGAGGAGGGAACGTTAACCTTATAAAAGATTTACCTCGGCTCATTATGGCCTGTCAGCTCTAGCTCCCGATGGCTCTAGGTTCGACGTTTGCATCTCTCGTGTACGATACTTCTTCCCCCCTCCATCGTCTGTTTGTTTGTGTTGCGGTTCTTCCTCGCGCCTTCCCCATTCTGCCTTTAGTGGAACGCATGTTCCTGCTCTTTCATTCGAGTACTGACGAGCCGAAAGTGTTTGAATGAGACGGAGGGATTTCTTACGAAAATAACAAACAAGTAAATTTTTATAAATAAACCACAGACAGGCGACATTTCTCATCTGTCTTCTGCGGTTACTCTAGATTTGATGAAGGAGCCTATTGAAGCAATGTTTGCCGTCTTTGAAGCTTGTTACCAACATAAGCTAGCTTTTGGAACACATTTAACATCTAAAAAAGCAAACACTGGACTGACAGGTCTGCTACACTGAGATATTCAACTGCTTAACATCAGCAAGCAATTTCGTGTTGCTTTCTTGACAGTACTCAGCTTCTAGCTGCCAGCCAAAATGCTTAAGGGAAGCTCAAATAAAATGCTTGTGAAAGGCATTTGCCATCTTTAATGCTTGTTTTCTTTGTTTCTTAAGGTTTCCTGAGAACTAACCATACTGTCATCCGCATAACAGCACAACAAGATAGCAGTGATGCTAGAAAACGTTATGAACCTTACTATATTTATTTGGCTTATATTCTAATGGAAACTAATGAGTGTTCCTCATTTATTAGTGCCCAATGTACCACCAGGCTGTTTTAGGGCCAATGCCAAGATAATACCACCATGATAATCACAAGTTTTCTTGCCAAGACCTTCCCCTCCCAAACAGCTGCTGTTATAAAGGCAGAATACTATATTTGTAAAGATCTACAGAACTGTATTTCAAAGCCATGTCCTATTGATCTTTATCTTAACTATTCGGCTATTTGCCTTGTAATGATGCAATAATGCTCACAAATGACCATTTTGTATAAATAGTTCTGTTTGTTAAATGCTGAGCCATTAGGAACAGTTTTCTTGCTTTCTTTAAAGGCTGGATGGAAAGAGAACTTCAACTATACACACTAAGTGTACAAAACCAACAATGTTACACCAACTTGACATACGTATGCATGTACAGGATGCATTCATAACATCTCATTCTAAGTTGCCCCCCTCTACCCACCTTTGCATAACTGCAATAACACGGTTCTGTTCCTCTGGGAAGGCTTTCTGAACGAGTGGGAAATTGGAGTTTTGCCCATTCATCCAGAAGAGCATGTTAAAAGTGAGTGAAGTGAGTGAAACTGTTGTGAGGTCATATACTGATAGTAAACCAGAAAGAGCTTTGATCGATGCAAGTTGATCAGAAACGTGTCCTATGGGATTGAGGGTTCGGTCAGCCAGACAAGTTCTTACGCATCATATTTACTCAATCATATCTTGATAGACCTTGCTTTGTTATACTGCGGCACAGTCAAGACCTTCCCCAAAGTGTTCCACTAAGGCAAATTCAGTATCACAAGTTCTTGAAAACATGTTTCTAGGCCAAAGAGGCAGCAAGTTTTTTAAGTGGTTTGACTTTTTTTTTTGGCTTGGTTTTAGGTCACCAGCAGGCCAGCTTAGCTGATATGTACTACTGTACTGTGTAGTGTTATCTTAGTGGGTTACATGTAAATATCTCAATCCAGACAGATATAAATCAGACTAATGCTTTAAAAAATATCTTTGTTTTGCCACATTTTATTATATTCTCCTATATTGCCTTATTTAAAATACAGCCATCCCTCCATTATCTTCTGCCTAATCCTCTACTAGGGTCGCAGGGGGGTTCTCTATGCCCATTCAGGGAAGAACTTTTAGGCACAGGGCAGATACACCCAAGACAGGGCGCCAATCCATCATTGGGCACTCACACACATAGACACACACACACACACACACACACACACACACACACACACACTATATAGGGGCAATCAAGAGCAGCCAATATATTTGAATCCATGTTTTTGGACTGTTGAGAAACTGGAGAACCCAGAGGTAACCCAGGTTGACAAGGGGAGAAAATGGAAACTTCACAAAGATCAGAATTCGAACCTGGATCTCCAGCACTGAGAGGCCAACATACTAACCACTAAGCCGCCATGCCACCATTATTTAAAATACATATAAATAAAATGACCCATAACTTGCTAAACAAGTGTTTTTTTGCGGATAAATATGGTGGTCCTGATACTGCTCTGGCACCTCTGTGACCCTTATAAGGATAAGCTTCATGTTGGATTATTATATAGAGGAACTTTACAGGAGACCATGAAGGTTATCCATGTTTAGCGACGTTCTTGCTAAAACTTAATACAAGATATTTTAACCAAGTAAGATGTTTAGTGATGGTGTTTTTTTATTAACTAGATTAGTTGAGTTTAGAAATTTATGACATTCAATCATGTGCCAGACTCGGGTCTGCTTTTAAAAATGATTTATTTGTGTAATATGTTATTAACCCCATACATTATTTACCTGCTTGTCAAAAAATCTAACTACTACATGAATGTAAGTGTAAATGAGTCTGAGTAAAGTAAACAGAACTCTACACATTGGCAAGTAAAGTGAAAACACCACATTAAACAGCACATATCAGTCATGAAAGTGCTAATTAGCACCGAGAAAGGTGAGATTTTAAAGTGCAAAATATCAGCTTTTACACGCAGAGGCCAACATGTGGGCACCAACTTCTGTGTTACATAAAGAGACTTGGCAAAAGAGGTGAAATAGCATACAGTAGAAGCTTTGTGGACTGGTGGTGACAGTGACAGCAGGACAAAGACAATTTAAAAGATGCTCTTTTCAAACCTCCAATTGCAAAGCTGTAAAATCAATCAGCTCAATGATGTGGTCTAATGAAACCACACTTCAATTCAATGAGCTTAAATTCATGTTGGTCTTGAAATTTAAGAACTGTATAAACTGACTGTGGCAGAGGCATTAATTATTAGATGTTGTCTGGTTTAGAGTAGACAAAGCTGAGGATGTGAGGAAAGTAACTGACTTACCTGTTGTAGGTTACACCTTTCCTTTTGCAGCAGGCATCCAATAGTCCTCGCCACTGCCACATCGTCATTGCAATTCATTAGTAACTGTAAAATCAAACTTGTAGCCCTAAACAATGAACAGAACTGTTTAATACAATAATCATCCTCCAAAAAATCGAATGGATATACACAATATGGACATCTATGTTTTAGAACATTTATTCATTCATTATCTCCCGCTTTATCCTCTATTAGGGTCGCGGTGGTGTTCCCCATGCCCATCCAGGGGAGAACTTTTAGGCGCAGGGCAGATAGACCCAGGACAGGGCGCCAATCCATCTCTGGGCACACACTCACTCACACAGACACACTCTATATGGGGCAATTTTTGAGAATTCAATTGACTCGATCCATGTTTTTGGACTGTGGGAGGAAACCGGAGAACCCGGAGGAAACCCACACAGACACGGGGAGAACATGGAAACTCCACCCAGATGGGGATTCGAACCAGGAATCCCGAGCGCTGAGAGGAGAACGTACTAACCACTATGCCACCGTGCCGCCTGTTTTAGAAAATCCACACATTATACTTACAGGAGCTTTAATGAGGTCCAAATCAGAGTTAGCTTCCTCTTTGTAGCTGCAACAGCTTCCATTATTTAGAGATTTGCTACAAGTTTCTGTGTCTTTGGGAAGGTGGGGTTCATGTCAAGGGTCTATGGGGCAAATCAAGATCTTCCCCACCAAACTCGCCCAATCATGCTTTAATGTACCCCAATCATGATGGAACTAAAAAAACCTTCCCCAATCATTCCCACAGTTCAGAGAATAGATTGCATTGTTAGGTGCTTGAATTTCTTCACCTGTGTGCAATGTCCGGAATTAATAGGACAACTTAAAATTAATGACCAAGTTGTGCGTCGGCACGGTGGCTTAGTGGTTAGCACATTCGCCTCTCAGCGCTAGGGATTCCCGGTTCGAATCCCCATCTGGGTGGAGTTTCCATGTTCTCCCTGTGTCCGCGTGGGTTTCCTCCAGGTTCTCGAGTTTCCTCCCACAGTCCAAAAACATGGATCAAGTCAATTGAGTTCTCCAAATTGCCCCATATAGAGTGTGTGTGCGTGTCTGAGTGAGTGAGTGTGTGCCCAGCAATAGATTGGTGCCCTGTCCTGAGTGTATCCGCCCAGCGCCCGAAACGTTGTCCCCTGGATGGGCATGGGGAACCCCCCCGCGACCCTAATATAGGATAAAGCGGAATGAATGAATGAAGTTGTGTGTCTTCTATATAGTGAAAGCTGATGATATTCAAAATATCTGGACTTCTAATTTCCTTCTTATTGACATCTGTTAAGTTCCTCATATAGTCCTCAGTGATTTGTGTTGAAGAATGTAATATTAAGTCATTTACAGCAATATAAAAAATTATTACATATGTTCCGATGAAAGTATTAAAAATTAAGTCATATAAAATATTTTTCTAACTTTGCTTATTACATGTTAATGAAGGGTAATTTATGCCACATACACATAAAAGCTTATATTGCTAGACAGTGTTAATGTAAGATCAGTCAGTCTTTTATATTTTATTAAAATTTGACAGTTGTTTGATGTGCAAAAAGTAGCCATGACAGTGTCATCTTCTATCTCCTGCAGATTGGACCAGCACTGGACACTTTCCGGAATCCTCAAGCAAAAAAAAAAGCCATGGCTGCACACTATTCTGACTGATGAGTGGGGTTACAGGGCAAAAGCACCTGCGCTGCCATCTTATTCAGACGCAGGACTGACATATCTATGAAAGTAACAATTACATTTTAACATTTTACTTATTAAGCAGAATAATCTGCACTTTGTGCATCATTGTTAAATGTTTAATAATTTGAGTATTAATTTACACAGCTGTATTTTTTATTCAGATTTCTGAATAACTATCAATAAAGAACCTAAATCATTCATCTGTTGTTACATTTATTTTTGCACATTAAAATGTGAAAAATGATGGCAGACAAAGGATCCTAATTTATCCTTTATTTTAGAATGCTTTTGCTAGGCTTATTAAATAATCTTGGCGTTAAATGTAAAGCTGCACACTGAATAGAAATATGGTATTCAATGTAATGTATTTTTTTTTTCCATAAATGCCACTAAAAACAGTAGTTTCTTGACAAACGTGTCACTTATTTTTAATAACATTTCATAATCAAAAAGATGCTTACAATAACATTTGGGATTCTTCTGTTTTTTATCCTATATTTAAATATCTAACTGCTAATTTCTAATCTAATGAGCTAATTTCATTACTACAAACCTTTGCTCTACAATTATCTATGTGTAAATCAAATCAATAAATATTTAGTGCACCGGTTTAGTGAATTATTTATTACAAGGTAATTAAATAGTTGGGTTGAAATTTTTGGAAATGCAACCATGAACTATAATTCTCAGAGGTTTCACAAACTCACTTTTGCGTCAAACCGTTTCTCATCAATAAATTTAGGTTTACAAAAGACAAAACCGACCTACACACATCATCGGGGTTTTCAGCAACATAACCAGCCCTCCGACACTACGAACAAATCCAGCCAATCAGATTGTGGCGCTCTGGAGACGCGCGCACTGGACACCTTTAAAAGCGCGTCTCTCCGCTGCCATTGGCTGTTCGTGCAAAAAGAGTGTCACGGGAGGTCTTTAAAGATTACTGCATTTTCTTTTTACAGCTTTAGTCTGCGCTGAGGGTTTAGCTCGCGGTGCAGTTTAATTACACTTTTGGATTCCATGGTGTGAAGGATTTGTTGTTGAATAGAAAACCCGATTGTGATGCGAGCGCGCGGCCGCGCTGTACCTGTCCGTGGTGCTGAATGCGCACAAGTCCCGGTTTGGTTGTCGGTATGCGGGACGACGACTGACTTGACGACGTTTAGTGGGACAGATTAGGAAGAAAGTCGTTAACTCTGTTAGAAGTGGGATTTTCGTTTGATTTCGAGTTGACATTTTTATTCTAGAAACTTGCTAAGGACAAGAAAAGGATAAAAACCATCTGTACCTGGAGTACACTTGCGCTTCGGCGAACGCACAGATGCTAGTTTGAACACGTTCTCTCTCCTCTATCTGTCTGTATTCGTTCACGATGGAGGTCTCCACGAACGGCTCAAGTTTTGGCATTGACTCTTTGCTCTCGCACAGACCGGCGAGTCCGCGCCTTTCCAGAGGAGCCGCGTTAACTGTGGGCTGCCGATCACCAGCCTCCAGCCCCCGCTCTGAGCTGGACAGTGACTGCTCGTCCCCGCCGTCCCCGAGGCGCGAATCCGGCCTCGAGTCCCCATTGGCGATGTCCCAGCCGCGGACCGTCACCTCCTCTTTCCTCATCAGAGACATTTTGGCCGACTGCAGGCCGCTGGCCGCGTGCGCTCCTTATTCCAACAGCGCAGAGTCGGTGCGCGAAGCTGAGGACTACACCGACAAACTGCACAGCAACTCATCATCAGACAGCGAATACCGGGGTAAGTGCAGCAAATGTCAATATTTATAAAGCAGAATATAAAAAATTAAGAAACGCAGTAGATTAATTTAATTCAATATTTAACTTCATTAATTGAACTCTATTATAAAAGAGGTACCAAGCGTTATAATTAGCTAGGCTGGTTATAAACCGCGGACTTAAAAGGCAAACGACAAAACTAATATTTAAATTATATTGGGCTGCAAAATATTTGTATATTGGTTACATATAAAATGCATTAAAAAAATGTTGATCGATTTTAAAGATGTATAAAGTATTTCATTGGCAATTTAATAACTAAAGAAATCCAATTACGTAAACTGTATGAAAACGCTGATATTATATTTCTTCTACACAATGAGAAAAATAATACAGTACATCACTGTAGTTTTAGAGAAGGCCGTACCCTCCAAAGGTATATAGCTTATGTTTTTAAAACACGTGCAACCTTTTGGCCCAGGATCCAGTAATAAGTCCCGGGGGTGAAATAGTATGGATTTTATTTTGGGTTACAAATATAGTATTTTTCCCTCATTCCGAACACATTTTTTATAAAAACATACTGACGTGCTCAGTAAAACTGATCATTTCCAGCAGATTGTGTTTACTAGTTTTTGCATGACGTTTCATTGCAACGCGTTTTGAAATATTTCTGTACATTTTCCATGTCATTTCTAAGGCGTAATTAATCAGAGTGCTATTTTATATATCTTGCACTTATCGCTTATATCGCGTCTCCCTGATGCCCAATTAAACAAGATTATGATCCTAGTGTCCAAATCCGATCAGGGCCTCAAACCTTCACGACTTTGTCACTGGGCATGTAGTAATTAAAGACTACACGAAGGGACCTACATTTAAACATGTGTTTAAGTGGATTATAATTGCAGGTAAAATTTACATTGCAAAAAAATTAGGGAAAAAAATACGAAAGGTGCCTATTTGGTAGAGGATGCATATTTTTCCTTTAAATGGATTAATATCATAAATCAGTTACGTTTAGTTTTTTTAGGCATAATTCCATGTATGCCGATTAACAAACAATTTTCGCAAAAAAAAAAATGTTACTGAAAAGTTTACATTCCAAAAACACGTGACTAAAATAAAATATATGGCAAAAACCTATTAGGCTTCTAAGATATTAAAATATCGCTCGTTGCGAATTATTTTTAACAAATGAATTAAAATACGTGTCCTTTGCAGCAAAAGACGAGCCTGAACGGGACGTGTCCAGTAGCAGAGACAGTCCCTCGTCTCGGATGAAGAAACCCCGCAAAGCGCGCACCGCCTTCACAGACCACCAGCTCGGGCAGCTGGAGCGCAGCTTCGAGCGGCAGAAGTATCTGAGCGTGCAGGACCGCATGGAGCTCGCAGCTTCCCTCAACCTCACCGACACGCAGGTCAAGACCTGGTACCAGAACCGCAGGTGAGCAGCAACCAGAACCAGGTCCAGATACAAATCCAAACGTGTTCACATTAACAAGTTCTTGCAAAACTCTTTAGAGGGGGATTGGTTCTGTTGCGCAAAACAAATAGTAAAAAAAATTAATTAATTTCAACAAACAAGCATGGACCCCCCCTCCCCCCAGTGCGTTTTAAAAATGTACAAAAATTACGTTTTATTACAGCAAGAACCGACAAAATATTCTTTATATAAAAGTTACTTTTATGTCTGAAGTGTTTTAACAGGCGACTGTTAAAAACTTTTAACGTTTTAAAAATTGTGTTTAAAGATGGTCCTAAAAAGAAATACTATTGGAAATATATATTTTTTAATTCGTCTGGAGAAATACAGTTTAGAAAACACCGAGGTGTCAGTTCTTTGTCAATAAAGTTACAGAGCCATATTAAATGTTTACCTCTGGTGGCCAACTAAATCTAATCTAATATAATCTATAATCAAATGGCCTTCTTGTAATGATCGGAAAGTTTAAACTCGAATTGACACCCTTGTGTGTTATGTATCCTCGTTTTTAATTTGCTCCTCCATCTTTATCCTACACGAGTGAAAGATGCGTTTCATGTTATTCACGACAAAGTAACACTCGGACTGAGACATAGGGCTTTGCTTTGGTAAGAACTCATAACATATTTGGGCATGAATAATAAATTACGGCATGCATATAAATAATTAAGTCACCGAGCTGTAATTACACAATTGCAAGAATGATCAATTATTTACCGGAAAGCGGCTCTCTACGGTGTGACAGATGAGTTATAGGCTTTTGCAAACTAACATGTGCTAAACACAACACAAAACAACCCAACACAACAAAAACACATATCCGCAGGGGCATCTATTCCAAAGTTAATCACCCGTAAAGAAATATTTCTGTTCACTAAAAGGTCTATAAAAATACGAATTAACGAAAATGGACTTTTATTGTTTTTTTCTTATTAAGGACAAAATGGAAGCGACAGACAGCAGTTGGACTGGAGCTCCTGGCTGAAGCAGGAAACTATTCAGCACTACAGAGAATGTTCCCCTCGCCCTATTTCTACCCGCAGAGTCTGATGCCCGGGTTGGACCCTGCAGCGGGACTCTATCTGTACCGAGGTCCGACCGCGGCCCCTCCGCCGCTCCAGAGGCCGCTCGTTCCCAGAGTCCTGTTGCACAGTATGCAAGGAGGCGCAGGACCAGAGAGCCTGTCTTCTCTCTCTGTTCCGTTACCGAGACCCACACCTCAGCGGTGAAGCCCTGCTCCTCTGACTGACCCGAAAGAGGCACCTGCAGGTGCACCGTGTGCGCTCCGGCTGAAGGGCCTCAACGCGCCATGACGGCGAGGACGGACTTGGATCATTTTGAAAGCAAAAAGGAAGACAACCAAGCGTCCTGTCCACAAACATCTACTGAACAAAAACGAACAAAAAACTAGTTTACAACAACCTCCTGCACAGAAGTCTGCCGAAGCGTCGAACAATGAAATATTTAATTATTCAGCTGTGAGCTAACGATATATTGCAACCAAATCATTGAAAACAATTGTTACATTACAACGAATTGACTTATAAATGTAAGAACAAGCGAATAATAATAGTAATAATAATAACAATAATAACTTAATCGAGCCAAGCTTTCATTTTATTTTTTTAGGTTATATATATTTGCTTATATAAAATGATAACTTATTGCTATTATTATTATTATGTCCACTTACATTTTATCAGGGGCTACCAGGTAACGAGTCAATACAACGCCTACATCTTCCAAAATGTCTATCGCTGTGTCGTGATTATCAGTAGTGGTTTATAATAAATGTTTTAGTCGATGCCAAATGGTTTTTGAATACATAATGTAAATAAAATTCTATGGAAAACGACCAATTCGACATTCGTTTTTTTAAATAACGTGGTTTGTTACATTACGGGCTGAAAGGGTCCAACAACGTCGTTTATTTTTTGGGATTCTGCGTTTTAAAAAAATATAAGCCACTGATACACACGTCATGTTTCATGTTTACGAACAAACATCGTTTTAATGTTATTCATTAAGGATTCCGTTTTACGCGCGTCTGATATTTTTCTAAAAGAAGAGCAATTAGGTTTACAGCACTTCCAGCAGGGTTGTTGTGGTTGGGACATTCAGATTCCCGTTTTGGAGACAGATTGTTAAGGTTACGGAGATCAACAGTCCTGCGCGTTAATTCCACTAACGCGCAAACCCACGCGTGTGTGGATTAATTACGCACATGCAGGTCAGGACCAATACCCAAACTAAATATTCGATCTAATAACTACTGATAACCAACAGGTCTCATACTATTATGTGGATGATCATTAATGGTATTGTGTAAATCCTGAGCACGGTTTCTTGTAGTTTTAAGGCCGGCCGCTCAGCAGCTGGTCACCGGCGGCGCGGCGCAGTAAACACGCTGCAGCAGCTGCTAAACGAACCGGGGGCCAAACACAGACCCTCTGCCTCCGACACACTGAAGCATATACACGCTTCCCAACATGACTGGATTACAATTACACATTAAATCATGTACATTTTACCAGCTGACATTTATCTAAATATATTTTCTGAATATAAACACTTGCCACATAATCAGATAAAGACTCAAATAAAATCAAAATTCTGTAATTTTTTGTCCAATGGTCCAGTACTTGTCATTATCTATATATCTTGTAGTTTAATCAGTAAGATATTTCATTAATTGCTTTACCATGTAAGAAAAATGTTGTTAAATTCAGTAAAATATTGCATTTTAATGACCTGACCGCCATTTAGTGACAAAAAGGCATCAGAGCATGCTTTAACATGAACACTTTAAACGCAGCAGCTTTTACACTGTGTGCGGAAAAACATTGCACGAGCGAACTTTAGGATTTTTTATGTTATTTTGGTAAAATCAACAGGAAAAATGTCTGGCTGTAATTTAAAGTGTAACTTCTGCGTCTGTGACTCCACCTGGCTGTAGAGCTGCTGAATTCATCACCTCTCATCTGTCCTGGTTTATTAATTTATCCAAAGCTGATTCACCCTTCTGTTTGCTCGTTTTCATCGGTGTTTGCTTTCTTCTTTTTCTTCTTCGCTTTGGACTTGGACTCACTCAGTCCACTGGAGAACTCGGAGCGGATCAGGGTGGCTACTCGCTGTTTTGCAGTGACTTTCGCAGGAGGTCTAAAATAGACATTTAATGTGGAAATGTATTATTTAAATGATTTCAAACTCTATAATCAATTCTACAACATATGACACATGGAAAATAAACTTACCAAAGCTATTATGCCAATCAATTTAAGTATTAAAATAAAAATTCCAATGTTATAGGTGTCATCACATTCTCCATATTTTATTTTATTTATAAGATAAAGAACATTTAAATATCACCATGGCAACCTTAATTAAAATAAACCCTCACAGCAGAACAGCTAAGTAAAAAAAAAAAAAAAAAAAGCACTAGACACAGACCAAGTAAAGGCACTAAGGTGTAAACGATGAGCCGTAGTAAAGCCTGCTGTGATGACGGAGTGCTGAGAGACATTCCCACGCTTGTCGATAACAGCCATGTAGCCAGCAGGTGCTGATCTGTTTGTCTAATCAATAACTCTACAGCCCTGAGCCGTGTGTCCATCCCTCTGGGAATGCTTGGGGACAGAGCGCACACATGTATATACACACACTACCCTGAGGGCTAGGAGATGATATGAGATAGTAGTTATTGATCTTCTGAAAATCCCAGAACACTCAACAGGGAAACGTACATTAATACTAGAGGATGCACATTCAGTCGAATCAACATGCTGCATATGGAAGGCCAGTACACAAACTGTCACGATCGTACTGGTTTACACGTCCCATGTTCCCTCCGTTCTTTTAACTTTCAGACCTCCAAAAGTGAATCCATTAATAAATAAACACAGACGATTTTGCTCATTAGCACCTGGATAGAAATGAGCACCCGCACTGAGCCCAGGCAGAAATGTTAATATACAAAGTATTCATCATCAAAGGAATAAAATCGAACATTTATTTCTTTTTTATTATGCAGAGGCTTTTTATAGTAGTGAATTCCAAAAACAGCGTATTAAAGAATATACAGAAACTTCTGGCGGTAATGTTTATATAGCTGTGTACAATGTTATGAACTTAAACACAGATGTATAAAATGGTTGTTACTAAACCCCTGTTTTTAGACTACACTTTATTAATTGTCAGTAAAACTAAACCAATCATGAGACTATTTGGACAAAAGTCTGCACTATATGGATGCTATCTTTAAATTCAGGTGCCAGTTAATTGAGGTCCAGTGCTACAGTTACAAAAATTAAGCATCTAGCCATGAATTGTATGAATGTTTCTTTGTGGGAACAGTTTGGGGAAGGCCATTTTCTGTGCTTCGGTGAACAAAGAAATGTCCATAAAGGTTTGGTTGAATAAGGGTGATTGAGAAAGAACTAGAGTGACTTACACAGAGCCTTGACCATAACCCTAGCTTTGGGAGGAACTAGAATGGAGGTTGCGATTCAGTGCCTGAGCTCAGTAATACTCTACCGAATAAAAAAAGGGTATAATTTCACCAAACACTCTAAAATCTGAAAAGCGTTTCGCTCTGTTGCGGTCGCAAATTAGAATAGAATGTCATACAAGTTCCTGTATGTGTGTACGTGCTCTAATACTTTTGTCCATATAGTAACACAGAAGTCCATGTTGAGAACTTTTAACTGCAAATTTTTGCATTTAATCTTTACAACAAAGGATAAAATTGGAATATTTCAATCTTCGAAATTAAAGAAAAAGTTTATAGAAAACTATTTTTACGTTTGTCAACATCACGACTACGCACCAGTCCACATAAAATATCAGAAACAACGATCCAGGGAAGCAGCGGTAAATACAACCTCAGAGTGACTGCTGGGTATTTTTGGCCAGTTCACAGCGACAGGTCTCCTGAGCTCACATGCTTTTTCTTATTATGATGTGTTTGCATGTGGATGTTAGTTGTGATGTGATAAAGCTCATTAGAGAAGTCTTGTCTGGACATGGACAGCGCAGGCCACAGGCAGCTGTAATGAAGTCTCCACTGACAGGGCTATCTGTCACAAACATGACACGACTCAAACACACAATAACACTCACATGCCCACCAGAGATTAAAGTTGTTAAATATAACGTGGTTGGTTAGCACATCCATTCTGTTCAGTCTGCATGTTTTTTCTACATGGTGGTGGCATTTTATAAAAAACGCCGATTATCCTCTATGACAGCTGATATATATATTACGGGATTCATCTGTTGTCTGGACATCAGTGGGTGTGTGCATGTCTATGAGAAGAGTAGGGGGGGGGATGTCTGACCCGCTGGGATGGACCTATTGTCTTGCTCCATGGGCTCCTTTCACAAGTCTAGCTACAGGTCACCCAGCCAATTATCCGTGGTTAGACACTTACATGCACAAACACAGCGCTAACAAGGAGATGGAGAAATATTAGAACCATTATAAATACTCCAGGTATTACACTGAACCATATAAGAGCTGACATTCACAACACAGGAATAATGCAACACCTGCCATACACAAAATATGTACACAGCCCATGTACATCTATAAAAAATTAAATGCAACTGCATGATGTGTTTTGTAAAGATCAAAGCAAATAATGGCAAAAATAATAAAACATGAATTAAACAAAGGCACTAACCCTGTTGCAGTTACTGGGTGTGCTGAAGCCCATCCCTGAAGCCTGGAAACAAGTGTGGTTCCAGCATCGTGGAAACAGTTTAGTATACAAACCAACGTTCAAATAAGATATGAAGAAATGATCTAGAACAGTGACACCAAACACAACTGACTGAGCAAAAGTTTAGAGAAAGCTTACACAGGAAGGTAAAAGCGGTTAGAATCCTAAAATGGGCTTTTCTTAAAGTTCCTGCAGGAGAAATTTCTATGTGTGTCTCAAAATACATAATAATTAATGTTTTCATATTATAATTTATAATCTGGACCCTTTTACGGTCTCAGTCCTGACTCAAAAACCACCTTTACTCTTCACTGCTATATACTGTATGTGTTTTTGCCCTGTGGAAATCTCCCATAAGAAACAGACATGATGACATGTGAACGTCACACAAAAAGGACCATGGTCAGAAACGTTGGACTTACAGGACCAGACCTGCGCTCGCCCTCATTTCACTATAAACATGGCCAGAAAATGCTTAGAAATAGTTTTCTGGAGTTTACATGGAAGCTCAGTTCCTAGAAATGATTAAACCAGTAAGCAAATGACATTTTGTGTCACCACCAACCTGAGATGAACTTGAGAATGCAAATTTACCTTTAAAAACCTGTTCTATATTTTACTTAAGGTGCATTTTGCCACCAACATGAAGTTGACACAGATCTCTACTTAATGACATCTGACACTTTCTTTCCGGTGGAGAGACTGAACACAAAGGCTTTGATGCTGGTTTCCTCGTGAGATGGCAAATGACAAAGAAAGTAAAAAGGCTTACAATATCATGAGATCCATTCCTTGATAATTCAAAAATACAACTAAGCACCGTAGCAATATTTTACTCAATATAGAGTGTTATATTATGCAAATATATTTCACATCTAATAAGACGCGCAAACTATAAAGCCTTTATTGTTAACTGATTATTTCTAGCTATTGAATGCTTAATGGGACAGCAGGGTGGTGCAGTGGTGGTTAATGCTTTTTCAATACAACAAGAAGTTTGGGTTCCCATATAGTTCCCTTCTGTCTGGACATGTGACGATGTTCTTCTTGTGTGTGGGTTTCCTGCAGCAGCACAAAAGGTAAAGTGGTGATACAAAATGTGAATGACCTTGCTGATTGGACCAAGCGTTCTGGTGCAGCCAAAACTACTGTGAATCAAACTGAGATGATTCCAAATAAATTAATACGTCTACTGTAACCACGTTGCTTTGTGTTTATAATTTTATGACGTCTTTAACTTTTTATGATCATCTTATTGGGTTTATGTGCTGTGCTCTTCATTGTTCTCTAGAAACCTGCTCATTCTCAAGTGGCTCCTGCTGCTTGTCATGCTGCCAATGTAAATAAAACTATGTTTCGAGGACTTGCTTTTATTAAAAGATACACAAATGAATTAAAATCGATGCACGTGTCTTGGCTTGGTGAGCAAAGGTAATAAACACCACACAGGCCGGAGCAACCACAAACACATGCTCACACACAGCGGGACCAGCCTGATCTCAGCCCAGATGACCACTCTCAGGTTGCAGCTTGTGTATTTTGGGTCCTGAGGGAGGCCATTCTGATGACCACTAATATAGTGGGAGCATCATACAGTGGTCAAAACAGTAGTTCTTGCCTAGCAACCATGCTGCAATATCCATACAAAAACAGCTAGAACCCAAGGCTGATTTGGGCTTTTTATTTTCACACCACCTGGACTCTAAAACGAGCACGGCTCAAGAACAAGCCGAGCATGATACCTGTAAGTGCTAAATCTAAACATCAACCTATGACCTTCTGTAATATGATGCTGAATAACGTCCAGGTATAATTCATCCGTCTCCTGCGCGTGTTGGCTGGACATGTGCCGGTTGTGCCAGAAATCTGCTCCTTTTGGCCCTGACGAGTTAAATGCAGGAGAGCGAGGAAGAAGAGACGTGCAACAGCTGCCAAACAGCACAAAGGGTTCCAGAGAGTGTATACTGAGCAGGTAAAGGCTGGGGCTTGACTACTTGTCTCTGACCTTCTACAGCCCCAGGACAGAAAACAAATGAAGCTGCCAAGCTGCTTGTGTACTGACTGGCACAGAGCTGAACTCCGATAGAGAGCCACCACTGCAGCCGGGAGAATTAAGAAGAGGTGGTATATTATCTTTAATGTATTGAATTATTATTACTATTTTTTAATTATTATTATTATTGTATCTATGCATGCTATACATAATTTAAATCGTGTACCATTATGAAAATACAGAGCAGTAATTCTGTTGCATTATTAATTGTGTTTTGTAATTTGGCCACTAGATGGCATGTTTTAATTTTGATTAATTAATAAAGAAACCATTATCCTTTTACTAAGCAATCAACGTTTGCCTTAAAAAACAGATTGGAAGATCACAATATGAACAATTGTGTTTTCAATAAACGCATTAACGAATGTATTTTTGTTTAACAATCTGAGAGTAAAGCCTGCGTGAACACAGTGAGAACATCACGTTCCAACCTTTTCTAGTCTCAGTAACTAAAGCCTTGCATTAATATCTAGACGTTAGGAATGTTGCATAATTTGCGTTTTTTTACCCTGATAAGCACAAGTACAAACGGCAGATAATTAAACACAAACTACAAAACACACAGACACCCACGACTGAAATACATGAAGGCAGCAAAGACAACATCTTCAAATACAGAAACAAAAGTTAAACAAATGAAAGCATGGAGGCTAAAATTACATACAACATCAGGAAAGTTGAACAACGCATGTAAATTATTCATTCATACTTGTTTGTAAAAGTAGAGTGTATTGTTGTAATGGTTTAATTTCAAAAGCAGATATGCATGATTAGGTATCCATGTGCACTGAAGAGTGAATGCAGTGCCAGGATGAGTAAAGCTACCAAGATGGATAAAAGACTAGAAAAAAAATAATTGGCTAAGCAACAGAATGAAGAAAAATAACAATAAAACTGTTTTCGTGGGCTTCTGAGTGAAGCTACACTGATGCAGCCCACATGGTGGGGTAAGCAAGCTGTATGGACCTCATCTGTTTATCTTTTAAATGGTAGCACAATATATTAAACTCGGTCTTGAGTATTTGACAAGTTTCCCTCATGGTGAAGCGGTTACCAGCCTCATAATCTTTGCAAGCTAAAGGCAACAACCCTCAAATAAAAATCTAGAACTTCTCATTTAAAATCTTGAGCCTCATGATCAGTTTCTACTCAGAGCTTTTATTTCCTTTTTTTTTTACGTTAGTAAATCTCCTCTCATCTCATTATCTTCTGCTTAATCCTCTCCTAGGGTCTGGGGGTCCAGATCAGAATTCAAATCTGGATCCCCAGCACTTTAAATGCATAAACCTCAATAATAACCCCTTTCATCCATGTGGGACTAAAGCCTTAATTTCAGTGTCTAATATATTTGACATCACATCATCACAAACAATAAAAATACTCTTGATTTACCTCCCGTTGTCTTGTCCTGTGACTTTTCGCTTGGTCTTCTCATTACTTGTAGGGGCTGTGATGCTCGAGGACAGACCCTGTGGAGCATCTCGCAGACCAAAGCTCTTAGCAGCATGGCCCAGGTGGAGGTGACGGATGTGGAAGATGTGTTTTAAAGTAGACGGGTATGCTGTATAAGCTCTCACGAAAGACTGAAGAGCTGAAAGCAAAGATTAATATTTAAGAAATAAATACATATACAGGACAGTTTAAGAAAATGTTCATTAAAATGCTAAATAGATTTAAAAAAAATTTGATGTAAAAAAATCATTTATAAAATCTTTTTAAAGTTTCACACTTGAGCAATTTTTTGGTATTTAAATTTTATTTTTCTTGATAAGGACCATCTGTCCTAACCACCAACCATGGACGTAAACCAAAGACCTCGCTGTGATTTACAAAACAAAACATAACACTGAGTTAAACTCACCTTTTTTAGCAGCTTGCACCGACTCAGAACTGTTGTGCACATAGTTCTCGAAGTCGGTCTGTAAAACTGTGGCTCTTTCTCGTAAGTCCAGCTCATGGGCGCCTGCAGATTTCTGATCAAAATTAATTAGACAGATTCATTTGTCATAGTTTTCGTCACACTGAATTCACTTTCAGATACAGTTTAGAAAAAAATAAGTTATTTTTTTACTAATGAATTACAATCGTAAACAAAATACTATTATGAATGTGACACTAGGCTCAAAATGACGTGACATAGCTTTCATAAGCTCAGTGGCATTAAAATATCTCAAACAGCATGGTCCTGTTAAAACAGGGATCCATATTTAAAGATACAATGAAATTACTCTTTCAGACAATGTTCAAAGTCTGAGGTAAAAATGAAACCTAGTCATAGTTCATGTTTACAGCATACATGTACAGAACAAACAGAAAATCCATTCTAACTTTTAGAAGAGCACAGCTAAAAGCAGCTCTTTTTGAAGGTGTCTTTATCAAATAAAGGGCAATCATTCAACACACTGTATACACTGCAAACCCCCACTCAGCCCCAAACCTCTGACCTCCCAGACAAGTGCCCACAGGGGGGTATTAGCTAAAAAAGCAGATTGGTCTGGGGTTGGAAGAGGAAATTAAATCAGGATTAAGAGTGCCTGGGAGTTGGCTGAGGTCCTCTCTCGTTGTTGTGTAAGGAAAGGATGCTCGTTATGGAGGGAAGAGGGAGGTCGGACAGCATTCTTAACAGAAACGCAATTGCATCATGTATACTTTACAGTTACATCCTATGAGTTTTACACAAATCCAAAATTTTAAGATTTATAGTTGACTATTTATTCCATTAATTTTCATTATAATACTTTATTAATATTATTCCATTATATTATCAGTATATATCTTTACCCTTAACATGACTATTATTAAATCACAAATCCTAAATAACTTCATAAAATCATTCTTACTACATTCTACAAGGCACTTCAAATATACCATTGAAAATAAAGTGCACTTTATAGTCAGTTTAAATTTCATTAGTTCATATTTATGCTCAAATGCAAATTACTCAGTTGATAAAAAGAAAGTGTAATGATTTATAAATGTTGTTTAAATGCTTCAGTTTTTTTCTTTTTTACAAATCGGTTGTAAAAGTTGTGTTTCATCATCACACAGGTCAACATATTTTTAAACATGGGAGGCCAGCTAAAATAATAATAATAATAAAAATATATATATATAGATCACATACTAAAACTATTTTCAAAAACTATATATGCACAAAAACAATCAATTCTGTATAAACATAATAATTGGCTTGTATTTTATAATTTTATAATATAAAATAAAGATTTTACTTTACCATAATGGCAAATTTAATTTGTGTAATTAATTACTAAAAAGCACCTTTTTGTCCCAGTTTCCTCTGCCTTTAAACCTTTGTTCCTTCAAAAGCGTTGACAAGATGTCCTCCAGCTTCATTTCGCTGAGGCTGCAAAACAGAGGAGACCATCCTGATTAGTCTCAATCCAGCACAGACACCGAGGTGTTTAAAAACTGCAGCAGCACTGCTCTGTCTCATCCACATGTACCAGCACAACACGCATCACGTAATGTCACTGCCATGCTGAAGATGATCAACCACCCAAATAGTACCTGCTCTTTATTGGTTCTTTGGGTGTACTGACTATAATTTTAATACTGTGGTTGAATAAAAAAAGTTACAATCCATTAATGCATATAAACATAATTCAAAGCTCATTTTACAGTTAATTTCTAATTTTTGAGAGTAAATAAACAAAAGCATGTTTAAAAACATCCAGAACTGTGAAAAAGTAGCCAAAACCTGCTATCCATTATCTTAATGTCTATTTGTATGTTCTGTTCTGTATATTTAGTTCCATAGTCAGCATTAATTTTTATTTAAACATAGCCTTGTCTCTACTACCACAAGAAATAATGTCCAGCACTTCTATAAAAATGATACTCCTGACAGTGTCTTAATTAGCAGTATATGACTTTAGGTCATTGAATATACCTGATGTTGTGAGTGGCCAAATGATCCACATATGTGGTCTCAGAAGGAGTGAGGAAGATGAGACCACTGCCTTGAGCGCCGATGCGTGCTGTGCGGCCGACTCGATGCACATACTCTGCTGCAGATGTAGGAGGATTATACTGCAACAACAAGCCAATGCAATAAACATTAAAGTGTCAAGAGTCAACTGCTTATGGTAGAGGTGGTATAAGATTTGCAATGTAACCTCGAGGCACGCATACCTGCACTATCCAGGTAACCTGGGGAAGATCAAGCCCACGGGCTGCCACATCCTTTAAAACACAGAGGCACAGAAATACATAAAGTGCTATTTCTTAGCCGGCACAGCCCAGCACAGGCATTGTGACAGAAAGCAATCCCTCTGTAAACAAAGACTGTTTACTCTCTTGATTTCTCCCCATTATCTATTAGAAATGTGGTGCCCAGCCAAGATAAGCTCTTTAATAATAACTGCTGGAAGACATTGAGACTGCACACCTCCCTTTCCTCCTCCTGTGACCCAGCTGAGACAAGCCTGCATTGGGCAGAGTGTAGACCAGCAGACTGTCAGTGCCATTAAAACAACTCATTTACATTACATTCACAAACAGTAATGGTGACAGGTAGAACAGAGCTCTAACTTTAAAGCCATCACTGGTTAATAACAATGTTTATACTCTTGTTAGGGACATTTGTATTTATCGGTATATATTTGTTTCATCAGCCCTCATTTTACAACAGCTTGTCACTAGAAGCTGGTGTGTGTCTTGCCAGACAGAGGTTACGGTTGCAAGACTTTTTTTTTTTTTTTTTTTAACCAAACCACCAGATGCATATTTATATATTTATATTTATATCCTATTTCAACATAGTGCACTTTCCCTGACACCTATTTAGATACCGTTTCCTGCAGGTGCCTTTTTGCTTTCTATTACCATCAATCCCCAAAACCACTGTCTCTAGTGGCAGAAGGTTTTGTAGGCATGAAGTTGGTGGATGACCCTCAGAACTGCAGTAAAAATGCAGTCTCTGATTTTAAATCAATTAGATTAGATTTATTTCTAATAGTGTTCACAACATTTTGAAAATTTCAGCATCCACATATACCAGTGCAACACAGACACACCAGCAGCACATCAGAGTCAGTGGGCATCCAAATGGAGTGTGGAACAAAAAGATGTATCTAACAATTAATAAATGAATTATTTAATGATAAGGCGGCACGGTGGCTTAGTGGTTAGCACGTTCTCCTCTCAGCACTAGGGATTCCCGGTTCGAATCCCCATCTGGGTGGAGTTTCCATGTTCTCCCCGTGTCTGTGTGGGTTTCCTCCGGGTTCTCCGCTTTCCTCCCACAGTCCAAAAACATGGATCAAGTCAATAGAATTCTCAAAATTGCCCCATATAGAGTGTGTATGTGTGAGTGAGTGTGTGCTCAGCGATGGATTGGCGCCCTGTCTTGGGTGTATCTGCCCAGCGCCCGAGACGTTCTCCCCTGGATGGGCATGGGGAACCCCACCGCGACCCTAATAGAGGATAAAGCGGGAGATAATGAATGAATGAAAAATGAATTATTTAATGATGAGTCAGATTTATCAAATCACTCATTATTAATAATGATACTTTTCAATCTTTTCATTAATGTTACAGTCTGACCTGTTTGATCTGGGTCTCTTATCACACATGTTGAACTGATATGAAAATTATCAAATTACCCTAAATTTAATAATTTTCATATCGGTTCAAACCCCGAATCAACGTGCATTGAGCGTGTGAAATACAGCAGGAACGAACTCTTTATAATAAACGACAGTTTAGGAAAAAAGGCAACAACCCCATAATTTCGTTCTTATCTCATGTACCACATGTGATATTAATGATAATAAAATTTTCTTGATTCTTCTTGAATCTTGTGTGGCTAGTGTGTATACATTTAAATCTTTGTGAATGAATTTTAATGCATCTTTAATTAAACTGCTTCCCTTTTTCTCTACTGTAACTGACATATCTAACATACATTCGGTTGTGTTCTGAATAGTTCCTGTGCCAGTGCACACATATGCTTTATGTTAATGAGACCACCATGAGTTTACCAACACTAGGTCTAGTTAGTGAGCCTATAAAAGTACAGAGTAGAGTGCAGAAAGTGTAGGTGTGGATCGGCTAGTGTCTGGATCTGAGAGCCAGCAGAACTACTGCTGCTTAAGAGAACAGGCCAGACCTGGCAGCTGTAGCCTGGGGTTAAAACTACACACACAAAGCCAGAGCTTACTGAGCACTCACTCCCTCAGGGTTTCCCCTTCTGGCACAATAGCCCACAGCTGGGCCATAGGGGTGGAAGGAAGAATCTGGCATAGACAGGGACAGCAGTTATAACTGGTTTAATGGCAGAGAAACAAAACCTTTCCAGACTGCACTATGACTGACAAGCTTAGATTAGTTTTAAAACTCACCGTACACAGCAGAACACCAGTCTTAGTCTGGGAAAAATCCTGAAATACCTCTGTCCGCTCCTGTGTAGGCAAAGACACACGAGGTAATAATGAATCTATTAGTTTATTATAAGAAGAAGAAGATATTATACCAAAAGAGTGGCAAATTTTTAGATTATGCACATAAACAAATAAAATGCCTGCCTAAGCTCAACGGACATCATTTATTAATATGTAGAGTGGCAGAGACAGAGTGCTAAGCATGACAACCCAGTTGATAATAGAGATAGACATCACTTTGCCTCTGTGTGGTGCACAATATGTCATCTATGGTGGAACAGCTGTGCGTCTCCTGTTGTTCTGCTCACTGGTGGAGACAGTTGGTAACAGGCCTGCACTGTCTTATTTCCAGACACATCCATAACTCTGCTGGTTGCTCCTCTTTAGCATCTTATGAAGATGAGACCGGGTAGCCCCAGATCCCTAAGCTTGCTGCTATGCTTGGGCCATATGGACAGTCCAGGTCATAACCATTAGCATGAATGGGTGATGACTGGAACCAGGGTGAAGATGACCCAACCAGCCCTTCTCAATCCAGCACTGTCACACGGTGACACTGTCATGTTTTTATGATTCTCTTCCAGCTGGCATTTTTGCCCACTAGTGCAAAAACTAAAGAAATATTTAAAAAATAGCCCAATTAAAACATTAAGTCTGATTACTAATTGCAATGAAAGCTGGTATTTAGGTAAGCAGAAATTTTGTCATTACCATATTAAGTATTGACATTTTTTAATATCAAATGGATGGCATGGGTCATTACTGTGTGGTTTGCATGTTCTCCTTGCATCAGTGTGTGTTCTCTCTCACAGTCCAAAGTCATCAGATGAATATAAGAAACTAAGTTACTCCTAGGGGGTGGCACGGTGGCATAGTGGTTAACATGTTCTCCTCTCAGTACTAGCGATTCCCGGTTCGAATCCCCATCTGGGTTGAGTTTCCATGTTCTCCCCGTGTCTGCGTGGGTTTCCTCCGGGTTCTCCGGTTTCCTCCCACAGTCCAAAAACATGGATCAAGTCAATTGAGTTGTTCAAATTGCCCCATATAGAGTGTGTATGTGTGCGTGAGTGTGTGCCCACCATTTGCCCAGCGCCCGAAACGTTCTCCCCTGGATGGGCACGGGGAACCCCCCACAACCCTAATATAGGATAAAGCGGAAGATAATGAATGAATGAAAAGTTACTCCTAGGTGTAATAAACTGGTGATAGCTGGCGGGTCTGCCCTAAAGCATGCCAGTGTCCAAACAAACAGTATAGTCCACTATATGAACAAAAATGAAGACACCTACACATTACACCTGCAGGAGAGTTCATCACATTCGATTTTACAGTTGCCGTGTACTTTGCAGCTATAACAGCTTTCACTCTGAAGAAGGCGATTTTGCGATGTACCTGTGGGAATTTATGCCCACTCATCCAGAAGAGCATTTGCGAGGTCAGACAGTGATTTAGGATGAGGGGGGCCTGGCTCACCATCTCCATTATAGTTCATCCCAAAGGTATTCTATAGGGCTGAAGTTAGAACTCTGTATGGACCTGTTAAGGTCTTCCACACCAAACTCACCCAACCATGTCCTTATGGATCTGACCTTGTGCAGTCAGGTTGGTGCAGATAAGTGGCTTCCCCAAACTGTTTCTGAAGTTTCAAAGGCTTTCAAACAGCTTATGTAAGTATAAGAAACTGTGGAGTTAAACATGTTGCATTCGATCAGTGTACAGTGTTTTGTACTTATACATCTCCCTGTTGCTGCAACAGTGACCCCTGCTGGCTGGTCAGGGCACAAGAACAAGAGGTGATGCAAATTGAACAGAAAAACTGGTCATCGATCTGTGTAAATAGAAAAGTGGTCTATGGCTGTTGTTTCAGAGGAAACAGCTCATGCCGCCATGGATAGCTAGATGGAGTTTGTCAACCACAAATTAGCTAAGCGAGAGCAGATTAGTGTGGGCTCTTGAGCGATGTCCTTAACAGCCATGGGTGCTGCATCATGGCCAACCAACTGCTACAGTCAAAAACATGCTTTTACACTGTGTTAAAAAAACCAGAGTACCTGGAGGAAACACAGGACACAGAGAACATGGAAACTCCACCCAGATTGGGATTTGAACCTGGATTCCCATCACTGAGTGGTCAATGTGCTAACCACTAAGTCAACAATGTTTCCCTAAATGGAAATCCCCACAACGTTTCCTTAAATGCAGCTACTACCGTATTTTCCGGACTATAAGGCGCACCTAAAATCCTAAAATTTTCCCAGAAATCGGACATGCGCCTTATAATCCGGTGCGCCTTATACGTGTACTGAGTTCCAAAATCTATAAAAGTATTGTTGTGCGACCGGGTGGTTTTTTCCACACATCGCCGCCCTGCTGATCTGTGACTCCATGCGCGCTCATCTCACAGAAAAGCCGAGTGAAGAAAATTAATTGGGAGCTCGCCGTCATTCCGGGAGGATTAAATAAAGAACTCTGACCGCTGGACATTGGCGTAAATGGGGCATTTAAAGTAAAGTTGCGGGCGGCGTGGGAGCGACGGATGATAGACGGTGAACACACGTTTACTAAAACTCGGGAGGTAGTGGCGGGGCGAGTTACGCCACCGTCTGTGAATGGGTTGTGGATGCCTGGGCTGAGGTTTCTGCTGTAACCGTCGTCCGAGCTTTCACGAAAGCCGGCGTCATTGCTGAACAGCCGCCTGGTGACGAGACGGACTCAGACATCGATGAGAGGGAACACCGGAGTGCTCGATAGAGAAACAGCTTTTTAATTCAGACACAGAAGACGAGGACTTTGATGGATTTGTGGGAGAAGAGTGATTAAAATAATGTGTGTTTTGTCAAGTAGTAGAATAAACTTCAATTATAAATCAGTGTTTTGCATCCTTTACTTTTCTTGTAGATCGTATGTTTTAGCGAGTGCCTTATAATACGCTGCCGTACAGAATAAGTACCGTACAGAAATAGAGTCCGTAATTCAGACTGCGCCTTATAGTACGGTGCGCCTTATACGTGGGTCAAATACAGAAATAGACCCCGTAATTCAGACTGCGCCTTATAATAATAATACGGTGCGCCTTATGGTCCGGAAAATACGGTAAATAAGCGCTGATAGAAAAGAACACAGCTGTTGAGTGAAGTAAACCTCTAGCAGTAAAGCTAAAGGGTTTCTAATGTACAAAGGACATCTTACCTCCTGTTTCATGTTGCCGTGAAGCCTGAATAACTTAATTGATGACGGCATTTTCTTTGCAGCAGAGGTTTGGTCAAACAAGACAGCTGAGAAGATTATGGCCAGGAACTCCACTGCCTCACAGCTGGAGACGAAGACAATAAGCTTCTGATCTCTCTCAAACTGAGATTTCAGAAACAAAGTTTTACTTCTTACATTTTAAAATCTCTATTACAGCAAAGGTTTATAAAGAAATATATAATGGTATAAATCTACAGAGACCAAGAGCCTGTCATAGTTGTTCAGGTCTGATATATATTAGTCAATGACCTTGGATTTTTGCATCAGACTTCCTTTTATGTATTCTTTTACATTACAATCCGAAAGACAATAACCTACTTTATTGTAGGCACTGAAACATACCCAGCTCAACAATGTTTAACTCTGGCTTCTACTTACACCTGCCTCCATGATTTGAGTAACCACACGATATTACAACTGCAATTAATGTCTCATTATCTGCATTTTATGCATTATTAATGTGATTACCTTACACTTGGCCAGAATAAATGCAGCAAGACAGACGAGGCGCAGTTTGCTGGGTACCACCACCACATACTGTTGTAGTTTATCAGGCACTGCGTAGCTGTCAGTTTGCTGGGGAATGGAGTCTGATGTTTCTATCCCGTCTTCACCCGTCTCAGAGACTTGGATGTACACTGGGTCATTCATGCTAATGTTGGTTATCCGAGATAAACCTTAAAAAAAACAAAATAAAATAACACTTTTATATTGCAAGTGTGCCCAGCGATAGATTGGCGCCCTGTCCTGGGTGTATCTGCCCAGCGCCCAAAACATTCTCCCTTGGATGGGCATGGGGAACCCCCCCGCAACCCTAATAGAGGATAAAGCGGAAGATAATGAATGGATGGATATTGCAAGTGAACTGTTCCAGGTGCAATTCAGAATGTAACCAAATTGTCAATATATCATTGACTACATGTGAGGAGGAGTTTTAAACCAGACTTACCCTCAGTCAATGTGGCAGAGAGCAGAACATTCTGCCTTATGCATTTACCAGCGTTCAGAGCATTCAGTATAATAGTCAGGTCCTTCTCAAATCCCAAATCAAGAGTCCTGACAAAAGAAATAACGACTATTTTTTAAAAAAGTGAGCATGTGCACCCCCCAAAAAATACAGGAACATTCCAAACACTTTTCCAGTATTGAAACATACAAACGCACAAGGCATTTAAAATCTAACCTGTCTGCCTCATCCAGGACGAGCCAGCGCACAGCACTAAAAGCGATGCTTAATGTGTTCTTGATGTGGTCCACCAGCCTGCCAGGGGTGGAAATTAAAATGTTTATCCCCTTTCTAAGTCTGAAACAGAACACAAAAAGCAAATTTAATGACCAATGAATACAATTAAATTAACTGTACCTAGATATTCATTCATTCATTATCTTCCGCTTTATCCTCTATTAGGGTCACGGGGGGGTTCCTCATGTCCATCCAGGGGAGAACGTTTCGGGCGCTGGGCAGATACACCCAGGACAGGGAGCCAATCCATCACTGGGCACACACTCACTCACACAGACACACATGCATACACACTCTATATGGGGGAATTTGGGGAACTCAATTGACTTGATCCATGTTTTTGGACTGTGGGAGGAAACCGGATAACCCGGAGGAAACCCACGCGGACACGGGGAGAACATGGAAACACCACCCAGATTGGGATTCGAACCGGGAATCCCTAGCGCTGAGAGGAGAACATGCTAACCACTAAGCCACCGTGCCGCCCGCACCTAGATACTGAGTGTGTAAAATAACTCTAAATGTAAAACTGATAAGTCCGATTGTCTTATTTCTGAATAAATCTTTGTTGGAGTACCTGGCCTTCTCAGCTTTCTTCTTTTCTCCACCCATCAAAACTCCAGGTACGATCCAGGTAAAGGGCTGCAATTAAAGCAATAAACCTGGTACATCAACATTTTTCATATAAAATATTATTTAGTTGTCTCAGCAATCAGTTACTGAAAAGGTCGTAATTGAGACCCAATATTTTTTAAAAGCTTCTGCAGATGTTAATAAAACACTTATGTTCCCACAATGGATTCCACAGTGTAAATTAGTTATAAATTGAAAACATGTCGTATGATTATAGTTAGAATTTATAATTGAGCTTTGTTTAAGCCCCACTAAGAACTGAAACATACAAGTGTGTGTGTGTGTTTAACCTGTATTCCAAGAAATCAGAATAAAAATAATGAAGCCGTACATGGCATTACCAAAGGAACAAAATACAAAACCGCACATCAAAAGTGGAATTTCAGAGCAGGCCACAAATCATGGATGTCCCAGATTAGGTGAAACTGGGTCAAACTTTACTGCATTTTCTCTTTATGAATGAGTTTAAAACATATTATCCAAGTAAAACGACATGAATTAAAGTTTACCTTCAAAAGCTTTTGGAAGATCTGAAAGCTCTGCTGGGCTAACTGAAAAAAAGAAAAAAAAAAGTTAGAAGCATAACATAAAATGACAAGTGGAAGTGAGTTAACTCAGTTTTCCACTTACTTCTCTTGTCGGGACAATTACAACAGCCAGCGGTCCATCTGATCTCTGAAACAGCATTACAAAAAGAAAGCGGTAAACCAAAGTAAAAAGCCAGAGGACACTGGTCAAGATGTTGTTCATTTCAGGTTCATTTCCATGTTTTTATTGTGTCATTAAATAAATTAGCAGATGACCAGTTTCAACAGAGCAAATGTAAGCCATTAGATTCACTTTATTATTCATTCATTCATCTCCCACTTTTATCCTCTATTAGGGTCGCGGTGGGGTTCCCCATGCCCATCCAGGGGAGAACGTCCCGGGCGCTGGGCAGATACACCCAGGACAGGGCGCCAATCCATCGCTGGGCACACACTCACTCACACAGACACACACTATATGGGGCAATTTGGAGAATTCAATTGACTTGATCCATGTTTTTTGGACTGTGGGAGGAAACCGGAGAACCCAGAGGAAACCCACACAGACACGGGGAGAACATGGAAACTCCACCCAGATGGGGATTCGAACCGGGAAACCCTAGCGCTGAGAGGTGAATGTGCTAACCACTTAGTCACCGTGCCGCCCACTTTATTATTATTAGATTTATTAATTTCTTACATCTTGCATTCAGATCCAATATTTTAGCAGTAAACGACCGAGACCTTTACATAAAGATGTTCATAAGAATCCCACTGCGTGAAGATAGTAGTTGCAGAACAGTAATTTAGGATAAACAGTCCATTTAGATTTAACCCATCCAACAGATATTTGGCAATAATACATACAGTATTCTAATGTTATTTGTATTATTATATATTATATATACATTCTCTGACATAGTGTATTAATAATAATACATTTTATTTCATAGGCGCCTTTCTGACACTCAAGGACACCTTACAGTTTACAATAGGTAATAAAAACATAAATCTTTATTTATCTTTATTAAACAAGTATAAATAAAAAAACAGCATAGCACAAAAGGATTACTGTTAATTCAGGCCTTACCTTTATTTTGGGTTGTATTGCTTGCAAAGACTGAACTATTGGAATCCCATACGCCAGCGTTTTTCCTAGATTTATAAAAAGTGACAGATGGTGTGACATCAAAATTTTGAATAAAGCGTCAAATACGCAAAATTATTTATTTTTAAAAAAGAAACAAGTCTCAAATATTTAAACTAAGAAAATTCAAAAAGTTCTTACCCGATCCTGTTTGAGATCGAACAACAGTATCTTTTCCCGACATAAGCACCGGAATGGTTTGCTTTTGCACACTGTGAATAACACAACGGATGTCAAGACCTAACCAACAGCTTTAAAAAGGAAAAAAAAGATTTTATTTTCTATTCAAACATCATTGGGATGTTACCTGGTCATGCTGGTGATATTTAACACTTTGCTGAGTGTTGCAACCTGTCGAACACGAAAAAAGACTTCATTTTAAATGCAGGTTGTTACTTGTGTTCATCAAAACAACAATTAAAAAATGTAGTGAGAAAGCACAATTATCTCCATTTCATGGAAATTATGAAACCCAATATAAGTTTCCCGTGTAAAAAGATTTCGATCTAATTTGTAGCGGATTACAAAGTGTTTTAAAAAAGGTGTGAACGGTCAGAAATAGTTAAAAAGATAATCTCACCTACCTAATTAACATTAGCAATTGTACCTGCACAAACTAATAGATTTAATCATGGTGCATTGCTCCAGGGTTCCGTATCATGACTGAGACTGTTCTCTAATCCCAACTATAAAATCGATGCCTAAAGTTGAATGTTAGTTAAATTCATTCATTCATTATCTCCCGCTTTATCCTCTATTAGGGTCGCGGTGGGGTTCCCCATGCCCATCCAGGGGAGAACGTTTCGGGCGCTGGGCAGACACACCCAGGACAAGGCGCCAATCCATCGCTGGGCACACACTCACTCACACAGACACACTCTATATGGGGCAATTTGGAGAATTCAATTGACTTGATCCATGTTTTTGGACTGTGGGAGGAAACCGGAGAACCCGGAGGAAACCCACGCAGACACGGGGAGAACATGGAAACTCCACCCAGATAGGGATTCGAACCGGGAACCCCTAGCGCTGAGAGGCGAACGTGCTAACCACTAAGCCACCGTGCCGCCGTTAGTTAAATTAAATAGTAAAATTCTTACCAAATGAGGGTGCAGGTCCAGCTCCTGAAACGAGTTACTGGTGAAGACTTTCTCTTTCACCTGGGTCACAACAGGACTACAGAAAAAAAGAAGCAAAGAGAAGTCAGTTCATCTGATATGTCATGCTGTTGGCTTTGATGAAGGACATATCCCCAAAAACAGGACATTTGACTGACCTGAGCACATCTGGAATCTCAGGGTTGTTTCGAAAGAGGGACGAGGTCTTTATAAAAGGTTTGTCATGGTCTTTATCTTCACTCAACCCCTTAACCGTAGACTGCTGTGACTTTGTGCACTTTTTAAAGATCGCTTTATGCTTCTTGTTCTCCGTTTCGTCCTGGTTTGTCTTTCTTTGCTTTGCAGGATGGTGTTCTTGATGCACTTCCTCTGCCACCCTTTTTCCATTCAGTGAGGTTTTCTATAAATGGCAACAGCAGTTTAACCCCATGCATATTCAATTCTGGTAATAAACCACTAAGGTGGCTGCAGGTTTTCATGTAATATATAATATTATATACAACACTGTACAAATATAGTCCTTAATTCTACAATGTTTTTAAAAAATATATAATAAAAAAACAGGCATAAAACAAAAGCAAACTGCTTTTTACTCAAGCTAATTAGATTTACATTACGAGTATATTTTCTTTATAAAAATAAATAACCGGCTAATATACTGGCTTAGTGTTTAGCACGTTCGCCTCTCAGCGCTAGGGATTCCCGGTTCGAATCCCCATCTGGGTGGAGTTTCCATGTTCTCCCCGTGTCCGCGTGGGTTTCCTCCGGGTTCTCCGGTTTCCTCCCACAGTCCAAAAATATGGATCAAGTCAATTGAATTCTCCAAATTGCCCCATATAGAGTGTGTCTGTGTGAGTGAGTGTGTGCCCAGCGATGGATTGGCGCCCTGTCCTGGGTGTATCTGCCCAGCGCCCGAGACGTTCTCCCCTGGATGGGCATTGGGAACCCCACCGCGACCCTAATAGAGGATAAAAGCGGGAGATAATGAATGAATGAAAAATAAATAACAAATATATATTTTTATGTTTCCAATCAAAAAGCCCAGGACTTTTGTACTTTGAAGCTTAACATTTATTATTTTCTTGGCCTCGTAACATTTTCAACATTAACATTACAATTTTTCACCTGTCCCCATTTCTGCCTTGAGGTCTTGTAGTTCCGCTTTTTCTCTGAGAGTTTAAAGGAAGGTTGTTCATCATGTGAAATGTTGATCATCAATGTGTCTTCAGCCATGTTGAGATTCCCCCGCAGCCTTCTGCTGCAAAGCCAAATCACCTGGACAAAAAAAGGAAAGGCTTTGCTGCTATAACATCTTCCAACATTATGGGAATCAGATTTAAGGTGTCTGTATTTTTCATCCAGCTGCAGGTTAATGTTAAACTCCTAAGTTTACTGAAGATACTGTTGCTTACGACACTTTTGAAACTGCTGCACTTTACATTTTCACTGCTCGTCATCTTTGATAGATTTCATTGCATTCATGTTTTTTTTTTCTTCTTGTTTGTAATATTGTGTGATTACTGTGTTTTTCCTACTGGATGCCTAATTTCCTCTGGGATAAATAAAGTACAGTGATACCTCGGTTCTCGAACGCCTTGACTTTCGACCAAATCGGTATTCGACCAGGAAATTCGAGAAAATTTTGTCTTGGAATCCGAACAAATATTTGGAACTCGAACATCCGAACGTCCGAGATGAGCCGAGTCGAGCCGAATGGCGTTCATTCAGCCCAGCGCGCCTCGCTTGCGTCATCGGTGTGAGTGCAGAGAGAGAGTCACGTTTTTGTGGAGAGAGAAACACCAGAAGAGCAGTTCCCCTCTGTTTTTATTGAAGAGGACTCCCCTTCAAAACAATAACCATCCCCCTTCCCTCCTCCCTCCACATTCATTCCCTCCTGCCATAAAGGTTGGTACAGGTACAGTAAATGAAACACAATTTACAGTACAGTACATTTCATTTTTTTTTGTTTTAATAAATACACTTTTATTTCTTATTTCTTGTTGAGACTCATGTTTTTCTACATATTATATACAAATTAGGCCAGTAAATAGGCATTTTCTGGGGCTTGGAACGAATTAATCCAGTTTCCATTATTTCCTATGGGTTTCATTGCTTCAGTTCTCTCACAATTTGGTTCTCGACCGTCCTCCCGGAACGAATTATGTTCGAGAACCGAGGTATCACTGTATTCTATCTATTAATCTAGTTACCGGTGTGGGTGCTTGAGCAAAACCCTTAATGCTCATTCATAGTCATGGGCTTGCGGTTAAGGAACCAGCCTTGCGACCAGAAGCCCCCGTTTCGATTCCCCGTCCCGTCAAGTAATAAGACTGAAGGGCCCTTGGGAAAGGCTCCTAACCCCCCGCTGCTCACCAAGGCTGCCCTGTGTCACTTCACTCAGTGTGTGTGTTTCACTGCATGGATGGGTTAAATGTGGAGGACACACTTCTCTGTGTGTACAGTACAGCAGGCCAAACAGTTGCTGCTGTATCATTGCTGTCTCTGTGCTCTGAACAAACTCTGAACAAATAAAGATACTTGTAGTTCTATCCATCCATCATCTCCCGCTTTATCCTCTATTAGGGTCACGGGGGGGGGGGGGGGGTTACCCATGCCCATCCAGGGGAGAATGTTTCGGGCGCTGGGCAGATACACCCAGGACAGGGCGCCAACTCACACTCACTCACACACACACTCTATATGGGGCAATTTGGAGAACTCAGTTGACTTGATCCATGTTTTTGGACTTTGGGAGGAAACCGGAGAACCCGGAGGAAACCCACGCGGACACGGGGAGAACATGGAATCTCCACCCAGATGGGGATTCGAACAGGGCATCCCTAGTGCTGAGAGGAGAACATGCTAAACACTAAGCCGCCATGCCGCCCTACTTGTAGGTCGATTTGGATAAAATTGTTAAATGGCATCATGTTACGTCATGTGATGTAATGCAGGACCAATCACAGAACCGAAAATGTGTCTCAACAGTTTTTGGAAGGTCCTCTGTAAATGTAAATGTTCTCTATAAGGTTCTCTGTAAGTGTTCTCTATAAGGTCCTCTGTAAATGTAAATGTTCTCTATAAGGTCCTCTGTAAATGTAAATGTTCTCTATAAGGTTCTCTGTAAGTGTTCTCTATAAGGTCCTCTGTAAATGTTCTCTATAAGGTTCTCTGTAAGTGTTCTCTATAAGGTTCTCTGTGAGGTTCTCTATAAGGTTCTCTATAAGGTCCTCTGTAAATGTTCTCTGTAAGGTCCTCTGTAAATGTTCTCTATAAGGTCCTCTGTAAATGTTCTCTATAAGGTTCTCTGTGATGTTCTCTATAAGGTCCTCTGTAAATGTTCTCTATAAGGTCCACTGTAAATGTTCTCTGTAAATGTTCTCTATAAGGTCCTCTGTAAATGTTCTCTGTGAGGTTCTCTATAAGGTTCTCTGTAAATGTTCTCTGTAATGTTCTCTGTAAGGTTCTCTGAATGTTCTCTGTAATGTTCTCTGTTCTCTGTATATAAACTCCAGCAGGATGCACACCCCTCGTGGAGGGAGCTGGTTTTTGGGTGGATGCTCCTCCAGCTGAGAGTTTTAAAAATGTTAACGATATAACGATATACCGTGTGTACTATAAAGTTACCAATACAGTCCACTGTGTGTAGCAAAGACTAGTGTTTAGCATGTTCTCCTCTCAGCACTAGGGATTCCCGGTTCGAATCCCCATCTGGGTGGAGTTTCCATGTTCTCCCTGTGTCCACGTGGGTTTCCTCCGGGTTCTCCGGTTTCCTCCCACAGTCCAAAAACATGGATCAAGTCAATTGAATTCTCAAAATTGCCCCATATAGAGTGTGTCTGTGTGAGTGAGTGTGTGCACAGTGATGGATTGGCGCCCTGTCCTGGGTCTATCTGCCCAGCGCCCGAGACGTTCTCCCCTGGATGGACATGGGGAACCCCACCGCGACCCTAATAGAGGATAAAGCTGGAGATGATGGATGGAAATGATGGATGTAATAAAGACGAGGCTGAAGCTAAAGCTGATTTTATTCAGATCTGTAATTAAAAATAAAAACGGAACACTCACAGCTTCAGCACGAGACCCACGCACGCTGTCCGCGTGTAAACACAGGCAGCGTGACTTCCGTGTCGGACAGATTTCAAAGTAAAAGTCTGTCACGCTTTAAGACTTTCGTGAATAACGGACATTTGAAAGTCTGGATTAAAAAAAAAATGTTATTTGCAGTTGATTTCCAAGTATTTTATTCATTCATTCATCATCTTCCGCTTTATCCTCTATTAGGGTCCCGGTGGGGTTCCCCATGCCCATCCAGGGGAGAACGTCGGGCGCTGGGCAGATGGGGCAATTTGGAGAACTCAATTGACTTGATCCATGTTTTTGGACTGTGGGAGGAAACCGGAGAACACCCACACGGACACGGAGAGAACATGGAAACTCCACCCAGATGGGGATTCGAACCGGGAATCCCTAGCGCTGAGAGGCGAACATGCTGACCACTAAGCCACCGTGCAGCCCTCCAAGTATTTTAACTCATAAATATACAATTAAATTATTTTGTTTTTAATTACTAATTGGGCGGCACTGGGGCTTAGTGGTTTGCATGTTCTCCTCTCAGCGCTAGGGATTCCCGGTTCGAATCCCCATCTGGGTGGAGTTACCATGTTCTCCCCATGTCCGTGTGGGTTTCCTCCGGGTTCTCCGGTTTCCTCCCACAGTCCAAAAAACATGGATCAAGTCAATTGAGTTCTCCAAAACTGCCCCATATAGAGTGTGTCTGTGTGAGTGAGTGTATGTCCAGCGATGGATTGGCGTCCTGTCCTGCCCAGCGCCCGAGACGTTCTCCACTGGATGGGGATGGGGAACCCCACCGCGACCCTAATAGAGGATAAAGTGGGAGATAATGAATGAATGAATGAATCATACCCACCTTTGATGAGTGTGGCTAAAGAGTTTCAGTTAAAGTTATGTAGGCGTCAGCTACAAATGAAAAATTTGCATTGTGAGGGAATTTGAAAATGTTTTATATTCCTGTATTTAAATAATGTTATCTGTTTGATGTTAACTTTGTTGTTGATCATGTTAGGTACACAATTTTTAAATTAAAATTTCTGTATAGCATTCATTTGGATTTTGTTTTCATAAATCTGCTTTGTGACATCGGGAGGCACGGTGGTGTAGCATCTCAGCGTCCACCTCTCAGCGCTGGGGATCCAGGTTGGAATTCCGATCTGGGTGTTGTTTCCATGTTCTTCCCTCAGTCCCTGTCCTGGGTGTATTTGCCCAGTGCCTGCAATGTTCTCCTCTGTAAGGGGATGGGGACCCAACCCCCACTGTGACCCTAGTCTCTAGTATAGGATTAAGTGGGAGATAATGAGATACAATAATTTCTGTGATTCACACCATTGTGAAAACAATCTTGTGGGGAGTTTTTAAAAATGTATTCACAGAATTTCATGGCTGCTTAATTAAAATCCCATCAAACAGAAAGCAAACAAGCAAAGAGACAGGAAAAGTTTTGGAATGCGTTTTAATTTTAAAATCGAAGTTAAGAACAGGGAATGCCGCATTCCGAGAAATATTTTCATGAAAGTGAGTTTGAGTTAATGAATTATTTCTAAGAGCTGTGCTAAAAAATCGGAACAACATGCTTTTATTTAATAAATGTTATTTCATCGGCTTCGGCGCTGTTTGTCTCCTTTCAGAATGTTCACAAGTCTGCTAACAAACTAAATCCATGTTTGGAGAGTAAACAGTCTCCTGCTGCCGCTGAGTGAGTTGAGATAACGCCTGTCTAATTTAAAAAACATCACATTTCTTCCTGAATAAATATATCCCCTCTTATCCATGAGTTATGTATTCAGAGCTGATGCATATTCTGGGCCTCATTGGCTGTAATTAAGTCAGAGTCTGCCTGTCATGGCCTGGTATCTGAGGGGAGTTTAAAGGCGAGGCTGTTAACATCTCTCCCTAACCAGTGCACTTAACTCGTTTCTGTTCCCTCAGGAGCTGGTCGAGTGACCTCTGCTTGTGAAGAGAGAACTGGTGTGGTGGGGAAGGGGGTTCAGGGTAAGGGGGGGGAGGGGGCTTAATAATCAGAGCGACTCCTGCTCCTTAACATGAGACCACTGAAGCAAGACTAATACTCCTTCTGACATAGGGCCCGGACAGGGCACGCTTTATTGCGACATTAATTAAACATGTGTATAATTAGCAGGTCTGCTGTACTCCCCTGCGATCAAGCTTGGGTCAACATGCAGCCACTGATTACTGACCAGAGGAGCCTGAGGGAGCTCGGGTGTTTAATTCAGGCAGGACTTCAGGAGGGCTGCCCACCAGTCCACTCTCCAAGCTTTCAAACACATTGCTGAGATTTAAATCGGCCTTCACCCGCACACCTTGAGGGTAGAAGTCTTGCAGGGCAGCCTCATGGAGCCTGTACTCTTTCAGCCTCTTCTTTACTTCAGGTTCAGAGTCTTGAGGGTTATGCTGCAGCCGAGCCTGCACCTCCTCATTAGGGGCAGGGTTGTACAGTGAGTGATACCTGCATGGGCATCAATTAAAAAAGTCATTTTCACCACATTAATGTTCAGTGATTGATTGACCACCGATTTGTAATGCATGTTAAAGATTCATTCATTCATTATCTTCCGCTTTATCCTCTATTAGGGTCGCGGTGGGGTTCTCCATGCCCATCCAGGGGAGAACGTCCCGGGCGCTGGGCAGATAGACCCAGGACAGGACGCCAATCCATCACTGGGCACACACTCACTCACACAAACACACTCTATATGGGGCAATTTTGAGAATTCAATTGACTTGATCCATGTTTTTGGACTGTGGGAGGAAACCGGAGAACCCGGAGGAAACCCACGCGGACACGGGGAGAACATGGAAACTCCACCTAGATGGGGATTCGAACCGGGAACCCCTAGCGGTTAGAGGAGAACATGCTAACTACTAAGCCACCATGCCACCTCATGTTAAAGATGTTCTACAAATTTAAAGATAATTCTATGAATGGAAATGGTGATAAACTTCAAGCAAAACGGTGGCTTAGTGTTTAGCATGTTCTCCTCTCAGTGCTAGGGATTGCCGGTTTGAATCCCCATCTGGGTGGAGTTTCCATGTTCTCCCTGTGTCTGCGTGGGTTTCCTCCGGGTTCTCCGGTTTCCTCCCACAGTCCAAAAACATGGATCAAGTTCTCCAAATTGCCCCATATAGAGAGTGTTTGTGTGAGTGTGTGTGCCCAGCGATAGATTGGCGCCTTGTCCTGGGTGTATCTTCCCAGCGCCCGAGACGTTCTCCCCTGGATGGGCATGGGGAACCCCCCCCCCACCGCAACCCTACTAGAGGATAAAGTGGAAGAAAATGGATGGATGGATATATTGCCCCATATCTGAACATGCTCATGTTTCTGCCCTGCAATGAACCAGTAATTGGAAAGTCTTTCCACCCTCCACCTATTAAACACTGGGATAGGCTTCTGCTGTTCCCAAAGCCCCGATTAGAACAGCAACCTGAAAAATAAATGAACCTGCAACTGCAACCTTAAAATAACATTACGTGGAACACTATATATCAAAAGTATGAGGACCCCAACACTAAAGAGATATTATTGTCCAAAACGCATGGGAGTTGCACACAGAGCAGATGAAAAGCAAGAATGTACCTCATTCCAGTTTCAGGATCAACAGATCTGAGAGTCAGTCGTTCAATGGCTAATTCATCAGGTATTTCCAGAAAGAAGATCCTGGAAGGAAGGAATCATCAGTAAACACATCTATATTCAAACCTCTTTAGTTGCATTTGGTATGCAGTAATCTGTTTCCCTCCAAATGCCTTGCACCATTATAATTGCACCTTCAGTTAGTCATAACAATGCTTTTATGCGTTTTAAAACAGGGGAGGTCAGACGGAATAAAAATTACCACTTTGGTTACTTATCCACTGGTACTTGTAAAGTGCATTAAGAATAAAGAGTGGAATAATCATGATGATGTTCAAATCACGACTGAATAAATGATGAGGCAAATAATGGAAAACAGTGATGCTCTCCTGAGTGGGGAGGTACTTTAACACAGGAATGTTAGGATGTTTACCCAGGGGTATTTCAAAGTGGCCCTAATGGTGCAGTCAGGTGGGGTGGCAGTGATCACCCCGGCTCCTCCCTATAGACCGAGCACAGCAGCCGGGGCCTCCAGAGAACGGCAGTCTCATGGTCACGTCTACGCTGTCATGCAATTTTTACAGTCACCCAGGTTGTTGTAAGGTAACAATGGAACTGCTTCAGCCATGAAGATCAGTGAAGATGGGTGGAAGAATAAGAAAAAGAGGGAGGGGGCGGGAGACAGAGGGAGAAAGCTGAGATTTTCTTTTGATGAAATATTCAAATGCCTTTGTCCTTCTGGCTTCCACTGATGCTGTGAAATAGCAAGCCCCTCTGGAATGGACAAAGGATCCCTTTAACCAGACCGAGCTTCCACTGACCATGGTGTACATATGATATGTCATCTCCAAAAGGCTTCCAAGGCCTGAAACTCATCTGGCCGGGAGTGCGTAATCATTTCAGGAAAAGAGGCATTGCTCAATTTTTAATGAATATTTGTCTTAAAAAAGAAATAATAACTACTCTGCAAAGCTATTAGAATTAATATTAATGCTTCGTGCATGAAATATTTATAAGTGTAGAAGAGAAAAGAGGGTTGGGGGTGCCTGAAACGAGTGCGCTTCTGCGTCTTGCCTTCCCCCCATTTTTGACATGGGGGTAGATGTACGATTTACAATGGATGTTGCTGCTTACATGACAGCTTGATATTCTCAAACAGATGACTAACTAAAACAAGGCAGCTAACAAGCGTTTGTCGGTCCTCTGCTCCAACAAATGATCCAAACAGCATGCATGATAAATACACTGTGCAGAATAGTGCGCAAGTCAGCGGTGAGTAAAATTCAACTGGTGCATCAGCACGTCGCTCCCTTTAACCCTTTTACTCTTAAGTATCCTCCCAGGGCTAAGCTGATCCAAACAGGTCTCTATACACATCCTCACGATTCTCCCCTTGCACCTCCGCTGCCTCCTTCCCTGCCTTTTCCATCTCTCCAAATTAAGAAATTAATGAGGGATAGATTCTTTACAGCCAGCCCAGGCAATGTTTACCACTGATTAAATTATAATGTGGCCCGTGCTGTATAATTCATAAGCCAATTAGTGGAAGTGTTGCTTGATTTGGTGGCGGGCGAACACATGAAATACATTTAACTAATAGAGAGCAAGAGATGAGCGCAGCAATGGTGGGAGAAAGCAGAACGGGCAGGGGTGGGGGGGGGACAATCGGGGAGCGCGAACAGGCGGTTGGCCTGGCTCTCTAGGATTACGTGGCTAATTGCCCTGCTTTATCTGCCTGTCACGGATAGCCATGCATATTTCACGGGCTCCAAAGACTCTGATTGTTTGCAAGCGTGTTGGGGCTGTGAGAGGCTGCTGACTGCCCAGGCTAGAGTGTAGTTAAAGACTGGCAGGAGGAAGGAGAATAGGAGCGACTCAAATGTGGGCAAATATTATTTTGGAAAGTATCGTTGAAAAAACTGTTTAGAACTCTGAATAAACTGTATAAACACAAGGGGCCTTGATATTGACATTTTTGATTTCATTATAGTAACACAGTCCAAAGGCTTGTTTTAAGGAATTTAAAATTATTATTGTATGTATAATGAAGCGACTGCATGGTGCGTCACACTGGTGGGTCCTGGGTTCGATTTTTGGGCAAACATTTTTAGGTGGATTTTGCGTGTTTTCCTCATATTTTCCTTCAGGGGAAATTGTTTTCTCATGCACGCTAAAGACAGCTAAATATGTAAATTAGAAACTACTTATTTGTGTAATTGTTTGTTTGTCTGGGTGTCTGCCCTGTGACAGATGGGTGACCTATCCTGGGGTTTCCCCGAATGTTTAACCATAATAAGAATAAGTGGCTGATAAAAATAATGAATAAATGTTTAATGTGAACTGGAATATGCTCTTCGTATTCGTATAACACTTCGTATTAAAGATACCCATTAATAAAAACAAATCCAATTGATTGGAAAGGTCGTATTCAACCAGGTTAAATGAATTTCTAACAAAATAAAAACAATGAGATTTGGGGTTGTGTTCAGTCCAGCCACCATACAGTTGCATGTTATCTTCTGAGCAAATCAACAAATGCTCCCGGCTCAGTGTGATTGGCAGCTCTCAGCACAACCTTCAAAAATATAAGAGGTTTCATTTGAAAGCAGTCTCATATGTTGTCAGTTTTTCTTTGCGGTGGTTGTTGGCTGTTGTGTTGTAAAAGCAGCATCGGTTGCAATGCGCCACACTGCATGGTTTGTATGCATGCTATACTGCCGCACACTCAATACTCTGATGAACAGCTACTGCATATATAAGTGTTGCCGTTAAAGGTCTATTTACCTTTAATAATCAGATTCACACACCTTTTCCTTTACCTTTCAAACAAGATTCCCACACCTTGTCCTCCCCCGTTTGAACAATTATTAAAACAAAAGAGGACTTTAAAGAGGAATAAATGGATTTTAAAAGAAATGACTGCACTTTTCTACATTTCTACATTTCCAGCTCATCAACATTAACAGTTAAAGAATAATTAGCGACCGCTTGGACACTTGTGCAGAATCCGGTGCAAGATAATCTTTTTCTTTTTATCTGATTGAGATTATCTACAAGTCTCCCGTTACCTTTATATCTGTGTTTGTCTTTTTCCAGGATCGGGTAACTTCATTTCCATGACTGAATCAGCAGGGCGAACATTTGTGCCAATTATTGGTTTGTAGCTGACGATTTATTTAAAATGTTAAATGAATTCTTTGATACTATACTTTGATGTGAACTTTATGATAACGCACAGGTCTGGATTACTTTTGAATAATTCAATGATCGAACGGATAAATATTAGTTCTGGCACAAGCTATTAGTACAAAGTGAACATTTGCCTGGCGGAAACCCATTCAGGAAATGAGTAAACAAATCCTTCCAATCAAGTGATTGTGTCAGCTCTGCCATGCTCTTTACCCTCATAGCCTACATCCTGCTGCTCAGTGGTGGCACCTATTATATGCCCATGGGCTGGCAAACTGCCATGTGTCTGACTTGACTTATTTATTTGCTTTAAAGCCTGAGTAACTGGATAGCTGTTAATTAATAAAGCTGTCAGCTTGAGCGCTACCATCAGCTATCATCAGCGCATCAGTAACATTATCTCCTTGCCGTTTCAGGGCCCGGCCTTTCCGCCAGCCCCCCAAATCAATTACGCTAATGCTATGCAAATAACGTCTCCTGCCATTAGCTGAAACTGCAGGGACTGCTAATGGAGTAAATGAAGACTTATTGTTTAGATGAGCAGAAAATAAAAAACAGAAAGCTACTGAGCCAGTGAGGAGGCATTCCAAACAGTTACTGTGTAGTCATTTACTGTTACTGACCAAACAGGCTGGCATATGCTCTTCTATAGGGTGAGTGACAGGAGAGGAAAGGGGTAAGATCTAGAAAGGTAGTAGTGTATTTAATAATTCATGTGGGTTTGGATTGAACAAAGTGAGTGACGTTATCTAAATAAGGGTTCACTCACAATTCAATTATTTCTGATAAAGTCCTCCTTAATACATTTGGTTTTCACAATAAATAAATGTTGGGAAATAAAAAATCTAAAGGTACTCCACAGATATCTAACCTTAGTGACCATAGTGCCCTTAAGTCACAGTGGGTTGAGCAAGGGTTAACCAGCACTGCTGAGTTTGCACGTATAATCAAATCACACCGACATCAGATACTATTGGATAGATGAGCAGACGTAATCAGAGTTACAGATCGAAGACTTAACACGCAAAAGTACCGGGATGCTTACACATTACACCTACATGAGCTTATATTGCATCCCATTGAGAGTGGTCCCACAGCTATAACAGCTCCCACTCGTCGTGGAAGGGTTTGTATATTCATTCATTCATTCATTATCTTCCGCTTGATCCTATATTAGGGTCGCGGGGGGGTTCCCCATGCCCATCCAGGGGAGAACGTTTCGGGCGCTGGGCAGATACACCCAGGACAGGGCGCCAATCTATCGCTGGGCACACACTCACACACACAGACACACACACAAAGACACTCTATGGGGCAATTTTGGAGAACTTAATTGACTTGATCCATGTTTTTGGACTGTGGGAGGAAACCGGAGAACCCGGAGGAAACCCACGCGGACACGGGGAGAACAGGGAAACTCCACCCAGATGGGGATTCGAACTGGGAATCCCTAGTGCTGAGAGGAGAACGTGCTAACCACTAAGCCACCGTGCCGCCCGGTTTGTATATTACTTTGGATATATTTAGAGTTATATCAGTAGAGTTTAGTTCGTCCACAGCACACAAACTCAGTCACACTTGTATTGGATTTGCTTTGTGTATTGGGAAATAGTCATGTGGAAACAGAATGCTTTTTTTTTTAAACATTCCCACAAATTTGGAAGTATACATGTACCCTAAATACACGGCAAGGTGAATGATTTCATACACATGCTGTGATGGAGATGAATGAAACAACTCAATTTAATAATAAAGAGATGTGTCGCAAAACATTCTTCCATATAGTGTACGTAAAATAATTTCCCTTAAATGTTATTCTCATTAAGATCATTATTGAGCTGTTAAGGTTTAATAAAAGACATAATATGTGAGTTCAGCATAAAATCTGTAAAAATCCCAGTAAAAAACTACTTTTAAAGATCCACTCTGACACCATTTTATTTAGGTATCTAACAATGATGCCTAAGCAGACAGGTGACATTCCCTGCTGGTGCTTTGGTGACACTACAGTAACAAGGCATGTAGGGAGTGTGCTACAGCAAGCAATGGGAGTCCTGAAGCAGGGACGAGCCCTGTCTCCCACCTTCTGCTTTATTTAAAGCATTCCATAAAAAAAAATCTAGAAGTTTGAGGGTTTCTGCAAATAACATAAAAAAATATTGTTTTGAAGTGCTACTGCATTAGAATGTGATGTTCAGGTCATGTGAAAGCAGTTAATGCTGGATAATTAAAAGTGATATTCGAGAAAATATTTGTTTTATGTCTAACCAACGAACCACTGTTTTCTGCCTATATGTTAAGTACCTGTTGTGGATGAATTTGGACTCGTGCAGGGCCTCGGCCTGTTCCAAGTCTTTGGGAAAACCATGAAGGATCCAGCCTTGTGTGGTACAGTCCAGTCTGTTCAGTCTATCAGTCAATATCTGTAGCACCAGGTTGTTTGGCACTAGGAAGATTCCACATAAACATTATAGATTATTCATTTGGGGGAATATATATATACACACACACACACACACACACACACACACATATATATATATATATACACACACATATATATATATATATATATATATATATATATATATATATATATATATATATATATATATATATATATATACATATGTACATATACACACACACACACACACACATACATATATATATATATATATATATATGTATGTATATATATATATATATATATATATATATATATATATATATATATATATATATATATATATATATATACACACACACACACACATATATATATATATATATATACACACACACACACACACACACATATATATATATATATATATATATATATATATATATATATATATATATATATATATATATATATATATATATATATATATATATATATATATACACACACACACACACACACACATACTGGATACTGGGCCATATAATATATACAGCATCTCTGAGCATCGTGGGGTTGTTTACAGGATTTAACGGTGAGTTTTTGGAGGTTGCGTACCTCTAGGTACCACAAATAATTGAATCCCGGCTAACAAAATAAAAAGGACACATATTTAAGTAAATATTCTTTTAAGGGAAAAAAGTTTGAAAGCGAGCCGAGATACAAGCCAAGCAAACAAGCCTTACAGCAGCGAGTTCATTATAAACCATTATATCAAGAATCTTTTTGTGGGTATCAGTACAAAAGTACGGGATTTTTCTCAGATACGAAATACTAAATAATTAGTAGAGAAACTGTCATTTACATTCATGTATGTACATTTTGTCTTTTGAAGCTTTTCCAAGATTTTCTCTGTGAGCACAAAAGCAGTCAACAGCTTCCTGACAGGCAACATAAGTGAATTGTTTAAGAACCGCAAGTGATATAAAGACAGGAAGAAGACACTTTTTGACACACACACACAAAAACACATTCACAAGATGAGGACAGCGCATGGAAGAACTGAAGGAAAACTGACGATAGCAGAGCAGAGGACAAACAAATAATGGGGTGAAAGGGAAAATAGAACATTCTTAAAGGAAAGCAAGCACACACCCAGGGGGGTCCCTGTGGAAGCTGAAAAATTAAAGTTGACGGTTTCAAACTGTCCAATTTCCACATCAAACGCTCGCAGCCTCTTGCCTCTCTCTCCCCAGCTCTGCTTCAAACGGCAGGCAGCCTGGAGAGGGCTGCTCTGCTCTCTTCCTTTTTCTCCCTCTCTTCTCGTATGACTACTTTTTTTTTCTCAATTTTTTTAATAATCCCGCTCCCTAAATCCCCAAAGCGCTGTTCTGGTTCCACTAGCCACCATCTCTACATTGGCTAATTATACCCCAGCGAGCCCATTAATCAACTCCTAAATTATTTAAGCAAGCTGCTCTGCTTGAAACCTTCACTGTCACAGCTGAAGCAATAGAGAGAGAAGGAGGAAATCAGAGACAGAGAGAGAGAGAGAGAGCGTAAGAGTGAGGGAGTCTTCAGGCACAAACGGAAAGCTCTCCCTCAGGACGAAGGAGTACAGTTCAACAAGGTACGAGAGTGCCAACTAACACAACATTTACATTACATATCTTATGCATTCTATTCTTTAGCAAAAAAAAAAAAACATGCAAGCATGAATTCATAAACACATCGCTACCAACAGCCTCTGTTGCATATTAGGAAGTAGTCAACAAGCAGCATGGCAATCATAGCCTTTTTTGAGAGGCACTCGTGTGTGTGTGTGTGTGCGTCAGGAGCTATACCATAAAGTAGTGGGATTCAAACTTTTTGCTTACATATGGAAAACACTTCAACCCCTGATTTCAGTATGTATATTTAGAACCTTAATGTTGTAGACCAAGATTTCTAAACTAATGTTGCTTCTTTATGATTATCTACTGGAATTAATTATTATAATTATAATGTATTATAATATATAATATATATATATGTATTCCATCCATCCATCGTCTTCCTAATTTTGCTTATTTATCCAGAAAATCGTGAGGTCAGACATTCATTCATTCATTCATTATCTTCCACTTTATCCTCTATTAGGGTCACGGAGGGGTTCCCCATGCCCATCCAGGGGAGAACGTCTCGGGCGCTGGGCAGATACACCCAGGACAGGGCGCCAACCTATCACTGTGAGGTCAGACAATATTCATTAATTCATTATCTTCCGCTTTATCCTCTATTAGGGTCGTGGGGGGTTCCCCATGCCCATCCAGGGGAGAACGTCTCGGGCGCTGGGCAGATACACCCAGGACAGGGCGCCAATCTATCGCTGGGCACACACACCCTCACGCACACATACACACTCTATATGGGGCAATTTGGAGAACTCAATTGAATTGATCCATGTTTTTGGACTGAGGGAGGAAACCAGAGAACCCGGAGGAAACCCACGCCGACACGGGGAGAACATGGAAACTCCACCCAGATGGGGATTCAAACCAGGAATCCCTAGTGCTGAGAGGAGAACATGCTAACCACTAAGCCACCGTGCCGCCCGTGAGGTCAGACAATGATGATGAATTAAGGAATCTGGTTCGTAAACTCTGTGTTATTTAATTCCTAGTGTTTAACGGGGCTGAGGTCAAGTTCATGCAATCACGCCTTTAGTTAACAGAAAAGGGCCTTCCCCAAACTGTTCCCACAAAGTTGGAGACATACAGTTGCCCAAAATTCATGGTTAAATGCTTGATCATATATACCCGTGTACGTGGCACTGATTAAAACACTTATATTTGATGATTAAGAGGTCGTCCCACTATTTTTGTCCATCTGGTGTATGTTGGTGTGTACATTGTGTAGCCATTGCAGTGAATTGTGCAATGAGCCAGAATTCCAGTTGAGAATGTGATTCTCTGGTGAGCACTTTGGCAGGTGCAGCTTGAGTTTGTGGAGATCACACGACTGTCGGTACGAATCTGTGCACCTTGTAGTCGGATATGTGCATAACGAAGGAACCACAAAAGTGGTGTCCAAACACATTGTGTGTACTTTTAAGCACATTTGTTTGGAAGACTTCTTTCTTAAGCACATGGAACCAGCAGTGATTTAAATTGTACTTTTCATTCTTACAGTTACGTTTCATGACTTCATGTTTCATAAGTTGTACTCGTGAGTTACACTTTTTTTCGAACCCCTCTGCCAAAAATCCCTTTACTTATTCTCCAAGCACATTCCATACACGAACGCCTCGTCTATCAATGAGAATAACTCTCAAAACCCTAATGACTTTTATCTCTTCAGCTGAACCAGTTACAAAGCAATAATACCTTTGATGCAGGTTAAAAAGGGAAGTGTAGCTTCCCTTAAATTAAATAGTTAGCCATATGCATTGTGCTATCAGCATGACAATACACCAGAGAGGGATTGATGTGAATGCATCCTGAATTCTTAAGCCTTTTTTGATCTCATGCCTTGCAATCATCCTTATCCTTTCTTCTCAAGTCAAAGGCACATATTCCTTCACAGCTAATTGCCTCAATAAACTGTAGGAGTCTCCATCTAGTCTGTCACTCTAAACTCATTAGATGTGAATCACTCGTGTGTTTCTTAAACCCACAAGGTGGCTTTTGCCTCTGCAGCGGTACAGACGCAGTGGGATAAGTGCTAGCAGAGGCAAGTTCAGCTGTCAGCAGCCACTCTGAGGACAGAGCGGGGGAAATGAACTCAACGCGGCTTGAGAGCCACCACCTCTGATGATGTGCTTCTGTGTCAGTCTCATTAAACACACACTTTGGTAGCCTATTGATACTCAAGGGACATTTATTATATTAATCACATCTTGCTCGAGGCAAGTTTGGACAGTCTAGGGCAATGACTGGCAGGCGAGGCCGTTCAATTCAGAATGAGAGGTGGGTTTGTTTGGATAAGCTAAATAGATCTGACTTAGCTGCGACACATTTATACTTTATGCTATCTTATTAGTTTTCTTTTAAGGGGTTTAAAATGACAGGTCACTGAGGGAATATCGAGACAATGTTGAGAGAAGAAAATAGAATACATGGTATATGTATATAGTAATATTCTTTTCTACAATAAATACATTTATTTGATTACTTCTACTTAACCCAAGTCAGCTTTGTAATTGTAAATGTTGATCTAAACAGGTTGATTAAGAACCTGCTGCTTAGTTCTTGTATTAAAAACTTTGTTTTATATAATTGCTGAAGTTAATTTAATGTCATTAAAATATATTATTATTATTATTATTCATTCATTCATTCATTATCTCCCGCTTTATCCTCTATTAGGGTCGCGGTGGGGTTCCCCATGCCCATCCAGGGGAGAACGTCTCGGGCGCTGGGCAGATAGACCCAGGACAGGGCGCCAATCCATCGCTAGGCACACACTCACTCACACAGACACACTCTATATGGGGCAATTTTGAGAATTCAATTGACTTGATCCATGTTTTTGGACTGTGGGAGGAAACCGGAGAACCCAGAGGAAACCCACGCAGACACGGGGAGGACATGGAAACTCCACCCAGATGGGGATTCGAACCAGGAATCCCTAGTGCTGAGAGGAGAACATGCTAACCACTTAGCCACTGTGCCGCCTATATTATTATTATTATTATTATTATTATTATTATTATTATTATTATTATTATTATTATAGCATACTCTTTGTCTTCAGAACACTTAGCAACAAGCTAATCTGTTAGCAAGCTTACTGTGTTGCAAATAAAAAGTTTACTATAAAGATTGTGTAAAATTAATACATGAGTATGTTTAAACACTGTTTAAAATCACATTACTTTCAACAGCAGTTTATAAACGCAATAAGTGACTCAATAACATTATTACCAGTTGATGTCTCCTGTTGTGCCTAAAATCATTTCTGGTGGCTTACTGCTTTAATAAGTCTGATTGCAGTGTTAAAGTCTAACACACACTGTAGAAAGACAGAGGAGGATCCGCGAGCCGAAAGTAATTGGTCACACTATATAAGATGTGGATAGTCTAATTATGTAGTCTGAAACAGACAACTCACAAGTCAGTGGACTCCAAATAGGCCACATGCACTTCAGCTGTTCCCAGCATATGGCCTGTTTGACAGCATGGAAGACACATAGAGGTGAGGAAGTTTACCTCGCTGTCCTGACTCCAGGTAGGGTTTAATGAGCTCTCCCACACTGCTATCATCCTCCACCGCTGCCTTCAGAAGTTCATCATAACATACTGCACAGAAAAAGAACAGATAGAATAAAGGGAAAATAAAAAGGTAAAAGACACACAAGAGACAGGGAGGAACGAGACCAACAAATCATTTAAATATAGAAAACGCACAATGCTCAATTATAAAAAATATCCCTAAACATTCCCTGATGTCAACATTACATTACTTTAAGCTAAAAACACCAGAATCATAGCAGAACATTTGTAAGAATAATTAATAATCCGCTTCCGCTTAATCATATTCTACGGTCATGGGGTCAGCCATTTTACCTTAAATCAATGTTTTTTCATACAATTAAAAATCTCCACAAACACAGTATGGAAATGCAAATGCAATCCTCACCGAAAAAAAACTGCGAAATGGATTTAAAATGCTTAAGAAACTTACTGTTAACTATTTCATATTTCTCTGCAATCAGTTTAGCGTTGAGGCTTTTCCCGGATCCTGGCGGTCCAAACAGAAGGATTTTGGGATTGTAAGGAGCAGAAGAGCGATGCCTGGAGAGAGTATAATTCAAAACTGCAAGGGAAAAAAAATATTTTAAATGTTAGATCGGTGTAGCAGTTTTATAATGATACATGAGTAAAAAACACTACATGTTATTTTATCCCACAGTGTACATTTGAAGAGTGTAAAATTAATACAATGGGGACAGCAGGGTAGGAGTGCGTAGTATGGGCAACGGTAGGCGAATACAGGAGTTTGACCTAATAAAGTCAGGAGTTAGGAGTTTTATATTTACATGAATAATAAGGTAAATTATAAAGCTGTAAAACATTGTAATAAAAATGTCACAATCGTAGATATCGGGAGCACTTAAGAGAAACTGTCCACATGTGTAAAATGTGTAATTGCAAAGACTGCATAATTAGTACGGTTTCAGTAAAATTAGTATGTTGAATAATGTTAATAATAATAATAATAATAATAATAATAATAATAATGTTGAATGTCTGTTCCAACTTATTAAATGTTCAGCGCTATATTTTCTGAATAGCTACCACAATGTTACATTTGTAAAATTTGTAAATGCCAGTTTTAGTGTACTGTTGTTCACAAGAACAAGGCCACTGAGTGGGTAATTTACCTCATAATTAGACATTGAAAAACAATTTGCTTGCAAAAGAAATGGCAGATGATTTAAATCCATGCTACTCAGCAAATGTGCCTAATCAATAATAACGGTTTAACCTTGAATTGTCTACATGCAGTCATCACAGTACTGATTAGACAAATCACTAATGCTTAGCAATGAGCATAGTGTTTAATAATGTAAAAAATGAAAGCCGGAGGTTTATAATTTACATTAAAAAAAATAGATTGCATTAATGAGATCAGTTCCATTAAGCAAAATTACAAATTACACAAATGGTTCATTCAGATGAGCGAAACAGGCCATTTTTGTTGAAAGTTGCAATCAGCATCAGCTTAGCCACAAATGGGTCTTCAGTGGATTGTACTTAATAAACAAGAAAGCATCCCAAGATGCTTAATGGAACTCCCTAATACAGCATTTATGCCAGGGCAGTGAGAATGTCCTTTTAAATGCCAGCTGCTCAGATGATAAACAGCAATCGTAGCTAATCTGAATATAAGGCGGCTTAATTAATAAATCATTAGAGGCCTCCTCTCTCATCCGCGAGGGCAGCAAACATCTGTTTGCAGCTGGTCTTCATCCATGACAATGCTTTTCATCTGTTCTCTCTAATGGGTGCTAATTAACAGCAGCCTAATTATAACTAATGAGTCTCGCCCGTACGATGTGCTACGCTAATTGCTAGACAACAGCGGCGATAAATGGTTAATATGCCAAACATGCTAATGCGCTAAAAGGCTACGTCAGGAGGGGAGCTAGTAATGATGCAATCAAACTGCATGCGGAATTAGCGAGAATCAATATTTAAGGCGACAGCCTTATAGCAGTTTATGGCTCAGTCTGAAATCATGAATGTTTCATTGCGGGGAAAATATCTGCAAAATATTTGTTTTATTTCCTCCACTGGTCCAAAGCATAAAATCAAGTCATTAGCGAAAGACTGGGGAGTTGGTCTCTGGGCGCTGTGTATAGCAATGCTAACATCATATACTAACGCACTAATGCTGGCTAAATAGTACTACGAGCACTGATTGTATTTCTCATGGCAGAAAGGCTATATGAATATTTATCATGATGCCCCGCTATCTTCAGACGGAGAAAACATGTTCTAAAACACTGAGATATAAAAATCTCAAGGTCTGTTTATAATACTGAGAGTTTTCCAATTAGTGCTTAAGTAGTACACTAGCAGCCTTGAAGACCTGTACTCAAACACATTTACTTATGTAAGCCCACTAAAGGCACTGCCACACACTGCGCTTCACTTGGATGATGTATTCACAGCAGAGTTCAAATATTCAGCAGGCGCTGCTCCCCTCATCCCACAACACAAGGAAGCACATTATTATTTTGTCAAGTTGAGCGGTGTAATATTGAGACTGGTTGTACTGGGACGGCTTTAATGGCCCTGGTGAAGGCTGTACGTTGTTCATCTGGTCCTCGTGAGACAGAAGGTGCCTGCAGCTGTGCCCCAGGCAAAGTCCCCTAACCAGGCCAATCACAGCCTCTCAGTGGAGCAGCTGCACCGCTCACCTCTGACCAAAGCCTGGGTCAGCAAAAGTGGGAAATACTGTGTATCAAGGGTCAGAGGACAGGGGGAAGTGTGGAAGCTGTTGCACCGAACTCACGAGGAACAAAATATGAACAGTTCATTAAAGAATTATAAGTATATCTATAATAATATCATTTTCGAATAAACACGTATTTAGCAGGGGGAGGCACGGTGGCTTAGTGGTTGGCATGTTCTCCTCTCAGCACTAGGGATTCCCGGTTTCCATGTTCTCGTGTCTGCATGGGTTTCCTCCGGGTTCTCCGGTTTCCTCCCACGGTCCAAAAACATGGCTCAAGGTCAATTGAATTCTCCAATTTGCCCCATATAGAGTGTGTGTGTCTGTGTGAGTGAGTGTGTGTCCAGCGATAGATTGGTGTCCTGTCATGGGTGTATCTACCCAGCGCCCGAAACGTTCTCCCCTGGATGGGCATGGGGAACGCCCCCCCCCCCCCCCCCCGACCCCAGATGGATGGATGTATTTAGCAGTGTCAGGTGCTGTCTAAGCTGAAGCTCATTATGGACCATGTCTCGCACCCACTCTATGACACACTGGTAAGACACAGGAGAACACTGAGTTTAAAGGCTGATTCCTCCTAAATGCACCACAGGAGGTCATTCCTACCTGTGGCCATTAAAGGTCTTTCTCGATGTGTAATAGCATAACTTATGTATTAAATTCCAAATTAAGATTCATATGTGCAATACAATAATAGGTAATATTTTTTAGAGATTAATAAAGTGTTCTAGGCGGCACGGTGGCTTAGTGGTTAGCACGTTCTCCTCTCAGCACTAGGGATTCCCGGTTCGAAACCCAATCTGGGTGGAGTTTTCATGTTCTCCCCGTGTCTGCGTGGGTTTCCTCCGGGTTCTCCGGTTTCCTCCCACAGTCCAAAAACATGGATCAAGTCAAGTGAGTTCTCCAAATTGCCCCATATAGAGTGTGTGTGTGAGTGAGTGTGTGCCCAGCGATAGATTGGCGCCCTGTACTGGGTGTATCTGCCCAGCGCCCGAAACGTTCTCCCCTGGATGGGCATGGGGAACCCCCCCGCGACCCTAATATAGGATAAGGCGGAAGATAATGGATAGATGGATAAAGTGTTCTCATGTTCTACTACAGAATACCTTGAGTGAACACATCTTCAGGAGACTGGTCCGCATTGATGATCTTCAGGAACTTGCTGTAGGTAGACTGCAGTGCGGGGGCCTCTCGATGGTACACCTGCAACTGCCTGCTTATTTCTTCTTCTGTCATCGGGTTCTGCTGTGTCTCTAGCCGTTGCGCAACTTCTTCAGACTCTGGCCACATGGATGTCATGTGATACACATCTACAGAAATTAAATAGAAAACATAGTGTAAAATAGTTTGCCGTATTCTGGCCAGCTCTGCTTAGACTGCCACCGCTACGTATTCACAAACCTGCATAAAAAGTACAGTACATTTTAAAACCTCAAGAACTAGTTGGCAATAACAAATCTGCATAAACAGAAGCTTTAATTCATTATTAAGCGGCTTACCAAAGTAGTTCGGATTCGTTATGTTTCAGGTTTACATTGTAATAATAGTGGCTCAGCCTTGCTCTCTGTACTGAAATAGCCTTAATGATCGAGGTATTACCTCCAGTTACCGGGTCTATCCTCTTGCCCAGACTCCTCTCAAGCAGAACGCTATCAGGTCCTTGGAGCATCACTGGTGCAAAACAGGTTACATCAAGCATTAAAACTTTTTAAAACATTGTGCGAGAGACGAAAAGGAAGAGACTGAATGAGGTAGGGAGTAAGAGAGACAAAAATATGCTGTACTGACCAACATGGTCTGCGATGATGCCAACGTCCTGTAGACCTATAGCCTCAGCTCGAGTTTTAGGAATACCATCCAATACCCAACCCTATTAACCCAACACAAATAACAAAATCTACAGTCATTTTGTGAAGAGATTGTCAAAAGACACACACATTTATTTATATTATTTTATCTTTAATAATCTGGCGGCACGGTGGCTTAGTGGTTAGCACGTTCGCCACTCAGCGCTAGGGATTCCCGGTTCGAATCCCCATCTGGGTAGAGTTTCCATGTTCTCCCCATGTCCGTGTGGGTTTCCTCCGGGTTCTCCGGTTTCCTCCCACAGTCTAAAAACATGGATCAAGTCAATTGAGTTCTCCAAATTGCATGTAGAGTGTGTGTGTGTGTGTGAGTGTGTGCCCAGCGATAGATTGGCGTCCTGTCCTGGGTGTGTCTGCCCAGCGCCCGAAACGTTCTCCCCTGGATGGGCATGGGGAACCCCACCGCGACCCTGATATAGGATAAAGCGGAAGATAATGAATGAATGAATGAATCTTTAATAATCTTAGCAGCAGTGCACCTGAATCATGTCAGATCAGATGCAGGCATTACTGTTTACATCAACCAAGAACATTGAGAAAAAAAAAGTAGTTTTAGTCATTTTGGCTGTGTCATGAAGTGCCAGATGAGCTAATCACCTGGGATTTTCACACACAACAGCCTCTTAAGTACATTCACTATGGTGCATAAAAGAAAAGCATCCAGTGAAAGGCACGTCTTTAGGTAGATAAGCCTTGATGATGAGAGGGGTAAATAGAAAAGGGCCAGACTGGTTCAAGATGACAGAAGGGCTCTGCTTATTCAATTGCACTCTGTACAATTGAGTAAAAAAGCACCTCTGAATGATCCACACATCAAAGCTTGAGGCTATTTTAAGAGCAAAGGGGGGAACTGCTCAGAATGATATAGTGCTTTTAATATATTGCTCATAAAGAGAATGCTCATTAATATTTAATGGGTCTAAATTGCACAACAATTTGAAGAGTTTTAGGTCAAAATAAATCTTTTTAATTTTGAAAAATGCTTTGTTCCAGATGTAAACACAAAGTTAAAAGTGAAACGCTAAACAAACATGAATTAACTTTATATGCAGCACGAATACATTAGAAGTAAATATGACAGGACGTGGTGGGGTAAACCAAAGCAATGCAAAGTGGGTAAAGCAAACATTTAAACGAGTTAAAAGTAGTTTAACTTCAGAAAAACTTCACCCACTGAAACCTGTACACTGGGTCAATCAGGATTTTTGATTAGGGTTATTGTCATAATACAATGCGATGACCTGACACTGATCCACTACCACAAGAAATGACAAACTGCATGTGCGAGGTGTTTAACAGGCATCATAGTAAAACAAAAAGTTATTCTAATTATAAAAAATATTCTAATTGTTTTCTTGGTTAATTAATTAGATCAAGGGCAGTACGGTGGCTTAGTGGTAAGCATTTAGCCTCTCAGTGCTGGTTGTTCTCCCCATGTCCTCATGGGTTTCCTCAGGGTTCTCCAGTTTCCTCCCACGGTCCAAAAACATAGGTAAATTCACTACTCTAATTTGCCCCTATAGTGTGTGTGTGTGTGTGTCTGTGTGAGTGTGTGCCCAGTAATAGATTGGCGTCCTGTCCGGGGTGTATCTGCCCAGCACCCGAAACGTTCTCCCCTGGATGGGCATGGGGAACCCCCCATGATGCTAGTATAGGACTTAGATTAAATTTTTCATTGGAAAAAATGTTAGAAATTGAAGCGTGCTCAACATTTTCAAATATTTTGTTTATAACACAAACTGATTTAGTCGATTGACACAGAAAAGTAGGGAAACAACAATTTGCAAATTAAAGAGACAAAACTATACTCATATTTTACTGATTGATTATTAAAATATTTGACAAGTAATTTAGTAGCCAACCAATCGATAGTTTAAAGTCTTAACAGACTCGACAGCAGCTGTATTGGTGCCTTCATCTTTACACTCCATACTCCAGTTGATTCTGACCTCTGGTTAAGGTCTGTGTGGTGTTTGGCATCTCTCTCTGTTTGCATTCATCTGCGCACTCTAACTCTCCTCAAGCCTTCAAAATATCCCAGCAGGAGAACTGGCAATTCCGACCTGGAAAAGCTTTCAAAACTGGCGCTCTGGTCTGGTGTACTTCAGCTTTGATCTCAGGGATTTTAAGACAGACTTCATCTTTATTTGTGACTCATGGAGCAAAGGGTGTTACTGAAGATGAATGAATGAAAACAGTTTCTATCTTAACAAGGTTTTCTTGATGAATCAATCTAATCGTTTAAAATAACTAATGGCGTCCTAATATATAATTCATGCAATGTCCCTGTATTACACCATAAGAGAGAAAGTAATGCATAATTTAACATATAAACACAAACAGTAAAATGACCTATATGGTGTTTGTTAGAGTTGAGAGTTAAATCCAGAAAACCTTGAAATGCTGCCTAATTCTCCTGCTCCTCTCCATACTTCTTACATAGCCTCAAAAAGAACATAAGAAGAAAGCGAAAACTGCATGCATATCATTCATTAGCTACAAATCCAGAAAAAAACTCTCTTTAATAGACTCCTAAATCCCAAAGCTTGCAGCGCAATGGTGCGGCAAAATAAAGAAGCCTCAAAGAACCCGTTTCCCTGAAGTGCTTGTTAGGGGCCGACTTATTACCATGGCGAATAATCTTAAAATAAATAAGTATTTGCAACAAACATTTATAGAACTAAGTATTATCAGATGAGCTGTGGGTTTTTTTGTTGCATAGCTTCCTGTGCTTGTTTGAAATCAGCCTTTGTTTTTTCTAGCTTTGATCTTTAACTGGGTACCTATCCCTTGTTTCACCTAATCTCAGAACGCAAGTTTCCTCCCACTTACTTTTCTATTAAGCATTTGATTGCCTTTGTGGTCGTAAGGTCCGTGGGCCGGGTTTGCTAACTCACTATGCACGCTCACAAGTCAGACACGTTGAACTGCATGAATTAAGCATAATAAATTCAGCTTCACCTTTGGGAAGAAGAGTAAAATCCAGCTTGGACAGAAGTTCTAAAAGATTGCAGCCCTCCATTGCACATCATTCAGTGTTCCCCTGACAGTGAACTTATTAACTCATTAAAACATATAGACCAATTCGCCCAATTGAACGGCTGATGTACAGTATGAAGCGCCAATAAAAAGAAAAAGATGTTGTACTGATTAAAATACTTCATTTTGCATTCTGTCTTTGTAGATTCTGTAGCTCATTTGGTAAATATATATTGCTGTGTTAACTGACTTAAGTTCACTGAGGTCACTGACAACATTTAATGTACAGAGCCAGGTAAGTCAGTGATAGTGAAGTGGCTCAAGCATCTGGATGTGGAAGGTCGAGTGCAGAAGGAGAGTTCCAGGCCAGGTCCCAGATCTGATTGAAATTGTAATGAGACTGCCTCCTTGGTTCCCCAGAGGCCTGCAGTGGCTTGCTCCAATCCTTTTCATCCACACATCAAAAAGATGATGTGGTACTCAGACCCTGTGCTCTGACAGAGACCCTAACACCAGAACATCTGCACCCAAGCTCCCTATCACAGGAGGGACATGCAGGGAGCAGATGTCACCAGTTCAACAGCAGGCAGGGCAGAGGATCGTGAGCCAAAGCCAGACATTCAAAGTCCCACAAACCTGACGCCACTACTGGGAGTCACGCACAGTGTTTTTGTGTTTTCAATTATGGATGCATGAAGGAGGCTTACAGAAAATATAACAGACATGACAAAATTCTAAAGCAGACTAAGGATTTATATTTTAGTATAGAACATAGTTATATTTTAACTCAAAATCGTGTAATGGGCTAAATAATGAATGCACTCTGGATTTTATTACAGTCTGATTAATCCTGGTTAATTAAGATCATTGTGCATTGTGCAGTTCAGTACGAACTACATGGTGTGTGTATTCAAATATCATTCAGAAAACTTTGGATAGAACATGTGTATGGTTGTTCCCCATGCCCGTCTAGAGCAAATTGGGCACTGGGCAGATATACCCAGGACAAGGAGCCAATCTATTGCTGGGCACACTCACACTCAGACACACATATATAGTATGCAGGGGCATTTAGAGCAGCAAGTTCACCTTGAATCCAAGTTTTTGGACTGTGGGAAGAAGCCAGAGAACACAGAGGAAATGAATGGAGACACAAAGAACATGGAAACTCCACCCAGATCAGGATTCAAACCTGGATCCCCAGCACTGAGAGGGGAATGTGCCAACCACTAAGCCACTGTGCTGCCCACCATATAAACTTGCTTATTTATAATCAAAATTCATTCATTCATTCATTCATTATCTCCCGCTTTATCCTCTATTAGGGTCGCGGTGGGGTTCCCCATGTCCATCCAGGGGAGAACGTTTCGGGCGCTGGGCAGATACACCCAGGACAGGGCGCCAATCCATCGCTGGGCACACACTCACTCAAACAAACACACTCTATATGGGGCAATTTGGAGAATTCAATTGACTTGATCCATGTTTTTGGACTGTGGGAGGAAACCGGAGAACCCGGAAGAAACCCACGTGGACATGGGAAGAACATGGAAACTCCACCCAGATGGGGATTCGAACCGGGAATCCCTAGTGCCGAGAGGCGAACGTGCTAACCACTAAGCCACCGTGCCGCCCTATAATAAAAATTATAATAAATAATGTATACGTAAATATATTTGAAATGTAAACTGTTTAAATACCAGAAAGTACCAAGCAAATGTACAAGAAAGTTAATAAATAATGGTTTAGTGAATTGTTTACAGCTCCTTTCCTTTTACTGAATGATTTAATGCTTTAATTGCAAGTTGCTTTGGATAAAAGTGACTCGACACAAATGATATTATTAAAACAGAAAGCCGTTTTTTATGCACCGCACCATCCTTTGATTAAAGTGATGGCAGTGTTTTAGATACAGTCAGCATGACCCAATCAACTTCCTATGCCTCTCCACTGAAACAGCATGACTTCATGCTTAACCCAATTAACACCCTACGAGCAATGATTACAGCTGATCCAGTCTTATCCACTAATTAGAATGGTGTTTTCTTTACTTTGTGTGGATAACGTAAAAAAACAAAAAAACAAAAAAAAAAAACAAACAACAAACATTAAAGCTAATTGAACCGATGAAAACAACAGCAAAAGCCAATTAAAATGATTTTGCTTTTTATCCACCTGAAAACTATCAAATCAAATGATAACACAAGCCTGAAAAAAGGAAATCTTATTATACCTCAAGTACAAACTTTTCAGCATATTTCCCACTGTTGCCCTATATATAGAATTAAAGGCATTATGCAAATTCCGGCAGCCTAACGTTATTCGAGAGTCTCATTAGGGACCTGGATGACTGTGACACTTGCCACATGATCTCTCTCGTCTTTCTTTCTTTCCAATTTACTTTTGGTGTGCTTTTTCTGGAACTGCGAGGGCGTTCATTAAGTCGATACTTCACACTAATTCTCTATTCATTACCTGCACTTCCTAACATTTCATACTCTTGATTTCCCTCTAGATTAGAAATCTACAGTTTTGTGAAGGAGAGACGTGTACAGTAAAGCAATCTGAGCAGCTGTGACAGGCGGAGGATAAACTGTATGACCTAGATTAAGCATTATTAACATTCGGGTTGGCTTGATTAAGTAGTAATAGGTTCTTAAACACAGGTGAGGGCAAAAGAGCAATGAAGATTAGCATATTCATTTCAGTGGTGCTGGTGCAAATGTCTTTGTTTAGTTAATCAAACTGTACATAAGCATGACATGTGAGGATTAAAGCACATTATGGTATGACAATAGAAAACCTAAAGCAAAGTAGTTCATCCACATCTAACGCCCTGATTTAACTACATTTATGCAGCAATAATTAAATAAGCTTATAAACCACATCAGGCACTTGCCCTGCAGGGATAAACATCCATTACTGGATTAAAAGTGGATACTAATCACAAACTACTGCGATTAAAAGAAGAAAGTTAAAAGCTGCCAAATGGGGGAAAAAAAGTTTAGTAATGCGATTCAAGGATGAGAAAATCCATTTGCAGGGTTTAAAAAGGAATAAGAGAAAATAATGTTTGCAGTTTTTAGTGATTTACATATTTCTCCACGGGCTAAGCACAGAGGAAAGTGACACTTCAGAGAAAAGGAGGGATGAGGAGGATAATTCTTCAGACAGATAGAAGAAATGTGAAATGTACTGGTGAGGTGCAATGGAACTGGATCGTGGATGGAGGGGGACTTTGTTAGCCTTCGTACGCACAGCAGGTGATTTCTAAAGTGTGCTATTTAATTGAGAAACTACATTTAAAAACACACTTGTTACAGATGCAGTTGCAATGGAAGACTTGTTAATAAACTTAGAATACTTTTAATATAATAATATTAAATTAAAAAAAGAAAAAATATATAACTTTCATAGCAAGTAAAATTAAACAGCTCCCAAAACCAAACTGATTTCATCAAGAAATCGAGAAGTAATTGCCAAAGCAACCACGTTCTGGGAGAATTGGTACATTTTCATATAAGTAATTACCAAATTGATTGTATATGGGTTATAAAAAATATTACTCCTATTTACGTAAGTTGTAAATGAGGATCATATTAGGTTTTTGTCTTCAGGAAATATTGAAGTGCAAAGAAATACATAGAAACACATTTTATTGAATAAAACTACATAAAATTAAGTCCAGATATAATTTTTAACTGATTCATATAACCAAATAATTCATGTATTAATTAATTAATTAATTCATATTGACTGTAATTCATTAGGATAAAAAATATTCAAATGTGGCCAAGAGAAATGTAATGATAAAGGTAATATTTCAGTTTATTTTAGTTCTGTTTAATAAGGTAACCTCGGTCTAAACATAGAACATGTTCATTAGGATTTACAGAAAAATGTCATATTGAAATATGTTTCTTACAGATCATGTGTTAATGTACTGAAACTTAAAAAACGCATCAAGCCTTGGCATTTAAACAGACATGTCTAAACCTTTGCGAGTGACTGTATATGACATGAAATAATTGCACTGTCTGGATTGTTTGATCTAAATCACAATATAGATTGTTATAAAATATGACTTTTTAAATCAGTAACATGGTGAAGGTCTTTACCTGTTTCATACATTCAGGTTTCGAAAGCTGTTCCTGAAGCAGCTTAATCAAAAGGTGAACCGGGATCTCCTGTCAAATCAGTAACAATAAAGAGGTCTAAGTTTGAGTTCATGGATCTTTTTATTTCTGTGCTTAAAGTAAAAAAAATGTTTTTATGCCTCTAATTTACGAAAACTGTGAGAAAAGACAAGATATATTATTATCACAGTTCCTCTCTAACAAAGATCGGTGAGGAATGGGTCTAATCATCCTGATTGCTCATTACCAGATTAACTCTGACAACTTGCGTAGCTTTTATCTCTCGCTTCATTATCTGTTTCATCATATATTCATGACCTCATATCTTTATACATTCAGAATATAGATTTTTCTCAAGTAATATCATAAAAAAAATAAACCATTTTATTCTGTACAAGAAATGAAAACACATATTTTAATCACTTTAAAGAAAAAAATATTCTAATAAACTCAATTTGTTGGAAGGATTTTTCGGAGACAATTAAACGTATAAAACCTTACAGCTGCTGAAACCCGCACCAATTTTAACATTTTAAGTGTTTATATGTCTTCAACATTTTAGTTTTACTGAATGCAAACTATCAGGCCAATTTTTATTGTTTTTTAACACCAGAAATAAATGACTTTTACGACGGGGACGGGGGAAGGTTAAGCAAACCTTGTTAAATCAGGCAAAACATCAAATTAAACATCCCCTTTTTACATGAAAAATTTTCCATCATGTTATACAAACATTTAGGAATTACACCTTAAATTACATTTATCATACTTCATCAAAGATTCTGAATTACTGAGTTCTTCAAATTTTGTATATTATGGTAATTTTTTATCAAAGATGTGACAAATGAATGTAGACATTTTTGATGTCTGTATGTTTATTTGATGAGGATTACTATAGGTTTTAGATGAATACTCAATTTTGATAGGTCAGTCAGATTATTCTGCATTCTGTTAGTTCTTTATAAGAGATTTTACTGTGTGTTACGAATGGATTGCAATTATGTAAGCATCAAAATCTTCTTTACTTCAATATAACTATTTTGAAACAATATTTTGTTGAAAAGATAAATACGAAATTTACAGAATTTACAGAATTTTAGTTGTTGCAAAATAAACTTTTTTGAAAGGATACACGCCGAACCATAACCCTAATCATCTTATCGGGGTTTATTCCCATTTGTACATAATTCTTTACATAACTGTTTATTGCTTGTGCTCCGTAAAAGCTATTCAGTCTGACATCACTTCATGTCAAATCGCAACAATCCTAATTATCCACACACTTCATGTCATATCAAACAAAAAAATATGATAATACAAGAGGGTTGGAGATGATCCGAGTATCCTAGTTTACTTAAGATATTTAAATGTCCTTATGATTCACACTTGCCTGGGTGAAGAAATCTTACCCGGTTTAATTGTCTGTATAGCTCTCCTGCTCTGGTCAGATCAGTGTCATCCTTCAGTATGCTGCACAGGGTTATGTGAATAGCCCCAATGCGCTCACACAACTTTTTAGCCTGTGGCAAAACAAATATGATCCATGTGAAACAGCACAGGGATGTAACACCACAAGCAAAGTCCAGTCTGAATAACTAGGGGGCATAAACAATAAATAATAATGTCTCAAAGCATACACACATACACTATATATATATATATATATATATATATATATATATATATATATATATATATATATATATATATATATATATATATATTATTTTGATCAGATAATTTGAAGTTTGTAAATACTTGAGAAAAGTTGTTTTAGTGTTATATATACTTACCACAGTGCTTTTCCCAGAGGACGGTGGACCCAGCAGAATAACTCTTGGCACTAAAACATATTTTAAATAGGTAATGAGGCAAACAGATCAGTATACATAAGGTATACAGTTAGGCCTAAACAGAGAACCAGCTAAACCACGTGATCTGGCAGGGTCAGCTAGGAATAGTTTGGACGATGCTCTGTCCACGAGATGATACGGTAAGACAGTGCCACCTGGTGGCAGAATTACAAAACCTATTTTCCGAGAACAGAGAATTTAGAAAGACAAAATAAAACAGAAGCAAATATCTGACGTGCTATATATTCACCAATTATTAACTTAATCCACTAATGCTGCACGACATAATGTTAATAAAATTCACTACATACACTAATGTGTTAGAACACACATTTAATTGTTGAATGAAGAAAGCTTAAAACCTTTTGAAACATTTCTAACAAAAGAAAATCTGAAAGTCATCACGAGGTTGCAAATTATAAGTTATAAAAAGGTATAATGCTAGAAGTAAAAAAGTTTAAAAGCAGGTAATAGAAAGACACTCACCATCGACTCCTTCCATTTTCAGCATTGCTATCAGGAACTGAATGGGATCCGCCGGTCTGTGGATTATTAGATTTCTTACCAGGGACTGAAAAAAACAGTTAAGTACAAATTGTTTTATGACGTGCATCGTGTCTGTGTATAATTTTATTGCATCACTTACCTGGACAAGTTCAAACAGTTTATGCTTTTCAGCATAAGCAGACATTTCTTGGGGAATCTTTAGAAATTTAGCGTTTACATTCATCCTGAGAAAAAAGAAGAAGGTATGAACCTCCACATGTTTGGTTCCTCATGCAAAACCTCAATAAAGTGTGACTTAAGTTACACAAATACTCAAATAAGTAAAATAAATTATCCAAATAATCTGTAAGTACAAAGTTTAAATATGTACTGACACCATGCAGTGAATTTAAAGCTCCCATATTAATAATTATTTTCAAATTGTGATTTAAAGAGGGGCGGCACGGTGGCTTAGTGGTCAGCACGTTCGCCTCTCAGCACTAGGGATTCCCGGTTCGAATCCCCATCTGGGTGGAGTTTCCATGTTCTCCCTGTGTCCGCGTGGGTTTCCTCCGGGTTCTCCGGTTTCCTCCCACAGTCCAGAAACATGGATCAAGTCAATTGAGTTCTCCAAATTGCCCCATATAAAGTGTGTATGCATGCGTGTCTGCGTGAGTGAGTGTGTGCCCAGCGATAGATTGGCGCCCTGTCCTGGGTCTATCTGCCCAGCGCCCGAAACTTTCTCCCCTGGATGGGCATGAGGAACCCCCCCGCGACCCTTATATAGGATAAAGCGGAAGATAATGAATGAATGAATTAATGAATTAATTAATTAATTAATGATTTAAAGAGTGTAAATAAAGTCCTGATTAGTGAAATTAATCCCATGTAAAAAGGTAACTGCTTTGTACAAACAAACGTGTCATCTTCCACACCTTATAAATAAGTTTGAGTGTTTGTGTGTGTGTTTACTAAACAAATATATATATATATATATATATATATATATATATATATATATATATATATATATATATATAAACACACACACCATTTGAAAAAACACCATCAGTAGTAGTTTATAATTTATGTCTGTTTTTTTTTTTATTTCAGTGCCCTGTTTAGTAAGATCCACAATTCCCAGGTCAGTTAGACCTTCAACTGAACTAAACCGGATTAAACTATTTATTGGAAAGTGTAATGGTCTCAGTTTTTTTTTTTGATGTGACTCAGAATCTAAATGACATGTGGTAACATCATGCCAGATCAAAAGGGCTTTCTGAGGCCCACAGAAAGAAGGCTTTAGATGCCTATGAGTTTGGGAAGGGGTTTAAGAAGATCAGAGGATCAATCATTCTGTTGTCCAGAAGATTACTTACAAGGGACAAAGATTTCACGGCTAACAGGGACAGACCAGGCAGTCCGGCAAGTTGTCCACACAGAGCAAACCAGAAAAAATAATTACAAAAACATTCTCACTTAATTGGAAACAACTGATTTCAGTTTTGTTATATAGTGATTTATGAGTGATCCCAAAAACAAACTGTTGTCGACATCTAAGACATTTAACATCAACCTAAGAACCCACATTACATGTAGATGTTATGTGAAATAAGATTAATATATATATGTGGGTGTTTTTATCAATAAGCTCATTATTCAGACTGAATTATATATAGATCGTTTTTCATGTGTTTGATCATCGACTCTTCTTTAATAAATGTTTGAATCAGTGTATCTGACTTTAACTTTAATCTGGCCTCAGGTTTGTTAAACATGAAATAGCTTCTGAGCAGTTAAGTTACTTTTTCCATATTTGTGTAACCTTGCTTGCTATATTTCTTTTGATGGTAGCTTTTTGCCAGCACGGCCTACCTATTTAAACCAACATTATCTCTCAGGCAAAAGTCATAACATTTCAGTGTTAAGACACATTTTTACCTGAACGTATTTTTTTAATCTTCTAGTAATGTTCAAAAGCGTTCTGTAACTCAACTGAGCTTCATCGAAACACAATCAATCTGATGTTCTAAGTTATCGCTATAACAACAGCCGCTCTCAATGTTCCAGAATTGTTGGGAACTTTCCATTATACTTTGTGGACAATAGAGGATTTAGAAAACCTAGAAAATACTGTTCTATTTTAGTTTTGACGTATTTCAGATGTTTTTACTCACTTTTTTTTTCGCTCACAAATCAGTCCATTATTCATTTTCATTCATTCATTCATTCATTATCTCCCGCTTTATCCTCTATTAGGGTCGCGGTGGGGTTCCCCATGCCCATCCAGGGGAGAACGTCCCGGGCGCCGGGCAGACAGACCCAGGACAGGGCGCCAATCCATCGCTGGGCACACACTCACTCACACAGACACTCTATATGGGGCAATTTGGAGAATTCAATACACTTGATCCATGTTTTTGGACTGTGGGAGGAAACCGGAGAACCCGGAGGAAACCCACGCGGACAGGGGAGAACATGGAAACTCCACCCAGATGGGGATTCGAACCGGGAATCCCTAGTGCTGAGAGGAGAACATGCCAACCACTAAGCCACCGTGCCGCCCCATTATTATATTATTATATAGAATATTATTCTCATAGGCGGCACGGTGGCTTAGTCGTTAGCACGTCCGCCTCTCAGCGCTAGGGATTCCAGGTTCGAATCCCCATCTGGGTGGAGTTTCCATGTTCTCCCCGTGTCTGCGTGGGTTTCCTCCGGGTTCTCCGGTTTCCTCCCACAGTCCAAAAACATGGATCGAGTCAATTGAATTCTCAAAATTGCCCCATATAGAGTGTGTCTGTGTGAGTGAGTGTGTGCCCAGCGATAGATTGGCGCCCTGTCCTGGGTCTATCTGCCCAGCGCCTGAGACGTTCTCCCCTGGATGGGCATGGGGAACCCCCCCACGACCCTAATAGAGGATAAAGCGGGAGTTAATGAATGAAAGGATGAATTTATAATGGTCCACTGCTATGAACCACACAGTCATTTAGGTTTTGTAGGTTTAAACACGGTCTATGCAACATCCAATGGCTTCAACAGCGCCCCCTGCAGCTTCAGAACGAAACTGTACGGTATAACCCTCGTCACCTGTTTCTATAGATTTGGTTCATATTTCGTATTCAGTTTACTGAAACAGATCAAATCAGTCTTTTCATTAAAATTATAATTAAAAACGTCTTACATTAATGCTTCGGTGAAATCGGTGTTATCTTAGTTACAAGCTTAATTAGTTTGCAGCCACTAACCTTTTCCCTTTTTTTCTTCTCACCACACACTTTTTCAGTGTCCGTGTCGCAAAGTTAAATCTTCGCAGTAATTCGCAGTTTTCGTTTCTGTGTCAGTTTTCGTTTCTATTTCAGTTTATTTTAAAGCTAAAGGTTTTGTTTCTGTTGCCAATGTTTACCGAATCCTCCAAGCGTTGCGGCCGCGCATGCGTAGTGAGCACGCCCAAAGTTGATCCCGTTGCTGAGGAACGTCCTGTGGAATTCGCCTCCTTGTTTAAAACGTCTGCAAAATTACGAATAAACGACGAAAAATAGTAAGAAACGTCTATTTGTTTTTAATTTACTTACCGCGTATTAAAGACCTAATTTAGGATACTGCATCTGTGTTACTATAGCAACAAGTCTACATTACTGATGTATTATAATTGGTCTGACTCTGACACATAATCATTAGTTTTTACTAACATGGAAATTTACATACATTTACATACTAACAAACTACATTAAAAATCCATCCATCCATTATCTCCTGCTTTATCCTCTATTAGGGTCGCGGTGGGGTTCCCCATGCCCATCCAGGGGAGAACATTTCGGGCGCTGGGCAGATACACCCAGGACAGGGCGCCAATCCATCGCTGGGCACACACTCACTCACACATACACACTCTATATGGGGCAATTTGGAGAACTCAATCGACTTGATCCATGTTTTTGGACTGTGAGAGGATCCCGGAGAACCCGGAGGAAACCCATGCGGACACGGGGAGAACATGGAAACTCCACCCAGATGGGGATTCGAACCAAGAATCCCTAGTGCTGAGAGGAGAACATGCCAACCACTAAGCCACCGTGCTGACAAAGTACTCATTCATTCATTATCTCCCACTTTATCCTCTATTAGGGTCGCGGGGGGGTTCCCCATGCCCATCCAGGGGAGAACGTTTCGGGCGCTGGGCAGATACACCCAGGACAGGGCGCCAATCCATCGCTGGGCACACACTCACTCACACATACACACTCTATATGGGGAAATTTGGAGAACTCAATTGACTTGATCCATGTTTTTGGACTGTGGGAGGATCCCGGAGAACCCGGAGGAAACCCATGCGGACACGGGGAGAACATGGAAACTCCACCCAGATGGGGATTCGAACCAAGAATCCCTAGTGCTGAGAGGAGAACATGCTAACCACTAAGCCACCGTGCCGCCCCAAACTAAACACAGTAACTTTTAATTACAAGCAGATTTAATGTGAGATGTTCTGATTATTATTATGATGTCGTTAAATGAGGTCACAGCAGGATGAATGGAATAAGACAGAAGTTGGAGTCGGTGGAACAGAAGCAGCAGCGCTTCACCCAGCAGCAGTTTACCTTCATCGCAGCGCTGGAACGCTCCAGAGAACACGCTCATCACAGAACCGAGCCTGTCTCCTCAGTGTCACAGGTTGGCTTCAGATACATTCATTCATTCATTATCCCTAATCGCGGGTCGCGCAGGGGGGGGGGGGGGGTTCCCCATGCCCATCCAGGGGAGAACGTTTCGAGCGCTGGACAGGCACACCCAGGACAGGACGCCAATCTATCGCTGGGCACACACTCACTCACACAGACACACTCTATATGGGGCAATTTGGAGAACTCAATTGACTTGATCCATGTTTTTGGACTGTGGGAGGAAACCGGAGAACCCGGAGGAAACCCACGCGGACACGGGGAGAACATGGAAACTCCACCCAGATTGGGATTCAAACCGGGAACCCCTAGTGCTGAGAGGAGAACATGCTAACCACTAAGCCACCGTGCCACCCTACATCTATCATATAAATATTAAATATAATATATTAAGAATTCATCCATCCATTATCTTCCGCTTTATCCTCTATTAGGGTCGGGGTGGGGGGGGGGGGTTCCCCATGCCCATCCAGGGGAGAAAGTTTCGGGCGCTGGACAGATAGACCCAGGACAGGACGCCAATCTATCAATGGACACACACTCACTCACACAGACACACTCTATATGGGGCAATTTGGAGAACTCAATTGACTTGATCCATGTTTTTGGACTGTGGGAGGAAACCGGAGAACCCAGAGGAAACCCACGCGGACACGGGGAGAACATGGAAACTCCACCCAGATTGGGATTCGAACCGGGAATCCCTAGTGCTGAGAGGCGAATGTGCTGACCACTAAGCCACCGTGCCGCCCTACATCTATCATATCTTCTGCTTTATCCTCTATTAGGGTCGGGGGGGGGTTCCCCATGCCCATCCAGGGGAGAACGTTTCGGGCGCTGGACAGACACACTCAGGACAGGACGCCAATCCATCGCTGGGCAGCTTCAGATACACATCTCAGTGTAAAACCTCTGCGAGCTCCAAATGTAACGTTTAGCAGATGGTATTAATATATGTGTGAGTTTCCATTCGTTTATTTAAGGTCAGGTGGTTCATACGCTTGCTGGTTGAGCTGCTGATCCTCAGTTGTGTTACTGCAGATACCTATCCCAGTGCTCTCTTTTTTGAAGCAGCAAAGCAGTTATGATGACATTCCTGTTTCATGTTTCTAAAATGTTTGTGCATGTAGGTGCAGAGGTATATGAGCCACCACTGCAGCAATGCTACAGACAAACGGGTCTTCACACTTTTTTTGGACATCGTGGCTGATCTGCAGGCCGTGTTTCAGATTCTCGACTCTTCGGCTTCTGCAATCAACCACACGAGTGAACAGCTTGAAACTTGCCGGAAACTTCTCAGCCCTGACTTTAACATCAGACATCTGAGGGCTCAGTTAAGAAATGGTTATATTCATTCATTCATTCATTATCTTCCACTTTATCCTCTATTAGGGTCGCGGTGGGGTTCCCCATGCCCATCCAGGGGAGAACGTCTCGGGCGCTGGGCAGATACACCCAGGACAGGGCGCCAATCTATCGCTGGGCACACATTCACTCACCCAAACACACTCTATAGGGGGCAATTTGGAGAACTCAATTGACTTGATCCATGTTTTTGGACTGTGGGAGGAAACCGGAGAACCCGGAGGAAACCCACGCGGACACGGGGAGAATATGGAAACTCCACCCAGATGGGGATTCGAACCGGGAATCCCTAGTGCTGAGAGGAGAACATGCTAAACACTAAGCCACCGTGCCACCCTGGTTATATTCATTCAATCATTATCTCCCGCTTTATCCTCTATTAGGGTCGCGGTGGGGTTCCCCATGCCCATCCAGGGGAGAACGTTTCGGGCGCTGGGCAGACACACCCAGGACAAGGCGCCAATCTATCGCTGGGCACACACTCACTCACACAGACACACTCTATATGGGGCAATTTGGAGAACTCAATTGACTTGATCCATGTTTTTGGACTGTGGGAGGAAACCGGAGAACCCGGAGGAAACCCACGCGGACACGGGGAGAACATGGAAACTCCACCCAGATGGGGATTCGAACCGGGAATCCCTAGCGCTGAGAGGAGAACGTGCTAACCACTAAGCCACCGTGCTGCTCTGCCCCGATATAAAACTCTTATTTTGTTCTTGTTTAAGAACTTTCTATAAAATCCTGGTTTAATTTAATTACAAATGCTGCTTTTTGCCTCTGCAGTTACCCACATGATGAGGTTAATCGTCTGAGCTGTAACGAAGCACTGAATTACTATGGTGGGGTAGTAAGTGTGATTCCACTGACTCTGGATCTTCTCAAGGTCGCTTCATCCAAACTGAAAAAAGCCAGCGCTCAAGTCCTCGCTCCAACGCCAGACCTGTCCACAGCGACAGATCATTCTGGAACCACATCCGCAAGAGTGAGCAGAAAATCTACCACACGATCTGCGAAGGCTGCGCCGAACAGCGGAGAAGGGTGTAAACCAGCATGGAAGCCACCAGGTCGCAAAAGAAAATGATGTCCACGGTCATTTCCTCAATGCCTTCATTGACCTGGAATTAAAGACTACAGTCATTTCGTCTCCTGCATGTTTCATGAATGGAGTTTTTTTTCCAAAAGATCACTTCTTTTGTATTCTGGGACAGGAGTACTCATGTTCCATGACATCAGTGACATCATTCTGTACTGCTATACTCTGTTTATTAGTAGCTAATTGTTTTGCACCTGGCGGCACGGTGGCTTAGTGTTTAGCATGTTCTCCTCTCGGCACTAGGGATTCCCCGTTCGAATCCCAATCTGGGTGGCGTTTCCATGTTCTCCCCGTGTCCGCGTGGGTTTCCTCCGGGTTCTCCGGTTTCCTCCCACAGTCCAAAAACATGGATGAAGTCAATTGAGTTCTCCAAATTGCCCCATATAGAGTGTGTATGTCTGTGTGCCCAGCGATGGATTGGCGCCCTGTCCTGGGTGTGTCTGCCCAGCGCCCGAAACGTTCTCCCCTGGATGGGCATGGGGAACCCCCTCCCCACTGTAACCCTAATAGAGGATAAAGCGGGAGATAATGAATGAATGAATGAATGAATTTCTACAAACAATCTGACCTGCCTTAAAAAAAAAAAAAGAAATAAAAAATCCTTTAGTACAATCTACATCTAGACTACAGATGTAGTACACAAAGTATAGCACATCTTCAATCAAACACGGCACCCAAAGCGCTTGTTGGGGGAAAAAAAAAATGTGCGAAAGTCAATGAAGTGCAAAACATATATATTTTTATTTTTCTTGAACATAGCTTGACAATTAGAACACCTTTTTGTCTGAATCAATACTTTTTGAACAGAGTCCCTGAGGACATCTGACTCCACTCCAGACTGGTTTTTAAATTGTACCATAGTAGTAAGAACCACTGAAATTTGGCCTCTGGGGCAGTGAGAGATGTCCTGTTCGTTTTAAGGCATTTTGTGAACGATCTCAATCACACAAATACTGGGGTGGGAGGGGCATTAGTTTTAAAAACAAGCCAACAACGTCGATGACCATCGGTGGCATCGAAGCGGTGAGATTTGTAACTGTAGATGGAATTCTCGTCAGGTATGCTAAACGGTTAATGATTCAAACGTCGCGGCTTCAAACGGTTTAAAGCTGAATCAGTAACATAATCAACGGTAAGGATTTATCATCGTCGCTATTTTAGCAAGTTGCCTGTGACTAACAATGTACCGACATTTATAAAAATCATAACCCGCTGCGATTTCAATAAACGATTAGTTGAAAATAAGCCTTTTAGATGGGACTCCCCACTTTGCATTTGAAGGGAAGAAAAAAACAAAAACATGAAACATCCCTGAACATTTTTCATTGTATGGTTATTAGTGTATCTTCTTGTAGTTTATACATTCTTCCCATGAAACATTCACATTACACACATTCCAAGCAGCAATGAATCTGTCCTAATGCGACTGTGAAAACTAAAATCGGATGGCTCGAGCCAAAATCTGAGGCTCTACTACGTCTCTACGGGAGGAGCCACCATCCGACGTCTGGCTGAAAGCAGCGGAAACACCTACATGCTTGAACATCTTTGATGCGTCTGAGCCGGCATTGACGTGAAATGCCTTAGTATTGCACTGGAGACTGGGAACAATGAACCCAGCATCAAACTGAACTCATAAAAATAAAATCTATCATCACGCTCACATTTGCTTCATCTAGTCCTCTGGGGCGAAAGGCCCCACGCCAGAGTTCTGACATCACATACACCTGTCCAGCAAAAATGTACTGATCTCCTTTCCTCCACCGTTCTACCGTTCTCTAATAGCTGCTATTTGACTTTTTTCTTTCACAGTTTTCATCTTTCTACTTGGGCTTCATGAGTTTGGCTCGTAAACTATATACAATGCTCGCTGTGTAGGGGAGAAATGCTACGTTATTGCTCTGCTCACTTTGCAGCAAATCATGAGTCAGAGAAGCGTTCGGACTTCACCGACACACTCAAGTGCTTCGTCTAACCCTCGCTCCCAAGGACCCCGCTCCGTCCGGGGTGAAACTCGAAGGGGTCGGGAGATAATTACACAAAAGACGCCAAAACTTTTTATAAAATAAGTTCGCTTTGAAATATGAGGGCCGAAGACAAATCAACACAACCGAACCACTGTTCGCAGCGTGTGCTGGACGAGCCGAAATGCGTACACACCGCCGTGAATCGAATGCAGGTCCAAGATCTGAAAAGAAAAGGATCTTAAGCGTGTGATTGGTGCAATGACAAAGTGCTTAGATTTCACACCGCGGTGGTTCGAAGTTTGGAGTGAACGATTAAAGCTACCGTCAGTTGTTCGGGGTTATTCATTTGGGATAATGTAGAGAATGTAACGAACACAAAGCACTAGTCCTAAAGTCCTTTGATAGTTGCTTTAAAGCCAGAGTTATACTTGCCTTTGAACAGCAGGACACATTTTGGTTCTGTGAGTTACTTTTGGTGATAATCTGGGTCTCATACTGCACTTTTATGGGCTATTAAAAGCTGAATCAGCATTTGAAACATATCTATAGTAGCGGTTAAATGTAATAGTGTTTAAACTCACCATACAGTTAAGCCGAGGTCACACTAAAGTTTGTTAAAAGTTTGTTAAATTCTGTTAACATGTAGCGGAACTCGCTGCAACGCTGACTTCACGAGCAAAATATTGACATGATGTTAGACTGCGAGTGACAATTAGCTTTAAAGTTAATTTAACTTTGTATGTTCATTGGTAACACGCATGTTTAGTATTGTACCGAGGGCCTTATAAACGCACAAGCTCAAATAAATTTGTTTGGTAAACTCCAACATGCAAATTGGAGCCCTGACCAACAGCGCCCCATCTCTCGCTCCAGCTGAGGGACGATTTGAGGTTCGAAAAGATGCAAATACAAAGACAATTTAGCAAATGGTAGCGTTCACTGATGCAACTACAAAAAAGCAAGATCACCCTAAAGATCATGCTGTTCTACAGAATAGAGCTTTGACATTAAAGGCTTGGTGACCTCAAAGCATTAAACTGGGAGGAAAAACTGAGTGTGTCACTAAATCCAAATGCTATTCATTTTGATGGCATTACAAAATACATTTTTACTAAATAAATCAGGAGGGGGGGTTAAATCAGAGGTACATGTGCATATCTGTGTCATGTCAAGGTTACAATGCTGCCTGTATGAAAGCAGATGGCATAATCTCACCCTGCTAATTTCTCAAACTGAATATGATACGGTGTGACCACGGCTTAACTCCTCCCACAATGTTGATTTTAGTCAAATTGGCAAATGACTCCATGCGGTCTGGTCAAGGGTCACCTTCCAATCAATAAGGGCCCTGTTCTACCCAGACATTACTAAGGTTTGAGAGGCAAAGATGTGACCAGTGCTCACATAGCCAACAGGCAAGTATAAGTCCAGCTTTAAGCCCTCAGTATGTACATGTATTTTGTATTTTTTTGGCCATTTTTATAATACAGTAGAACTTTTAAAACTTCGCTAAAACAATGCAGTCAAGTCTTTAGCTGCATGGGTCGACATCTTTTATCTGGTTGAATCTAGTGTTGAAAGCAAGTGGACAGCTCGACCTTTCCCCCACACCCCTAAGCTTTGCTCTGATGAGTCTCGTTGTAATCCATGATGCGCAGGTCCTGCTGCCTCCGACTCTGGACGTTGTAAGCCCGAGCTCTGGGTTGATCCGCGGGTCGGAACTCCGACAGGCTGAAGGTTCCAGACTCTGTGCCATCTTCAGCCAGGTGTTTCACAGCAGGATCTGAGCTCTGATCCTGAAGAGGGTGGGGCAGTGGGGACACGGGCGCTTGCTCCTCTTCATACGGACTCTTCCTCTTCTTTACAAGCTCTTGATTGTGCAATTCCAGGAAGCTTCTGGCACTCACGTACGGGTCTTTATCTAAAGGGGAGTTGCAGGAGAGGACAGAAAGGTCTTCTTCCTGGCTGCCGTTGAACAGTGCAGTGGACGATGGAGAACCAGGAGAGAGATGGTCACCGTTGATGCACATGTGGGACGCCTCGTCTCTCTGGTCTGATTCAGATGTTTGAGCTGATCTGGAGGTTTTGCTGCCATTCGACCTAAAAATCAATATAAATGAAACGTACATGAACAAAAACTAAGAGACAAACTTCATCCATTCATCATCTTCCGCTTTGTCCTCTATTAGGGTCGCGGTGGGGTTCCCCATGCCCATCCAGGGGAGAACGTCTCGGGCGCTGGGCAGATAGACCCAGGACAGAGCGCCAATCTATCACTGGGCACACACTCACTCACACAGACACACTCTATATGGGGCAATTTGGAGAACTCAATTGACTTGATCCATGTTTTTGGACTGTGGGAGGAAACCGGAGAACCCGGAGGAAACCCACGCAGACACGGGGAGAGCATAGAAACTCCACCCAGATGGGGATTCGAACCGGAAATCCCTAGTGTTGAGAGGCGAACGTGCTGACCACTAAGCCACCGTTCCGCCATAGGGACAAACTTTTCATTCATTCATTATCTCCCGCTTTATCCTCTATTAGGGTTGCGGTGGGGTTCCCCATGCCCATCCAGAGGAGAACGTCTCGGGTGCTGGGCAGATACACCCAGGACAGGGCGCCAATCTATCACTGGGCACACACTCACTCACACAGACACACTCTATATGGGGCAATTTGGAGAACTCAATTGACTTGATCCGTGTTTTTGGACTGTGGGAGGAAACCGGAGAACCCGGAGGAAAACCACGCAGACACGGGGAGAACATGGAAACTCCACCCAGATGGGGATTCGAACCAGGAATCCCTAATGCTAAGAGGCGAACGTGCTGACCACTAAGCCACCGTTCCGCCATAGGGACAAACTTAATTATTGAATTCTGATCGCCTCTGATCAGCACCATGTCATGTTTTTTTAAACACGTGTTTACTTTCATTATGTAAAAACAGTTTAGGAAAGGCCCGAAGGTCTAAGGACCAGGTGCACTTAGTGTGGGGCACGGTGGCTCAGTGGTCAGGGCGTTGGGTTACCAATCTGAAGGTTGGGGGTTCAAATCCCAGGTCCACTGAAGTTAGCAGTGTGGGTCCTTGAGCGAGACCCTTAACCCTCATTGCTCCAGGGATGTTGTGATGAACCCTGTGCTCACCTTGTAAGTCGCTTTGGATAAAAGCGTCCAATAAATGACCAAAAGTAAATGTCCAAATGTGAAAGAACTTAACGGTCACATAGAATGTAATTTCTTTCACACAGAACTAAAGACTTTCATAAAGCTGTTAGGGCAAACGAGAGATTAACTTATAATTGGCTAAAAAAGTCCAAAAACTCATATGTGTAGTGTCCTAATTCTTTTGTCCATTTAGTGTATGAGGCTCTGTGTCACTGTGTCCGGTCATTTACTTCTGCAAACTTCCTCACCTCGGATTTTGAGGGGTTTCAGTAGCGACCCCTGCTGGTGAACAGTGTAGCTTGCTGAGCTCCAGCTGACTGTAGAGATGGAGCATTTCTGATTGCAGCGCCTGAGTCACATGCTTTTGGGCGAGGTATCTATTCTCAGACGCCTGCAGCTGGTCCCTGTCAGACAGAAACACGCCGGTGTGCACGGTGAGACACGAACCACTGAATGGAAAGTACTGCTTTAAAAATAACAGGGACGAAAAGCTCCCGCACAACGGTCTTTAAAAATCAATACTGTATTCTGATTGGAGGAGGCTAAAAGGACGGTACTTGGCCTGGTTTTTGACATTTTCCAGCAGTTTCTTCTGCTCCAGGACGAGATGTTCTTTCTTGCTGAGCTGAGCTTCGAGGTCTGCGAGCCGTTGCAGCGCTGCTTCCAGTTTCTGACTCTGCTGAATGGAGTTCTGTTTCGTTCTCTCAGCCTCCCGAGATGAACAGACCTGTAGCATGTTTTGCTCCTGTGATCACACAAGCATAAAACGTCTCAGAATTATACTAAACGATTTCTTTTCATTTATTTTTTTTTAAAGCAGGCCAGGTTGTTTGTAGAAATTCATTCATTATCTTCCGCTTTATCCTCTATTAGGGTCGCGGTGTGTGTGTGTGTGTGTGTGTGTGTGTGTGTGTGTGTGTGGGGGGGGGGGGGTGTTCCCCATGCCCATCCAGGGGAGAACGTTTCGGGCGCTGGGCAGATACACCCAGGACAGGGTGCCAATCTATCGCTGGGCACACACTCACTCACACATACACACTCTATATGGGGCAATTTGGAGAACTCAATTGACTTGATCCATGTTTTTGGACTGTGGGAGGAAACCGGAGAACCCGGAGGAAACCCACACAGATACGGGGAGAACATGGAAACTCCCCCCAAATGGGAATTCGATACACCCAGGACAGGACACCAATCTATCGCTGGGCACACTCACACACACAGACACACACACACTCTACATGGGGCAATTTGGAGAACTCAATTGACTTGATCCATGTTTTTGGACTGTGGGAGGAAACCGAAGAAACCGGAGGAAACCCACACGGACACGGGGAGAACATGGAAACTCCACCCAGATGGGGATTCGAACCGGGAATCCCTAGCGCTGAGAGGAGAACATGCTAAGCACTAAGCCATCGTGCCGCCCGCCAGGCCAGATTGTTTGTAGAAATTCTTTTACAAAAATCAAAGTAAAAAAAGAGCAATGATCTGGAACATTAACAAATCCATATAAATAAAACTTTTTTTTTCTGTAAGGACAAAATAAACAGACAACTGTGCTGCAAATGTAACTCTTTTTGTTTCTGTGAGTCGTTCCAGTCGGTCCGAAGTTCTACCTACAAAACATCGTCATGGTAATGTTGAGGTGCTGCTGCGAATGATTAATTGTAACGGTTTTAACCATTAAAACAGCTGTACACAGTAACCCAATGCATTTCCATGGAAACTATAAGAAAATAGCTTTATTGGCATTAGGGGTGTCTTCAACTAAGGATTTTCATAGTCGAATCTGATTCGTCAGATTTTCCCTATAGTCGACTGATAGTCGAATCAGTTAAAATTTTCACCACAAGATGGCGCTATAAGCGTGGTTTTTAAAAAAGATTTTTAACAAATATTTTAATTGTTTTTCTAACAAAAGAAAACCTTTTTTTTTCTTCTAGAAATTAGGATGATTTTATTTGACAAAAGGCTATATATATAACGAAAACAAAGACATTTCATGTAAAAACTAATGCTTAGCAGCAGCCATGGGCACCCCCATGTGGTCAAAATGGTACATTCGACTATGAGGTTCATAGTCGACTACGGTTCTCCGAATCGAATCGCCGAATATTGCAGCTCACCCCTATTGGCATAGACATGGTACACATAACCCATAGCAGTTAAAAGTGTGTATGAAAGAACTAGGTGTCCTGGTATATTGTGTATACTGTAATAAGTAGTGTCTCACGTGAGAAAAATTAATGCTTACCTTGTGCAAGTCGGGTCCCAGGCGATGGACTTCCTGCACACACAGTTTGTTGGCTTCCCCAACCAGTAACAGCTGTTTGTTCAAGAAGGCCATCTGTTGCTCCATGCTTTCAAAGTTGTTTAGCTAGTGTTCAGAAGACGGTGTTAATCAATCAAACCGGAGGACATGGATATGAATATTTTTGTACATATGAAACTATAATTGGCTTTTTCCTCTCACCTTCATGGACAGCTGGCTGAGCAGGTGTCCTGTATGGCACACTTTGTTATTAGCTGTCTGTAGTTCTGCCTCCATCTCACCCATTCTCTTGCAATTTTCCTTCAAATCACTCTGTCAGAGAGAACATGTTTACCAGACTGGTTTCAGAAAATGGGAAATAAAGTTAAAACGTATATGGTTTTCTTCCAATCTTATGATATTTTTTATATTACAGTAGCAGACTAATGCAAACATAAAAACGTGGTTTTATTAAGACAGATTTTATATTCCATATTTATATCTATTCTATATTACTTTTTATACATAGTGTGTGTGTGTGTATATATATATATACACATATATATACACACATATATATATATATATATATATATATATATATATATACACATACATACATACATACATACTGTATATATATTTATTTATTTATTTTATATATATTTTATATACTGTATATACATAGATTATATTTATAGCTAAATATTCTATATTTTATTTAGATTTGCAGTGGTATATTATATTATATATATATTCAGTTGTATACTATATTGCATTTCACATAGCGATATGTAATTCTCATTTTCTTCTTTAAAATTTTAATTTAAATTAAAAAATTAAAATAACAGGGTAAATGGGGTCCGTGACCCACAATTTTCATTCTTATCTCATGTAACACGTGATATTAATGATAATAAAATTTTCTTGAATCTTGAATTTTTCCAGACCTAAACATTTGTATTGTGTGGTAGGTGGTAAAGAAGACCTGACTTCCACAAACAATTAAACACATTCTAATTGATTCTAATTGAAGTTCTTTTCTTTATTATGTTTGAAACAAACTGCTGATAATTGGCCCATGTACACCTAAAGACAAATCCATGGATAAATGTTTACTTTATATCAATCAGGCAACCCTCCCTCACCAGCTACAAGCATAGTGAAAAAAGTTTCACTCTCATTTAGCCTTATTCTTATCTTTATTGACATAAGACATTCAGTAACAGCACGACAATGCTTTTCTTTCTACTTTAAAAGGTTCAAATAAATGAAAGAAAATGAATCCCTCCATCATATCTCATTAGAATTATATTCATTCATATTGGTTCGTAGATTTGAGAAATCTGCCCCGTTGCTTTGTACTGACCTCCTGTTCCTGATTTTTGGTGTAATATTCATACTTCTCACTCTGGAGCTGCTGGAGTTGGTGCTGGAGTAGCTGCACCTGTGCTCCCCTGTCCTGTTGCTGATGCTTTGAACGTTTCTGCTCTTCCTGCAGACTCAGGCGCAGAGCCTGTAGTTCCACCTCCTGTAGCCGCAGCTGGACTTTCTGCAGAGATCAAATCCTTACGATTTTACAATCGCAAACAAGAGCTGAAGTCTTAAAGCCTTTACTTAAGAACGGCATCGCGATCGAAGGTTACGATTCTCGTCATGCCCTGAACTTCCTAAATTAGACTTGAAACTAAAAGCTGTTTAGTTAACAGAAATGTGATGATAAATGCAAAAAGGAAATGTTTTAACATCTTTGACTCAGCTCAACAGGGCGGCACGGTGGCTTAGTGGTTAGCATGTTCTCCTCTCAGCGCTAGGTATTCCCACTTCGAATCCCCATCTGGGTGGAGTTTCCATGTTCTTCCCGTGTCCGCGTGGGTTTCCTCCGGGTTCCTCCCACAGTCCAAAAACATGGATCAAGTCAATTGAGTTCTCCAATTTGCCCCATATAGAGTGTGTTTGTGTGAGTGAGTGTGTGCCCAGTGATAGATTGGCGCCCTGTCCTGGGTCTATCTGCCCAGCGCCCGAAACGTTCTCCCGTGGATGGGCATGGGGAACCCCCCCACGACCCTAAAAGAGGATAAAACGGGAGATAATGGATGGATGGATGGACTCAGCTGAAATATTATGCTTCTTTAAAACTGAAGAATTAGTGTGTGTGCGTTGTGTATGTGTGTTGTCATTCATAGGGATAAAAAAAAGTGTTAGTTCAATAACTAACTAACTAATATATATATATATATATATATATATATATATATATATATATATATATATATATATATATATATATATATATATATATATATATATTCTATGCAATATGATAGTGTCCTACTTTAGTGGTCTTCATTACGTGTCACTGCATCAGATGTAGATAAATGCTTTTGTGGCGCAGTTCCTTTACCATAGAGTTGTTTTGTTCCTCCAGCGCGGTGGCGTTAATGACACGGCGGAGGAGGCGACGATTGCGTAGTGCATGCTGCTCTCTTTTGTGCCTCTCATACAGCAGATGGTTATGCAGTAGCACCAGCTGACTGCGCAGCAGTGCCAGCTCATCAGGGGCCCCTGAGCCTGCACAAATAACCAAACAGCATTAAAACAACACAAACGGCTAACAATAAACTTTTAAATATATAGCGGTGCATTTTTGGAAACTAAATGGATAGGGCAAAAAAATAATAAAAAGGGGTCCAAACGATAAGCTGCAGGAAAGAACTTCTTAACAGGGGATAGAATCTACATATTAATAAGATCACAAAATACCTTTTCCTTTAGTGCTATGTTGTTTACCTCCAGAGTGCAGTTCAGCTGCCTGGTAGAGTAATGAAGGAGATCTGAAAGACAATACATCACAAGAATATTTATAACAATGCAAACATTCATTCATTCATTAACTCCCGCTTTATCCTATATTAGGGTCGCGGGGGGGTTCCCCATGCCCATCCAGGGGAGAACGTCTTGGGCGCTGGGCAAATACACCCAGGACAGGGCGCCAATCTATCGCTGGGCACACTCACTCACACAAACACACTCTATATGGGGCAATTTGGAGAACTCAACTGACTTGATCCATGTTTTTGGACCGTGGGAGGAAACCGGAGAACCCGGAGGAAACCCACGCAGACACGGGGAGAACATGGAAACTCCACCCAGATGGGGATTCGAACCGGGAATCCCTAGCGCTGAGAGGAGAACATGCTAAGCCACCATGCAAACATGATCTGTTTATTATAATGTAACTAGTTAACCCAAGTTATCTGGTTTACATTTAAAAAAACAAACAAAAAACTAAAAAAACCCTGCAGTATCATTATTTATCCTTCATTATTAACAATAGTATTGACTTTTGCACACATGTGTAACGTGAAGTTATAAAAACATTTTCATTGATAAATACTGTATCCAGTATTTACAAAATCCAAAATTGTCGTAAATTCACGTTACCATCTTTAAGGTGTATTTAAGAATTAGCTTTTGAACCATGTCTGTCTGTTTGTCTTAGTGAAAATTGCAAGCCATGTATCACAAAAAGAAGGATGCTTTAAATGATTGTTGATCTGTAATTTTACCTTAGTTTTGCTTTTTTTGTTTCTATTTATTATAGAAGTGGTATAAATAGGATGGGAGTGGTAGCTCAGTGGTCAGGGCGTTGGGCTTTCAATCTGAAGGTTGGTGGTTCAAATCCCAGGTCGACTGAAGTTACCAATGTGGGTCCTTGAGCAAGACCCTTAACCCTCATTGCTCCAGGGATGTTGTGATTAACCCTGTGCTCACATTGTAAGTCGCTTTGGATAAAAGCGTCCAATAAATGACCAAATGTAAATGTATTATTTGAAAGCCCTGGACTCACTCCACATATGACATACACATATGACATACACATTTTTTTTTTTACATTTTAACAAAAACACAAGAGGACAAACCTTTTGTACATTATATGAAAAGCTTGAATACGTAGATTTAAGACAATAATTAACTTATTAATCTAATGCTATGTTCACATGTTAAAACTTCAAATTTGTTTATCTGAACAGTTTAGGTTTACTTTAGTCAGTGCACTGCATCTGTCTACAGTAAAGACATCTGTCTGAAACGAAGCCCAGAATATGTCTCATCATGAGGCAGCTGCACCAGTCCAAAATAAAACACGTCATATTCATGGCCAGCCCTGTAAATTTCTTAAAATAATATATAACCACTTGCTTAACTGACCAAGTAATAAAAATCTGCAAATTCAGACATGGAAAAGCTGCTGAACTCAAAACATTACCTCAACATTTTTTCTTGAAGGTCGTGGCCTTGCTGAACAAGGCGATCCAACAGTTCAAGAGGAGACGTAGCAGACAGATCCTCCCCCTCCAGTTCTTCTCGGTACTCACTCTCCCCTCCGACTCTCTTTTGGACCTCTGTGGTTTTTCTCTCCACAAACAGAGAAGCCAGCTTGGGCAATGCCAGGTCAAATAAGGGCTCATAGGGAAAGGAGTTCCTCGGCAGCTCTACAGAGGCATCATCTGCTGCAGACGGACTGAGGGAATCATCTATGGGAGTGAAACATGGCCAAATAGACCAGGCAGGTTGCTGATCTCCGGCAGCATTGTTCGCTGCCCTGTGTGGGGTGGACACTAGCTCGTGAGGTTCAATACAATTGGAGAAGGATAGGTCAGGGGCTGGTGTTGGGTCATCACTGCTGTGGGTTATTGTCAGCAACTCCTCAGTGATGGAATCTGAGGTACAGATTTGGTGAACAGCGTATGCATTAATACATGTACAACATGTAATTCGTTTTTTATTTTATTTTAGTGATATTTTCACCCTTACCTTCCTCTTTCTCTCTTTCGGTTCTTTTAACAAAGTCAGAAACTTCATTTAACGTAAAGGGACCATCATTCGCACCTGAAAAACAACAGTTTTTACAGCTGTAGCTATCAGAATACAGCTCGTCCTTTCACAAACCACTGTCCGAAGGAGTCGGGGCTGCTTAATAATTGAAATATTAAAATAATTATTATTATTTTAAACAAAAACTTTGACTTCTAAAGGATAGATTAAAAAATATCTGGAGTAAATCAATTGTGATACAATTATTACGCTCATAATTTTTTGGTCTCACAATTCAACACAAATAGGTGGCACGGTGGCTTAGTGGTTTAGCACGTTCGCCTCTCAGCACTGGGGATTCCCGGTTCGAATCCCCATCTGGGTGGAGTTTCTATGTTCTCCCTGTGTCTGCGTGGGTTTCCTCCGGGTTCTCCGGTTTCCTCCCACAGTCCAAAAACATGGATCAAGTCATTTGAATTCTCAAAATTGCCCCATATAGAGTGTGTCTGTGTGAGTGTGTGCCCAGCGATGGATTGGCGTCCTGTCCTGGGTCTATCTGCCCAATATCCGAGACGTTCTCCCCTGGATGGGCATGGGGAACCCCAGCGCGACCCTAATAGAGGATAAAGCGGGAGATAATGAATGAATGAATGAATGAATGAATTCAACACAAAATATAAAATAACTTTACAATGTTATGATTTCATCATTATTAGCTTATAATAGTCATCACACAATCAAGATCATTGTTATTTTAAAAGAATCTTTCAACCACAAGTGCTGACAAACAGACCATACTGAAATATGTTAAATTACAGCTCGCTCCCTCTTTGCATTGAATGGTATGAGTGGATAATAAACAGCCAATGCAGTTACAAATTAGCAAAACATTTGAATGAAAACATATGATGAGAATGTTATATTAGGCTAAAGAACCTGTGTATTCATTCATTCATCATCATCCGCTTTATCCTCTATTAGGGTCACGGTGGGGTTCCCCATGCCATCCAGGGGAGAACGTCTCAGGCACCGGGCAGATAGACCCAGGACAGGACACCAATCTATCGCTGGGCACACACTCACTCACACAAACACACTCTATAGGGGTAATTTGGAGAACTCAAATGACTTGATCCATGTTTTTGGACTGTGGAAGGAAACTGGAGAACCCGGAGGAAACCCACGCGGACATGGGGAGAACATGGAAACTCCACCCAGATGGGGATTCGAACCGGGAATCCCTAGTGCTGAGAGGAGAACATGCTAACCACTAAGCCACTGTGCCGCCCAGAACCTGTGTATAAACAGCTGAAATATTTGTAGATCAAGAACAACTGGCTCTAAAGAAAGTAAAGGTTGCTAATTACAAACTATTTGTTAGATCCCTAAAATTACTTTATTTACTGTAAAGTAATACTGTCATATTTCTACACATCGTTTTAAACAATGACTATGATCATCTTGTCATCAATGCCATCACAAAGACATACCTTTTCTAGGCTCTTTGAGCAGGTCCTGATTTGTCTGCGGGAGAACGCACAGATTTAAAATGATACAGGCATCAATACCTAAAATTTGAAATGCTATGATGTTTTTACTTCCACTTTTACCTTGGGAGCTGCCTGGAGATTGCTGGTGTATTGGGCAGTGTTCTCACTTTCCCCTGGAAATGGGAGAGGAGAGGACCCTGAGGGTGTGGAAGCAGATGAAGTCCACTTTCCATCAACTGTGGAACAGATAAAGTAAAATAAACACATTCTCTCAGCATTTAGTGCTAATCAGCACGACAAGAAACAAATCCTGAACTAACTGACCTGGTGTGCAAGGGACCCGACTCAAGTGGGAGGCACTGTGTGAGAGTTCGGAGACAGTTGGGGGGGACATTCCTCTTGAGCTGGGAGGGGTACTCATCCCACACATAGAGGAAGGACTCCACATATCCTTCTTCCCTGAGGACGACGCCTGCAGATACAAACACCGTAACTGCTTCAGGGTTCTAGTGTGCAACCATATACTTTATAATCTAATTCAACCTTTTCCAAATTATTTCAGGTGTTAATCTGCCGTCCTGAGACGAGTTTAATTTATTTGCGAGCAAAGGTTAGTTTAATGAAGGAGAAAAAACCTTGATTGTTTAGAGGTAGAACAGACACACACAGATTTACCACAAGCCCTCACACTCCAAAATCTTAGATGGACTTTTCAGAGGTGTGGAGGCTGCAAAGAGGGGAGCCAATTGAAATAAAAAGCAGGTCATAAAATATTCCCAGTACTCCCAATATTAAGCTCACATGGACAGTGTAAAATAACATCCCACTTAAATACGGATGCATATAGTCAATTATGGACTCTCTTAAAAATACAAGGTTTAATTAGAATGCATGTTCTAAACAGTGCTGTTGGGAAATGTCATAACCTGAAAAAGCACAAGCAATCCATTAAGGTAGGAGACCAAACATTCACTTAGTATATAGAATAGTCTGCCTTAAATTTACGACATGGCTGGAATCTCTGATACATTCATTTGTGTGAGTGAAAGCTTGACAGGATGATTTACCTGCAGTATGGGGGGTTGTGGACTACGGTCAGCATGCTGAGTGACTGTAAGTTGTGGTAAAGAAAGGGAAAGGGACAGGGACTGGCGCACAGTGGACATGGAGGTAAAAGAGGAGTTTCCTAGAAAGAGAACAATGAAGACAACCACACTCAGAATGTTCATGTTTTAAGATTAATACATTCATTCATTCATTGGGGGGGGGGGGGGGGTGTTTCCTCATGCCCATCCAGGGGAGAACGTCTCGGGCGCTGGGCAGATACACCCAGGACAGGGTGCCAATCCATCACTAGGCACACACTCACTCACACAGACACACTCTATATGGGGGAATTTGGAGAACTCAATTGACTTGAACCCTGTTTTTGGACTGTGGGGAAAACCGGAGAACCCGGAGGAAACCCATGTGGACATGGGGAGAACATGGAAACTCCACCCAGATGGGGATTCGAACCGGGAATCCCTAGTGCTGAGAGGCGAACATGCTAAACCACTAAGCCACCGTGACGCCCTATTTTGAGATTCATTCATTATCTTCCGCTTTATCCTCTATTAGGGTCGCGGTGGGGTTCCCCATGCCCATCCAGGGGAGAACGTCTCGGGCGATGGGCAGATAGACCCAGGACAGGGCGCCAATCCATCGCTGGGCACACACTCACACAGACACACTCTATATGGGGCAATTTTGAGAATTCAATTGACTTGAACCATGTTTTTGGACTGTGGGAGGAAACCGGAGAACCCGGAGGAAGCCCACGCAGACACGGGGAGAACATGGAAACTCCACCCAGATTCGAACCGGGAACCCCTAGTGCTGAGAGGCGGACGTGCTAAGCCAACGTGCCGCCCTGTTTTGAGATTAATATGATGAAAATAAAATAAAAAGAATAGAATCTAACCGTGACTGCAAAGATCTGAACAGGATCTGCTGCTCTCTATAAAGCGCCGTGGCACCTGGTCAGGAAGGGACGAGTAGCCCTCTTCACACGATGCCTCCTTGGGGTCCAGGGACACTTTAGCGCATTCAATCACAATGTCATGCGTCTCAAACCGCTTCCATCTAAAGTTCGCACGAAAGTGAAAAGCAATAAACACAATGAAACATTAAAATGGCACCTTTAATATTAAGGTCTCAATAATGTAAGGAAACACAGAATGACACTCACCTTATTGGGTCCAATTCATACTCTTTGGTTCCAGTAACAAGTTCCGGATGTATCCGCACATGTTCCAGCATGGGCTAATAAATTAACAAGCAGATTGTTACAAATAAAGGAGTGAAATTTTTGCCAGGCTTATTAACAAGATTAAGATTACAAGTACTAAAATTGCAACTAAACAGAACCCAGGCGGCACGGTGGCTTAGTGCTTAGCATGTTCTCCTCTCATCACTAGGGATTCCTGGTTCAAATCCCCATCTGGGTGGAGTTTCCATGTTCTTCCCGTGTCCGTGTGGGTTTCCTCCGGGTTCTCCGGTTTCCTCCCACAGTCCAAAAACATGGATCAAATCAAAGGAGTTCTCCAAATTGCCCCATATAGAGTGTGCCTGTGCGAGTGAGTGTGTGCCCAGCGATGGGTTGGCGCCCTGTCCTGGGTGTATCTGCCCAGCGCCCGAGACATTCTCCCCTGGATGGGCATGGGGAACCCCCCCGCGACCCTAATAGAGGATAAAGCGGAAGATAATGAATGAATGAATGAAAGATTACAAGTACTGAAATTGCAACTAAAACAGAACCCAGGCAGCACGGTGGCTTAGTGCTTAGCATGTTCTCCTCTCAGCACTAGGGATTCCCGGTTCAAATCCCCATCTGGGTGGAGTTTCCATGTACTCCCCGTGTCTGTGTGGGTTTCCTCCCACAGTCCAAAAACATGGATCAAGTCAACTGAGTTCTCCAAATTGCCCCATATAGAGTGTGCCTGTGCGAGTGAGTGTGTGCCCAGCGATGGTTTGGCGCCCTGTCCTGGGTGTATCTGCCCAGCGCCCGAGACATTCTCCCCTGGATGGGCATGGGGAACCCCCCCGCGACCCTAATAGAGGATAAAGCGGAAGATAATGAATGAATGAATGAAAACAGAACCCATACCTTTACCACCTCCTCAAAAGTGTCCACATTCTCCTTCATACTGTAATGGGCACGTAGGTAGGAAACAAAATTGCAGGGGTACATGCCATAAAGGCGGTGGAAGAGCGAGTATACACTGGCATGAAGGTGAACTGCAAATACGCCCTGAGTAGTACCTAAAGCATAAAGGTAAATTACCTTCCATTACAGAACATGCACTTGAATGTTCTTGTGACGATAATAAAAATATTATTATATATATATATATATATATATATATATATATATATATATATATATTATTATTAAAATATATAAATCAGTGTACCATGATTTTTCTGATTCCAAGCAGCCAGACGTCCAAAGATGTCAAAAAACTCAAACAGGAGTTGTTTACTGCTCTGGGGTATCATGGGTAGCAGGATTACCAACACCAGCACTCCAGTTATGAGAACCACAACATCTGACTCACTCTGTTTAGATGAAAACACAAACCAAGCGAAATGAAAAGCTGCTAAATTACAGGAACATATACAACAGGGACAAAACGTGTTTTGCATTTAGGTGTGTCTTCCAGCCCGTTTGCCACAAGTGTATAAAATTAAGCACCTTTCCATAAACTGTATGCTTTTAATATTTCAACAACCAACACTTCTCTTATTAAACACCCTCACTAATCAAGAACTAGCCCTTGTGCAATACAAAAACAATCTATGTACAATAATTTGTTGCTGTGCATTTTTGGATTGTGCAATCTAAAGGCAACATTGTTCAATTACAGGGGTACTTATTTATGTACATAATATTGTATTTTGCTTTTTCACTTAATTCTTATCTTATTTTATTACACCTTAAATTACACTTCCCAGAAATGCCTTTTTAAATAATTGATGCATCTTTTAAATCTCTCTCTTTAATACCACTTGTGCAATACTGTCCCTTTACTGCTGTTCACAAAGTCAATTTTTACATGGTGGCACTAATAAAGGGTACTCTTAAATCTTGTGAGAACAGTTTAGAGACGGCTGTTTTCTGGATGAGCCCCACTAAGTAAATCAGGATCCGCAAAGGCAAAGCTCACAAAGAACCCTGATCTCAACCTCATCAAACACCTCTGTGATGAACTAGAATGGAGAATGTGGGCCAGGACCTCATACCCAAAACTAATGTTTGAACTCGCAATTGCTTTTCAGAGTGAAGGCACAAAAGCTCCCATAGACACAATGCAAATTCTTACAGAAAGTCTTCCCCAAAGAAATCTTACAGCTGCAAATAGAGGAACAACTTAGAACAGATTATTATACAAGCTTTTCTATTTCCTATAACTAAATGTGTCCCGGGCGGCACGGTGGCTTAGTGGTTTAGCATGTTCTCCTCTCAGCACTAGGGATTCCCGGTTCGAATCCCCATCTGGGTGGAGTTTCCATGTTCTCCCCGTGACCGCGTGGGTTTCCTCCGGGTTCTCCGGTTTCCTCCCACAGTCCAAAAACATAGATCAAGTCAATTGAGGTCTCCAAATTGCCCCATATAGAGTGTGTCTGTGTGAGTGAGTGTGTGCCCAGTGATGGATTGGCGCCCTGTCCTGGGTGTATCTGCCCAGTGGCCCGAGATGTTCTCCCCTGGATGGCCATGGGGAACCCCACCGCGACCCTACTAGAGGATAAAGCGGGAGATAATGAATGAATGAATAACTAATAAATGGAGGCAGCACGGTGGCTTAGTGGTCAGCACGTTTCCTCCCACAGTCCAAAAATATGGATCAAGTCAATTGAGTTCTCCAAATTGCCCCATATAGAGTGTTTATGCGTACGTGTCTGTGTGAGTGAGTGTGTGCCCAGCGATAGATTGGGTGTATCTGCCCAGCGCCCGAGGCGTTCTCCCCTGGATGGGCATAGGGAACCCCACCGCAACCCTAATATAGGATAAAGCGGGAGATAATGAATGAATGAATAAATGCATCCCAATACTTTTGTCCATATTGTGAAAAGTAGAACCATAATACCATAATGCAGGTTTATCATAACATTTAAATGCAGAGAAGCAGATGTTCTGGGAAACAAAACAACAAAACACTTAACATTCATTTGTGCATTTCGAGATTCACATACAGGTCAAATTCATTAAAAACCCATTACACATATAGGCCACATTTCAATTTCAAAAGCCACCAGCTTATTTCCATCTTACTCCGTACCTTCAGGCATTTGAGCAGTGAAGTGAGAAGAGTGGAGCGAGCGATCTTGTGAATCCACGGCTGCTGCTTACGGACAACGTGACCAAGGATGGTGAGTGTTGCAAGTCTGCAGGCGGGTTTGGCCAAACACTCGGTCATCTTCTCTAAAAGATGCTTTAAGAGGACAAATAGAATAAGAAACGCAAAGGTATATAAAAACCTTCAGCTCAAATTTAATGCCTGTTAAATTAAAAAATAATAATAAAGTGCTCACCTTGTCATGAGGCTCCCTGATTGAGGACAGGAGGTCCAGCGCTTGAGGAGAATTGGAGTCAAAGTAATAATCCACAAGGCTATTGAGCAGCACAGATCCTTTATCTAATTCAAATAACAAATATAAAAGATCAATCAAATTTTGGGCTTTCTACAGGATTTCAAAAAGCCATAGTTCATAACCATGTTTAACCTTCAGTTTCAATAGCAGCGAAAAATGAGCGACTTGCGCTAAATATCTCACTTAATTTGCATGAACTTACTCTTTAGAAACAAAAGGGAGAAATTAATTACATAAGGACAACAAACCTGTGCTGAGGTTCTCCTGTACCACCCTTCGGACCTGCTCCAGCTCCTGGAGATCTGTGGATTCCAAAAGCTGGAGATCCAGGACATTTGTCTGGTCCTTGGCCATGTTAGTACTGGACCGATGGCAGGCCTGCAGACGTTGTCACAGTGGATAGTAAAGCTGTGTAGGGTTAACATGGAGTGCCTGGGAAAAAAAAAAAAAACAGGTCAGGAAACTTACACCCAAGACAGTGATTCTCAATTATTTTCTGTTAAACCCCCCCCCCCTAGGAAGAAGAAAACATTTTGCGCCCCACCACACAAAACACACTCACCTCACTCCCCCCACATGATTTATCCCCCCAAATTTATCAAAAATGGGATAAATTATTTTTACACACCCACTGTAGTATGATTTGTCTATAAATTTGTTATAAATACACCTCTTTTATAACAATGTCTCCTTATTAACAATAAAGAATACAAAAAAGAAAGAAATATAGATCAACTTAGAACAAAGAATCATTTGATTTACTTTAGTTTGTAACAGAAACGAATATCCGTATTTAAACATGAAACATTTTTGAACTGACCGGTATTTGATACTGAAAAATGAAAATTTTCGATTTATTAAAAAATCAATAAATAATAAATTCAAATTCATCAGCAACATTCATTCAGGAGCTCAATTTATTAACACTTTAACCTACAAAACAAAAATGAATACAACAATTTGTGCTGTTTTTTTTTTTGTTTTTTTTTGAGGAAGTCAGAACTGATGTCTCCAACGAGCCCGTTTTGCAGCACAGCTTTTCTGTGGTAGTTTTCATAAAGCGTTAATATTTGCTGGTTAGACGCGTCACGTTTACGATTTAAAAACTCAAGCGGTTATCGGCGTGATTGGGGTGTAAGGTCTTTAAGTGACACCTTCATTTATTTGGCTTCATGCTGTCCGCTGCCAAAATTTAAATACACAGCAGACACACCGGTCTTTTCTTAGTCTCCCACCTTCGTTACAGTTACAGTTACAGTGAAGCCAGGCGCTACATACGCTTCGACATTTAGTTTTCGGTTGACTTTTGTTGCTCTCATTATCTTCGTCTCTCTCCGTCTTTCTCTCCTCATTTCTGTTAAATATTTTTCCATGTTGTCTCTTGAGGGTTTGTTCAGTACACTTAATATCACTTGCTCTGTGATTTCTTCTTATGCGCCCCCGCATGCACCCACTATTTGAAAAGCACTGACCTAAGACATAAGCGAGCACAATGCACCCAAGCACTGTGGCTGAACTGTATTAGGATATCAACACATTACTCCTACAGGGCTTTAATGACATCCTATTCTATGTGGGTCCACCCAAACACATGAAACGGGTTTACCTATGCTTATGTAGCGTATCTATCTGTAGCAAGCCTATTGATACAGAAGAGAATTTGTGAGGTCAAAAACTGATGTTGTGCAAAAAAAAAAAAAACATAGGAAATCTCCCTTCTAACACATCCCTAATACGTTCAATGGTGTCAGAGTTCTGTGTTTTCTTTTTGCACAGTCATGCTGGAAAACTGGATCTTCCCCAAACTGTTTCCTTGATTAATCTTGAGTATTGGGTAATGGATGTAGAGCTTGTTCCATATCTGTAAATCTTTAACAATCCGTGTTTCTATCTACAAGACGTAGAAACAGGCTGGATATGTAATCCAGAAAGTCTTCTGAATCACATACCATATGTCCCTTTAGAGGTTAAAAAGTCAATGGTTTGAGTGACAAGAATATTTCAGAGTGTATTAATATTCATATGTTGTCTGTTTGCTATGACACTGTGCACTCAAGCTGCATGGACATAACATGCATAACTTTGGTGAATGACCGTCTTTATGTCTTTAAGTGACACATACATTGTAGATGGTGTTGAAGTCAAATGACTGAGGAAAAGCACAAGACTGTCACCACTCTTTTGATCTTATTGGCTGTTTAAATGCTTAGAGAAGTGTTTTGCTGATAATAATATGCTTGGCAAAGCAAACAATATCTATTACATTGCACAAAACAAGCCAAAAAGAAGCACATGTCACTTGTGATTTCAGATTTTTTACCCACACTCAGGGGCGTCGTTAGACCTGGGCTTTCGGGGCTTTAGCCCCGGATCAAATGAGAGCAACTTTCTCTGCAGCCTCTCCTCCAGCAGCAGAACGATGGAGTCATCGTCAGCTGTTTGTGGTTCCAAGCACCTGTGTGTGTGTGAGGGAGTACAGTTACCGTAATAACTGTATGTTGGCTGTAAAGAGCAGCTTCTCAACTTTCAGACCCTGTCAGAATTTTTTTCTGAAGGCGCAAACTGTTGCAAAGTTACTGTATTTGAAAGCAAAACCTCGTTAAAACTGTCTCATCTGCGACCGACTCGTAAAACGGATTCATGCTTTTCTGCAGAAACTCAGATTCCTTTATTCAAACATTTTCAGCCAAAACCATCATTTATTACAACTGAATGTGCTCTCCACTGCTGACAGACATATTTCATATGTTATTTCATTTTACACAACATAATTAATAAATAGAGGCGGCACGGTGGCTTAGTGTTTAGCACGTTCTCCTCTCAGCACTAGGGATTCCCGGTTCGAATCCCCATCTGGGTGGAGTTTCCATGTTCTCCCCGTGTCTGCGTGGGTTTCCTCCGGGTGCTCCGGTTTCCTCCCACAGTCCAAAAACATGGATCAAGTCAATTGAATTCTCAAAATTGTCCCATATAGAGTGTGTGTGTGAGTGAGTGTGTGCCCATCGATGGATTGGCGCCCTGTCCTGGGTCTATCTGCCCAGCGCCCGAGATGTTCTCCCCTGGAGGGGCATGGGGAACCCCACCGCGACCCTAATAGAGGATAAAGCGGAAGATAATGAATGAATGAATAACTAATAAATGGAGGTAGCACGGTGGCTTAGTGGTCAGCACGTTCTCCTCTCAGCTCTAGGGATTCCCGGTTCGAATCCCCATCTGGGTGGAGTTTCCATGTTCTCCTCGTGTCTACGTGGGTTTCCTCCGGGTTCTCCGGTTTCCTCCCACAGTCCAAAAACATGGATCAAGGTCAATGGAATTCTCCAAATCGCCCCATATAGAGTGTGTCTGTGTGAGTGAGTGTGTGCCCAGCGATAGATCAGCGCCCTGTCCTGGGTGTATCTGCCCAGTGACCGAAACGTTCTCCCATGGATGGGCATGGGGAACCCCCCCCACGACCCTTCTAGAGGATAAAGCGGAAGATAATAAATGGGGGCAATAAGGGATCTGGGCTAAAGCCCCTGATGTTTCTAAAGCCTAAAAACACCCCTGCCCACACTAATCACACTGCAGTGCAGGGTGCCTCGACCATGTGAGTGATCTGCTGAAATGAAAGGGTCAACCACCCAAATAAGATCTTGTTAGTGATCTAGTAGCTTTACGCAGTGATCTTGTAGCGACAATAGGACCACAACAGTATATTTAATCTACATCTAGTTCTTAACAGAAGGGGTTTGCAGATAAATAACTAAATATAAAACATAATGCAAAGAAAGACGAGCAAGATGAATATGAATGCATTGACTGGGTGAAGTTATTGTTGGAATGACGTCACATATCTCTATTAAGCGTAGCCCATGACAAACAACGTGTAGCATCAAATATTGAGTGTAAATAAAATAAAATAAAGTCGTTAAAGATGAAAGAGTTTGGACTTTATTTCTGTCTGATCTCTGTATGAAAGCAACATCTCTGTCCCAGCGAGCGTTAGCCATCCAGCTAACAGAAAGCCACCGCTCTAACCCGAGCGAACGTCAATGACATGTTTAAAACCGCCCCATTTACAACAGTTAACACCATTTTCAGCACAATCTGCTGCATTAACACCCGCGTCCCGACTGAAAAATCACTTTAATACATTACCTTCTACAAAGTCTGGACCTTACACGTTGCCGCCATCTTGACCACCTCACGACTCGCTCGTGCGCTCAGAGGATACATGCGCGATCGAAAAATAGTCCCACGGAAAACTCCTAATTACGAGGGGATGCAAATACGGATCTAATAATCCGTTTTCAGTAGTAAACTCGTCGTCAACGGAACAGTTTTTGGTGCCATTTTGAACCGGGTCCTCGGATATGAAACTTTAACGCAAACGCAAAGCGCAGAGCCAAATTCAGACTGACAGGCAGCCAGTGCGCACGCGCGGATTTAAAAACAAATGACGTCATTGATGTAGGTTTCTGCACCTGCAACGCTGATGAGCGACGCCGCGTGAGGTAACTGCCCTGCAAACTCCGATCTGACGAGAATTCTGCCCCCTTTAGAGAGGGGAATTCACCCCCAGCACACCACCCAACCATCCAACGCGGGTGTCCGCGTGGGTTTCCTCCCACAGTCCAAAAACATGGATCAAGTCAATTGAGTTCTCCAAATTGCCCCATATAGAGTGTGTCTGTGTGAGTGAGTGTGTGTCCAGCGATGGATTGGCGCCCTGTCCTGGGTCTATCTGCCCAGCGCCCGAGACGTTCTCCTCTGGATGGGCATGGGGAACCCCACTGCGACCTTAATAGAGGATAAAGCGGGTGATATGCAAACAAACAGTCTCAAATTATATTTATTTATTATTTAGGCACGGTGGCTTAGTGGTTTAGCATGTTCTCCTCTCAGCGCTAGGGATTCCCGGTTCGAATCCCCATCTGGGTGGAGTTTCCATGTTCTCCCCGTGTCGGCGTGGGTTTCCTCCGGGTTCTCCGGTTTCCTCCCACAGTCCAAAAACATGGATCAAGTCAATTGAGTTCTCCAAATTGCCCCATATAGAGTGTGTGTGTGTGAGTGAGTGTGTTCCCATCGATGGATTGGAGTCCTGTCCTGGGTGTATCTGCCCAGCGCCCGAAATGTTCTCCCCTGGATGGGCATGGGGAACCCCACCGCGACCCTAATAGAGGATAAAGCGGGAGATAATGAATGAATGAATATATTATTTAGTTATGTGCATACAGGGTGGCACGGTGGCTTAGTGTTTAGCACGTTCTCCTCTCAGGTCTAGGGATTCCCGGTTCGAATCCCCATCTGGGTGGAGTTTCCATGTTCTCACCGTGTCTGTGTGGGTTTCCTCCGGGTTCTCCGGTTTCCTCCCACAGTCCAAAAACATGGATCAAGTCAATTGAGTTCTCCAAACTGCCCCATATAGAGTGTGTTTGAGTGAGTGAGTGTGTGCCCAGCGATGGATTGGCGCCCTGTCCTGGGTCTATCTGCCCAGCGCCCGAGACATTCTCCCCTGCATGGGCATGGGGAACCCCACCGCAACCCTAATAGAGGATTAAACGGGAGATAATGAATGAATGAATAATATTTGAACGTTTATCAGCCTCACAAACTTTACTAATCCAGATCATATACTTTTGAGATTATAGAAAATCCTGTTTACCAAATTTTACACTTCATTTTACTGCTTTATCGTATCCAGTGCAAACAAACAGTCTCAAATTATATTTATTTATTTATATATTATTTGGTTATGTGCATACAGGGTGGCACGGTGGCTTAGTGGTTAGCATGTTCTCCTCTCAGCACTAGGGATTCCCGGTTCGAATCCCCATCTGGGTGGATTTTCCATGTTCTCCCCGTGTCCGCGTGGGTATCCGCCAGGTTCTCCGGTTTCCTCCCACAGTCCAAAAACATGGATCAAGTCAATTGTGTTCTTTAAATCGCCCCATATAGAGTGCGTTGGTGTGAGTGAGTGTATCCCCTGGATGGGCATGGGGAACCCACCCCCCTCCCCGCTACCCTAATATAGGATAAAGCGTAAGATAATGGATGGATGGATATTTGCATACATGCAACATTGTAACGAGGAATTATACAAATATTAAACACGCAAACAGTTTGTGTGAGACACAGCACATGGTATATGACCAAAATATTGGTTTGATGTGAAAGAACTTGATTGTCCTGTGTAGAGATCTATCACCTTTGGGAAGAAGGGTTTCTACACACACACACACACACACACTTAATAAGTTGCATAACATATATATGTGTGTGTATGTGTGTGTGTGTGTGTGGGGGGGGGGGTATGTTTGCTTGCTTGTCTAGTGTTAATATCTTGTTATTTACTTACCTGTCTTTGACGTTAATAGTTTGGACAGCCAGGGGACGTTTATTCAGCCAGCTGGATGCCACTACAAAGAGAAGTCTTGTTGCATCATGTTGAGATGACATGATTTCTATGCATCTATTGTCAACTTCCATTCTGTAACAAACTGATAAGCTAACTGTGGTGAAAGCAAAAGCCAAATAGAGCACAAATCTGTAAACTATGCAGAATAACCAATTTCAACCATTCATTCATTCATTCATTCATTCATTCATTCATTATCTCCCGCTTTATCCTCTATTAGGATCGCGGTGGGGTTCCCCATGCCCATCCAGGGGAGAACGTCCCGGGCGCCGGGCAGATAGACCCAGGACAGGGCGCCAATCCATTGCTGGGCACACACTCACTCACACATACACACTCTACATGGGGAAATTTGGAGAATTCAATTGACTTGATCCATGTTTTTGGACTGTGGGAGGAAACCGGAGAACCCGGAGGAAACCCACGCAGACACGGGGAGAACATGGAAACTCCACCCAGATGGGGATTCGAACCGGGAATCCCTAGCGCTGAGAGGAGAACATGCTAACCACTAAGCCACCGTGCCGCCCTCCATGATATTTTAATATACATTTTAGGAAAACAGAAGAAAATTGGTTTAGTATCTAATTATGTGTCCATTAAGGGTAATTACTATTTTTTTTATTTCCTTTTTTTATGACACCTCTTATAATTGAAACATTTAATAATTAGTCGGGCTTTGTGAACAACGCATGCAAAAATAATTTTCTTTTCATACCATCCATCCATCTATTATCTTTCACTTTATCCTATGTTTGGGTCATGGTGTGTGTGTGTGGGGGGGCAGATACACCCAGGACAGGGTGCCAATCTATCACTGGGCACACACTCACTCAAACACAGACACACACACCATGACCCCAAAACGTTCTCCCCTGGATGGGCATGGGAAGGCCCTCTGCGACCCTAGTAGAGTTTCTATGAAGTTGATTATTATTGTATTGGTGTAGTTTGTCATTTTTGTTGCAAATACTATGGTCAGTGCAGCAGCTGCCACCTGTTTATTAAGGAGCTGGACTGTAATTCTGTCAAACCAACTTTAATACCTGTAAAATGTCTATTTTCAGATGAATATTTATTGACAGGATGGTGCAATAATGCTTGTTGAAGCACTTTTATTAAAGTGAACATCAGTCCCCTGACATTTAAATGGATTGAAAAACTGGATGAATCATTTATCATTTCCACTTAAACCTCCCATCAAACCATTTCAGTCAGACGCTTATTTAGGCTCCAGTGATGTAACCGTCAAATTCATTTTGCATTTGGTAAATAGAGGTTTAAAAATGTGTCCCCCTGCAGCTTTCATTAAATGTTCTGTTAAAAGCTCACAGCAGTGAGCTGAGCCAACGATAATGACCCGCTGTCACGATCCCTGATATACTTTTACATGTTGCAAATACAGTTATTGCATTTGCCCACAAGCCCTTTTACAGAAGTATTTCTTAGTTGTACCACTGCGGTGTTATGCAAAAATATCCAAATGCATTGTCTACAGATTCTGTAATCATGTAATTGCAGTAAAATGAATCTGATAAACCCTTTAGGATAAAATACAAAACCTAATCTGTATAGTCTACACTGTAAGAAATGCCCGTGGAATTTACATAAAAACACTGTTAAATCATTCATTCATTATCTCCCGCTTTATCCTCTATTAGGGTCGCGGTGGGGTTCCCCATGCCCATCCAGGGGAGAACGTCTCGGACACTGGGCAGATACACCCAGGACAGGGCGCCAATCACACAGACACACTCTATATGGGGCAATTTTGAGAATTCAATTGACTTGATCCATGTTTTTGGACTGTGGGAGGAAACCGGAGAACCCGGAGGAAACCCACGCAGACACGGGGAGAACATGGAAACTCCACCCAGATGGGGATTCGAACCGGGAATCCCTAGTGCTGAGAGGAGAACGTGCTAACCACTAAACCACCGTGCCGCCCACTGTTAAATAACAACATAAAAATATATTGTAAAGTGGAAAGCATAAATGTTATGTTTATGATTCACAGTAATACTTTGTGAACTGTCAAACAATTTTTTTAATGTTGTTTTTACAACAAAAATATGTGAGGATAATCAATATAAAATATAATGTTGTAATCAAACATATATGTCAGATTATGTTTTCGAATAATAATTTCTCTGATTGGCGGCATGGTGGTTTAGTGGTTAGCATGTTCGCCTCTCAGCGCTAGGGATTCCCGGTTCGAATCCTCATCTGAGTGGAGTTTCCAGGTTCTCCCCGTGTCTGCATGGGTTTCCTCCGGGTTCTCCGGTTTCCTCCCACAGTTCAAAAACATGTATCAAGTCAATTGAATTCTCAAAATTGCCCCATATAGAGTGTATCTGTGTGAGTAAGTGTGTGCCCAGCGATAGATTGGCGCCCTGTCCTGGGTGTATCTGCCCAGCGCCCGAGACGTTCTCCCATGGATGGGCATGGGGAACCCCACCGTGACCCTAATAGAGGATAAAGCGGGAGATAATGAATGAATGAATGAATTTCTCTGATTTCCTGGAGGAGCTTCTGTGTATGCTCACACCCCAATGCTTTACTTGTAATAAGTATAATCCAAACTTTTAAAGTAAACCCAGCAAAAAGTTCCAGAGGATGTGGATTGCTGACTCCTCATAAAATTTGGTATGATTTTTATCTGGAACTAATAACCGACGAAAAAAAGTTTGCTTCTTTGTTCTGGAATTGGGAATCACTCAGAGTGGAATATATGTGGAGTGGAGAACATTTTATTTAATAACCGCTGCTCATTAGGCAGAAATAACTTTTTCCTGGAGCTAATCAGCCTTCGAATGCGCCGAAATGTATTCCGACCTCAGGTTTGACTTCAGAAGTTTTATTATAAAGTTATATATATGGCTACATATTAAAAATGCAACTAAAGCTATATGGAAGAAGGAAAGCCATGAAAGGAAAAGAAATAGAAATTAGAACAGTGCATATTTTTGAATATGAAGGAGTCTGAAGGAGTTCTTTAAATCAGAGGTGATTTAGTGGCTCTACTGCAGAGTCTGTCTGTCTTATATGTGTGGATTGATTGTTTCGGGTTGTCTGTGTAATCACAGTTCATGATTTTTACACTTTATATGTAGTTAACAGCCTCCTTATGAGGTTTACATGACAGACTTTAGTCCAGCTATTTGTTTATTTGCTTTTTTAAAGCCGGCATGGTGGGGGAGCGCTTAGCATTTCTGCCTCCAGCATGTATGGAGTGTTTTTGTATGAAGTCTTCCATGTGAGCGCGTGAGTTTTCTCTAAAGACCCTGACTTCCTTTCACATTCCAAATATATATATATATATATATATATATATATATATATATATATATATATATATATATATATATATATAGGGGGCGGCACGGTGTCTTAGTGGTTAGCATGTTCGCCTCTCAGTGCTAGGGATTCCCGGTTTGAATCCCCATCTGGTGGAGTTTCCATGTTCTCCCCGTGTCCGCGTGGGTTTCCTCCGGGTTCTCCGGTTTCCTCCCACAGTCCAAAAACATGGATCAAGTCAATTGATTTCTCCAAAAATTGCCCCATATAGAGTGTGTCTGTGTGAGTGAGTGTGTGCCCAGCGATGGATTGGCGCCCTGTCCTGGGTGTATCTGCCCAGCGCCCGAAACGTTCTCCCTTGGATGGGCATGGGAAACCCCCCCGCGACCGTAATATAGGATGAAGCGGGAGATAATGAATGAATGAATAATATACCACTACAAATATAAATAAAATATAGAGTATTTAACTATAAATATAATATAAATATATGTATATACAGTATAAAAAATAAATTTAAGAACACATATATATATATGTTTTATATATATATATATATATATATATATACACACACACTATGTATAATGCCCTATCCTGGGTCTATCTGCCCGGCGCCCGAGACATTCTCCCCTGGATGGGCATGGGGAGCCCCACCGCGACCCTAGTAGAGGATAAAGCAGATGATAATGAATGAAAAAGGATATATATATTATAATTATTATTATGGACATCTTATGAGACGGATTCTGAAGTGCCCTGGGACCCCCCATAGTCTTCTGTTTTTACAATAAGGCTTATAAGGACTTTGGTCAATCTTTGGGTTGGCTTATTATTGCTATGCCAAAGACACCTAGCTATAAATGTCCTTTCCTCCGATGACACTGCAATTTCTGCCTGCCTCACCGACATATCTGATTAAATGAAGGACAATCATCCTAAGCTAAATTTGGCCAAAACTAAGCTCCTTATCATTCCAGCAAAAGCCTTGTACATCATGACCTGACCATACAAATCGACCACTGCAAAAATCTCCCAGGTCGGCTTTGTCCATAAACCTGATTTCACAAATTACCTGCAGCTAAATCTAACTAAACAGGTCAGTAACATACATTTCTTTTATAAATCTTAATGGTGGAATGATCTCACAAGCTCCATTTATAAGCATTTTCAAGATACATCATAAAACACATCTTTACAATAAGATATGACAATTTTTTAGTGTGTGCGGCACGGTGGCTTAGTGTTTAGCACATTCGCCTCTCAGCGCTAGGGATTCCCGGTTCGAATCCCCATCTGGGTGGAGTTTCCATGTTCTCCCCGTGTCTGCGTGGGTTTCCTCCGGGTTCTCCGGTTTCCTCCCACAGTCCAAAAATCCATGGATCAAGTTAATTGAATTCCCAAAAAATTGCCCCATATAGAGTGTGTCTGTGTGAGTGAGTGCGTGCCCAGCGATGGATTGGCGCCCTGTCCTGGGTGTATCTGCCCAGCGCCCGAGACGTTCTCCCCTGGATGGGCATGGGGAACCCCACCACGACCCTAATAGAGGATAAAGCGGAAGATAATGAATGAATGAATGAATTTTTTAGTGTCTCAAGTGAATTTTTTTTCATGGTGGGACAATAAAGGCTTATCGTATCGTATCTTTTTCACAGAGCTGGGGTCAGGGGATATTTAGGCATATTGAATGATGAGTGTTGATAAAACTGCAGTTTGGCTGGTTACTCTTAAAATGAACGTACTTGTGCTGTACTTCAAATTTGAATGAATGAATGCAAAATGACTTAATGAAGTTCTAAATGTATTATAAGTTAATTAAAGATGAGACCATTCATTTAAATGTATACTGTATGGATTCTTTATGTTTCTAGCTAACACATAAGCATTGTATTAAATTTCCTGCAGGAACTGAGCTCAGATTGAGGATGAGAATCGAATTAGCTATGAAAGTTTCACCCTCATAAATATATATCATAAAAACTTTTTAGTATTGGTAACTATTCCAAAATGAGAAAAGTTTTCTGACCAATATTTTTTATTGCAACGCTGAGTGGCAAAATGATGAATGCAAAGACGTACAGAAATTACTCCGTTCTAACATTAAGCTTGCAGTGTGTAATTGAACTTTAAACTCAATGTGCCATAAATTTCAGTCCCCCTCCCACCCCCCGCTGTTAAAATCATACACACAGGGATGGAGAGAGTGTGCAGTAGAAGTTTAGCCAAAATAATGTCACCTCTCTGATTCATAGGGTTGGGTCCCATTTGGTTAATTTATACAATTAAGCGAGATATATATGATGTTATAATTTGACATGTAACTCCAGTGACTCCCACTCCAAACCCAAAGCTTAACCAACCAAAGAATTACATTCAAAAAGAATTAGAATTGCAAGGGGGTCTTTATGTTTAATTTATCCTTCTTTTAGCTCCCAACCCTCAGAATAAAAGGATAAACCTCTAACCATAAGCGACCATGTCCTTCAAATCCTATAGGTGGCGCTCCTTCACTGCAGGTGTTTCTCCAATTTCCAATTTCGATCACATCTTATTAGTATGAAAACATTAGTCATACCCTGTATGGAACTGTCACCAGACAAACATTATCTATTTGGGTATTTGAGTCTTACAGCATTATGAACACTGGACATTTCATTTACCGAGTGACAAAACCAACTGATACTGAAACAACCTGTCCAATTAAAAATCATTCCATTAAGTGTCCTCCACATTTAACCCACCCATGCAGTGAAACACACACATGTACACAAACTGATTGAAGTGAGCAGCCCTGTACGTGGTGCCTGGGGAGCAGTTAGTGTTAGGTGCCTTGCCCAAGGGCACTTCAGTCATTGCTGAAGAGGGAAGGATTAGACTGGACTGAATTTGCAGTATAGGTGGGGTGGCGGTGCAGTGGTGAGTGCTCTTGTCCCACAGCAAAAAGGATGTGAGTTTGGTCCCAATCCATGAAAAAGATTACATATTTGCCCTGGAGCTAAATGAAAGGGGGTAGCTGGGACTGTTTTATGTTGTTCTAGACAATTGAAAAGCAGCATGCTCATTAGGTGCACCCAGGGATAATTAAACATCTATTCAGGTTGAGCCTTTGAATGGGATGAAACGGTTTAAATTAAGCATGCAGTGAACATATGCTACAGAGGAAGACAATTAAGATGATTTCCTATTAAAACCTAATAGAGACCACCGCTCTTTAGACATTATGGAGTAATGTGTAATGATAGTTTAATTCAGGACCAGTGAAATATGAAGAAGGCGGCATTGTGGCTTAGTGGTCAGCACGTTCTCCTCTCAGAGCTAGGGGTAGAGTTTCCATGTTCTCCCCGTGTCTGCGTGGGTTTCCTCCGGGTTCTCCGGTTTCCTCCCACAGTCCAAAAACATGGATCAAGTCAATTGAATTCTCAAAAATTGCCCCATATAGAGTGTGTCTGTGTGAGGGAATGTGTGCCCAGATTGGCACCCTGTCCTGGGTGTATCTGCCCAGCGCCCGAGACGGTCTCCCCTGGATGGGCATGGGGAACCCCCCCGCGACCCTAATAGAGGATAAAGCGGGAGATAATGAATGAAAGAATGAAATATGAAGAACAGACATTGCGCATCACATATTACATGCCACCAGAAATATTCTACCAGTAGAAAAGAATTTCTATTGAAAATTGGAGCGGGTGTGGTTGTAGAAATAAATAAAAAAATATTGTATTTAGTAACCCTGCAGGTCTGTAATATTTATACCTATGTGCTTTAGGTTGGGGCAATCATTTAACTCCATTGTAATCATTCATTCATTATCTTCCACTTTATCCTCTATTAGGGTTGCGGGGGGTTCCCCATGCCCATCCAGGGGAGAACGTTTCGGGCGCCAGGACAGGGCGCCAATCTATCGCTGGGCACACACTCACTCACATGTATATACACCCTATATGGGGCAATTTGGAGAACTCAATTGACTTGATCCCTGTTTTTGGACTGTGGGAGGAAACCAGAGAACCCGGAAGAAACCCACACAGACACGGGGAGAACATGGAAACTCCACCCAGATGGGGATTCGAATCGGGAATCCCTAGTGAAAAACTAGAGAATTAATGCTTAATAAATAAGAATAAATTAGAGCTGCCCATGCATTACAACTTTAGAACTAATACACAATGTGGACAAAGGTTCTGGGACACCAACTTATTAAAAGCTTCAATGACCCCCCTTTCTATGTTTGTCCTCTTTTGCTGCTGTAACATGTTTTACTCTTGACTTTTACTCGCATGACTATTTTGGACTGTGTCAGTGGGAATTTGATCCCATTTATTCAGAACGGCTGGCTCACAGTCTCGCTTTGTAGGTCATTGCCCAGATCTACCAAATATTCCAGTCTCATGTAACAAAAATACTCACTCCAGTGGTATTATTTCCACAGTTGAGTGTTGTACAACATTGTGCTATAGTCTTTATTTTCTTGCCACTGAATGCACAACATCGACGACCAGTTCACTATGAGAGGACTAGCAAGTTGGCGAGGAGCTAAAGAAAGTGCATCCACATGGCCTAATCCAAGCTGACACATTAAGACTCAGTGTGAACATGACTGTGCTCCTATCATTTACTTGGAGCTTGGAGCAACAAAGGGCAGGATCTGAGACATTTCGCTTTATTCCCGCTTCATTGTCTCTTGTTAGCCTCCTGTAAGTTTGGCCAAGTAATGACTCCCATTCTCTCGACGTGCGTGTAGCCTGCCGCATGATGTGGGGAGACCAGTTTCAGTGGATAATGAGGTGGAAAAAAAACTCGAAGCGCCTGTCAGAGATAGAAACCAAATTTTCCTTGATGTGTGGAGCGTTTTCAGGTCTGCACTGCTGTAGATGTGGACAATAACAATAAGACAAATCGAATATAAACATTGAAATGTTTAGAGACAGAATTAATTTGTTTATTCGTTCATCCATTATCTTCCGCTTTATCCTCTATTAGGGTCGTGGTGGGGTTCCCCATGCCCATCCAGGGAGAACGTTTTGGGCGCTGGGCAGATACACCCAGGACAGGGCGCCAATCCATCGCTGGGCACACACTCACTCACACAGACACACTCTACATGGGGCAATTTGGAGAATTCAATTGACTTGATCCATGTTTTTGGACTGTGGGAGGAAACCGGAGAACCCGGAGGAAACCCACGCAGACACGAGGAGAACATGGAAACTCCACCCAGATGGGGATTCGAGCCGGGAATCCCTAGTGCTGAGAGGAGAACATGCTAAACACTAAGCCACCGTGCCATGTTTAATCAGCTAAAATGTTTTAATGGTAACAATTATTTTACATAGAATATTTTAATCTGTGTGGCACGGTGGCTTAGTGGTTTAGCATGTTCTCCTCTCAGTGCTAGGGATTCCCGGTTCGAATCCCAATCTGGGTGGAGTTTCCATGTTCTCCCTGTGTCCACGTGGGTTTCCTCCGGGTTCTCTGGCTTCTCTCCAAAAACATGGATCAAGTCAATTGAATTCTCCAAATTGCCCCATATAGAGTGTGTCTGTGTGAGTGAGTGTGTGCCCAGCGATAGATTGGCGCCCTGTCCTGGGTCTATCTGCCCAGCGCCCGAAACGTTCTCCCACCCCCTCCATGCGCGACCCTAATAGAGGGAAAAGCGGAAGATATTGGATGGATGGATATTTTCTGTGGTTATACCCTTGTTTTTGGCAGGTGTTGCCCATTGGTATCCCAAATTCCAGGTCAGACCCCCCCCCCCACCAAACAGGAATCAATATAATAACAATAAATGTATTTGGACTAACAACTTAATTATTTGGGGGTTGTATTTAATCCATTTTATACAGGTTTATGAAATCAACCACGTAGTGATGCATTGTGTGCCTCCAACCTTGCGAACTGTGCTGTGATTATGGTTGAGTAGGTTTGGTGTAAAAGAACTTGATCAGCCCACACAGAGCCCTTACCTTCACCCCTTCGGATTGCTCAGAGATTGCTCAGTTCTAGTTCATGCTCCTTCATTCTACACATACGTCTGACCTCACAAAGACTCTTCTGACAACAACAGCAAACATGTCCAACAGACACAATTCTACATTTTTTAGAAAACCAAAATGAGCTTAGCGGCACTTAGATTAAAATATTTTATGTAAAATAATTGTTACCATTAAAACATTTTAGCTGATTAAACATTTTTTTTTTTTTTTTTAAAGTTAAACAAATTAAGACGGCACAGTGGCTTAGTGGTTAGCACGTTCTCCTCTCAGCGCTAGGGATTCCCGGTTCGAATCCCCATCTGGGTGAGAATTAATGCTTAATAATTAATAATTAAGAATAATAATTAAGAATAAATTAGAGCTGCCCATGCATTACAACTTTAGAACTAATACACAATGTGGACAAAGGTTCTGGGACACCAACTTAATAAAAGCTTCAATAAATTATATAATAAATAAATTAGAATAGCGGCACGGTGGCTTAGTGGTTAGCACGTTCTCCTCTCAGCACTAGGGATTCCCGGTTCGAATCCCCATCTGGGTGGAGTTTCCATGTTCTCCCCGTGTCTGCGTGGGTTTCCTCCGGGTTCTCCGGTTTCCTCCCACAGTCCAAAAACATGGCTCAAGTCAATGGAATTCTCCAAATTGCCCCATATAGAGTGTGTTTGTGTGAGTGAATGTGTGCTCAGTGATGGATCGGCGCCCTGTCCTGGGTGTATCTGCCCAGCGCCCGAGACGTTCTTCCCTGGATGGGCATGGGGAACCCCACCGCGACCCTAATAGAGGATAAAGCAGGAGATAATGAATGAATGAATGAAAATGAGCTTATAGTTACAAATGTGCAACCACCTTATAAAGAGATGTCATTAAAAGCTGCTGCTGTTGTTCCAATACGTTTGTCCATACTGTATACTAATAGCATCATATAGATTTTTATTAATCACTGCTATCGCTAGAGCTTCCTCTTTATTAGTGATCATCCAATACACAAGGATGTGGTAGTGTTGCTATTACGCTGAACCTTGCTTTCCATCCAGTGAACACATTCCCAATAGCAAATCCCATTTGTACAAGTATCAGTATTGATTATGCATTAGGAAATCAGTGTAGTCTGGTGCACTAAATCGCCGGCTGTTGGGAATAAAGAGATTACTGCTGTCGCGGGAAATTAAGGCAAAAGGTAAATTAGATGTATTCCCTAAAAAAAATGTGTATTGGGACAAGTCAAGCAGAAAGATCATCAAAATTCAAGCCATGTCTGACTTTGCGGATTTTTTCTTTGCATGACCGCGGGTGATGCAGTCAACTGTACGCACTGATGTAATTCAACTGCAACAGCAATTATACCCTGAGAGTGTATAAAAAGGTAATTCTTATTTATTTACCACATGGGGGATAATCATTCAAAAAAAATAGCACGACATGAAGCTCTTTTCTGAGGACCAAAACAGGTTTAATAATTGTGAATTACAATCTGAAGAGAGAGGGAGACAGGGAGAGATCCCTGTTTCCTTGGTAACGAGGCTCCAGCTGAACATCTCGCGCGCTTGCAAGTGATGGACGGAGCAGGGCGCACATCGATTATTTCTACGGGGAAGCATCTTTCTCCTGTGTGAAAAGCACAACTGCTGTCCATCTGTAACGTCTTTTGTGAACCATAATGCGAGTGCATAAAGTCTGCGCTGTGATGCGAGGACCTGCCTGAATAAATGAAGCAAACAGGTCATGAATGAGAGCAACTCAAAAAACAACTTGTTTGAAAAAAAAAAAAAAAAACACTGAAATTTTGATTTCTCCACAAAATTTGTGGCTTGTCGGATTCTGTGTATCCATGGACGTGACCGAGAGTGTATTTCATCTCGGATTAGAATCCTACAGTCTTTGATAGTTCAACATGTCATCGCTCAGCCCATTGTGTTATGTTGTTGATTCAATTTTAAAGCTTGGTGTCGGTGTTTCCTATCCAACCTGTTTGCCCCTTTGGATAATCTTATAGTGGTTAATGTAAGAAATTAGGTTGTGTCTGTAATTAACCTCTTAGCAGATACACTTTAATAATACAACATATTCTATACATATTTAAAGTATCTCAAAAGTGTTTGAAATTTTAAATAAATACATATTTTAAGGTATATAAGGTTCTCTATAAAAATGCTTTTGCCAGCAAAGTAGGCCATTTTTTTCTCTTGCGTTGTGTCTATAACAAAGAAATGATAAATACCCCTCCCCCAGGTTATTTGCATTTTTTTATGCATTTACACTCACAGAGCATTTTAGGTACTGATCCTTGTTTCTACACACATTGTACATTTTGTTAGACCTGCACAGCTACATACTGTAGACCATCTGTATTTTTACGTACTTTTAATCCTCTTTATTGTGTTTTTTAAGATCAGGACAGGATGTGTGAATACAGTGTTGAAAATGCAGCACCAGTGTATCCAACATTAACAGGCTTTTTATCTAAATATCAATTGATTATACACATAATCTGAACCTTATTGTCTGTACCATCTAACACTGCTCAGATATGATCAGTCACCCACTAAGCCATTGGTCCTCACAATATCCTCACCATGGAGTTTTTACCTGCTACTTACATTTACATCTACATTACATTTGGTCATTTAGCAGATGCTTTTATCCAAAGCGACTTACAAGGTGAGCGCAGGGTTCATCACAACATCCCTGGAGCAATGAGGGTTAAGGGTCTTGCACAAGGACCCACACTGGTAACTGCAGTGGACCTGGGATTTGAACCCCCAACCTTCTGATTGATAACCCAACGCCCTGACCACTGAGCTAACTTCTTTCCTCTGGAGAACCCGGAGGAAACCCACGTGGACACGGGGAGAACATGGAAACTCCACCCAGATGGGGATTCTAAGCCACCGGCAAACAATCAATTCTTAATTCTTAATGTTCTTCGTAACTTGTTTGATTTCAGGCGGCACGGTGGCTTAGTGGTTAGCATGTTCTCCTCTCAGCGCTAGGGATTCCCGGTTCGAAACCCCATCTGGGTGGAGTTTCCATGTTCTCCCCATGTCCGCGTGGGTTTCCTCCAGGTTCTCCGGTTTCCTCCCACAGTCCAAAAACATGGATCAAGTCAATTGAATTCTCCAAATTGCCCCATATAGAGTGTGTCTGTGTGAGTGAGTGAGTGTGTGCCCAGCGATAGATTGGCGCCCTGTCCTGGGTGTATCTGCCCAGCGCCCGAAACGTTCTCCCCTGGATGGGCATGGGGAACCCCACTGCAACCCTAATAGAGGATAAAGCGGGAGATAATGAATGAATGGATGAATGTTTGATTTCATCATGTGTGAATGTTGAACCTGTGATCTAACCATCAGCTCAGGGTTCGAACCCAGAGCTTTGAGATTTCCCATGCTCCCGTGCGGCACGGGAGCGCGCTTTCGATGCGGGAACGCGCACGGCGTTCAGCACCAAGGACAGCGGAGATCGCGGAGAGCATCACATCAGCAGCCCCGAATGGAAGCACGTCATCAGAGGGGAACGGACGCGGGTCTGTCCACTCCACCAGCCACCTAAACCCAACAAAAGCGACAGAATCCAGCGGGTTCCGGCTGTGTTTTTTTTCCAGTTTCTATTCTGGAAAAGTGAGCGGATCCTCGAGGTGCAGATCAACAGGAGCGTGCGTCATCCGTCCAGAGCGCGTTGGATGCTCGCAGGGGTCAGAGCGCCAGACGCGCGCGCGGTTACCATCCACATGCCGGAGCACAGGGGATCGATCTGATCGCATTCCTGTGCTGAAGTCGCTCACTCCAGGGACTCGGACGTGCTGACCCCCCCCAAAACCACGAAATGCGTCTGGTGCTCTTCGCCTTTCTGGTGTCCTGCTCGTGCGCCCGCGGCGGCTGCGAGCCCAAGATCGTGAACATCGGCGCGGTGCTGAGCCAGAAGCGCTATGAACAGGTGTTCAAGGACGCGGTGACCCAGGCCAACAACATCTTCGGTCGAGACAAGTTCAAGATGAACGCGATATCCGTTACGCACAAACCCAACGCCATTCAGATGGCACTGTCCGTGTGTGAGGACCTCATCTCCAACCAGGTACAGACGCTTAAAGGGGACGGGGTTGGAAATAAGAGGTTAACGCGATGACATGTTTCTCCTCTAGGTGTAAAAACGCACTCAAAACATTGGCTCTTTACGCCACTAATGAATACAACTTAATTAAGTTTGAACGCTTCCAAGACAGGGCGGCACGGTGGCTTAGTGGTCAGCACGTTCGCCTCTCAGCACTAGGGATTCCCGGTTCGAATCCCCATCTGGGTGGAGTTTCCATGTTCTCCCCGTGTCTGCGTGGGTTTCCTCCGGGTTCTCCGGTTTCCTCCCACAGTCCAAAAACATGGATCAAGTTAATTGAATTCTCAAAATTGCCCCATGTCTGTCTGAGTGAGTGTGTGCCCAGCGATGGATTGGCGCCCTGTCCTGGGTCTATCTGCCCAGCGCCCGAGATGTTCTCCCCTGGATGGGCATGGGGAACCCCACCGCGACCCTAATAGAGGATAAAGCGGGAGATAATGAATGAATGAATTGACTTGATCCATGTTTTTGGACTGTGGGAGGAAACCGGCGAACCCGGAGGAGACCCACGCGGACACGGGGAGAACATGGAAACTCCACCCAGATGGGGATTCGAACCGGGAATCCCTAGCGCTGAGAGGCGAACGTGCTAACCACTAAGCCACCATGCCTCAAGTCAATTGAGTTCTCTAAATTGCCCCATATAGAGTGTGTGAGTGTGTACCCAGCGATGGATTGGCGCCCTGTCCTGGGTCTATCTGCCGTTCTCCCCTGGATGGGCATGGGGAACCCCACCGCGACAGATAGAGATAATGAATGAAAAGGATTCCAAGCCATACCAGTGGAATTGTTTTCCATTTACCTACTACATCCAAAATTGTCAAGGGATTAACGAGCTGGTACCTGATGCATGCAGGTGGAGCCTCTAGAAAAAATAATTATCTACCTTCATGCATCAAACGGTTGTCAGTAGTATATATTATTTTGCTGTATTGATGTTGCTTTCGGCCCTCAAACTGTGAAAATAGATTATAATTCCCCGGGGAGGACAATAGGGTGTGATTTGGATGACTAGCAGACAATTTTTTTCTCATTTTTGACAGTGTATTTTTCTTATGCCTATATTTATTGCTTCTTGGAAATGATTTAAAACAGAATGAGCTGATTTTTAAAAAGTTTAATAATAACATTAACAGAGTGACGCCAATCCAGTAAATCTTATGGACTTACAATGAATATCCTGTATATTTTTAAGTATAAAAACAAACGCGACATGTTGTTACCAAAAATCCCAGATTTCATTTTTACATTCCTAAAATGCATATGAACAATGTTGAATTGTTAGGTTTGCTCATTCAAAGTTATTTCGTATTTAATTAATAAATATTTTAAATATTTTTTTCTTATTTGTGTCTAATGATGGACATGATATTAGATTATATACATCGTTTTTTTTTAACCTACACCTGCATTTCACACCTGTCCAAATTGTATGCACAGACTAAACGAGTTACTATAGTAACAGAAGGGGGCAAACTGCTTCAAACACTAAGCCCCTTAAAGCACAGTGATGTGTGGATTGGGACAAGGCAGCTGTTGATTCATCAAGGAGCAGTGATGATTCACTGGTGTTAAGAGGTATTTTTACAGAGCAATATTGATTGCTTATAGGCACTACATTGCAAAAAATATTGGCACACAGCTTGCAATCATTACATTTATCTGTTAGATTTAATCCGCTTGCCACATTTTTTTAAATATAATCCCGAGACATGCATTTTGGACAACTGTGTGCTTCCAACATTTGGAGCAAGGTGCGTTAAGGTGCTCTGACTCACACATAGCCTTGACATTAACCCTGAGAAAACACCTTTAAGAAGAACTCGAGATTAAGATCCAGACAATTCCATCCAACATCAGGGTTTGACCTCCCAACTGCTCTTCTGAATGATGGGAAAATTATTCTCACCAATGCAATACCGATATACTGATTATCAGGATGGTCATGGCTTTGATTCCAAGAGGCTTTCCCAAGGGCTTTCCCTATGGATTCTGTGCTGGTTTTCAACAGGAGTTTTCAGTTTTCTCTAACAATCCAACAACATTTTAGCAGGTGACATTGAGATCTGAATGTCCACTTAGTTTTTAATATATGTGTATGTGAGTCATGCTGGTGTCTGCCATGCAATGGACTGGTGACCTGTCTAGGGTGTTTCCTCACCTTTTGCCCCAAAACACGGTAATGGGTTTCAGCACCACCAACAACCATGACAGAAAATGTCGATTTTGAAAAAGTATGAATGAGTGATTGGTTTGCTTTAATGGGAAGTCTTAATATAGAGATTTTTTTTTTTTACTACAATGTCAGAAGTCATTAAAAGTGGTCACCCGTCTATTTTACAGAGTAAGTAAAACGAGGCCAACATGGCGACGGGCCTCCGGATAACAGCTGCCTTGTCCTGGTGAGAGAGAGAGAGAGTGAATGAGAGAGAGAGAGTGAGAGACAGAGAGAGATGGAGAGAGAGAGAGAGAGAGAGAGAGTGTGTGTGTGTGTGTGTGAAAGAGAGTAAGCAAGAGAGAGATTTCAGCTTCCAACACATCAGAGAGGATTAACATACCAGTTGTGTCACAGACATGCGCTTGTACACACACACACACACACACACACACACACCACATGCATTATTAAAGATGAATCTCAAAATGTGAAGTGAGACACCAACTGTGAATGGGAAATATGGATTCATTTTGATTTTCCTTCAATTGTTCCAGCTATTTAACTAGTGTTTTTTGAACCATGTTGTTTTGCTCTGTAGAACCCTGGGTTGTAAATCCTGTTCTGACATGGTTTCTGTCTGTTCCTGTCTGCCATACAGTACTACGACTAAGAAAAGCATCACCGTCTCGTGATCTGTCTGTGTTGTTGTGCTTTATGAGTAGTGAAAGTTGCCGTGTTATGTTTCGCTTCAGTACGTTTTACTGTAAAGTATGTTACGCAGAAGAATCATCTAGAATCAGTCTATAATTTACAGACAGAAAATACAGAAAATTACATCAAAGCTAAATAAATAACGAATTAAAAAAATTTAATTGTGGCAAGGGGGCTTAGTGGTCAGCACGTTCTCCTCTCAGCACTAGGGATTCCTGGTTCGAATCCCCATCTGGGTGGAGTTTCCATATTCTCCCATGTCCGCGTGGGTTTCCTCCGGGTTCTCCGGTTTCCTCCCACAGTCCAAAAACATGGATCAAGTCAATTGAGTTCTCCAAATTGCCCCATATAGAGTGTGTATGCGTGCGTGTCTGTGTGAGTGAGTGTGTGCCCAGTGATAGATTGGCGTTCTGTCCTGGGGGTATCTGCCCAGCGCCCAAACGTTTTCCCCTGGATGGGCATGGGGAACCCCACCGCGACCCTAATATAGGATAAAGCTGAAGATAATGGAAGGATGAAAAAAATAAAATTGAACTAGTGACCCAATGAAAGTCAAACATTTAAAGTTTTATTTAAAGCTGTGAGGATTGCATTCGGCATCACAGCATTTGTGTCACCTTGGTTCTATCATATCGGTTTACAGCTTAACAATATTTATTTAATCATTTAAACCAGAATCAAGCAGTCGTTAAAGATATCGGAAGAGGAGCTCTGACGAGGACCCATTCACTGCATAATTATAGCACAGTAATTGTCCTGGTTCCACCCACACAGAAAGGAAACAAGTGGCTTTATGCAAAACAAGGAATCCACTGACGATCATGAATCCCTTTTCATTCTCTTATTTATTTAACAGTTCAGTCCACAGGTGTGTAATGGTGCCATAGGGTGACTACATAAATACAGGTTATGGATAACAGCCAAATCACAGACATAGCAAGCAGTAATTATTTACCAAGAACTACAATATTATAATGTTATGATGGGTTAATGAATGAAAGTATAGTTGGACTGACCATAAGGCATCAATAGGAAATCCCTAAAACATTTGCATTAAACATGTTAAATGAAGGTGGCACGGTGGCTTAGTGGTTAGCATGTTCTCCTCTCAGCGCTAGGGATTCCCGGTTCGAATCCCCATCTGGGTGGAGTTTCCATGTTCTCCCTGTGTCTGCGTGGGTTTCCTCCGGGTTCTCCGGATTCCTCCCACAGTCCAAAAACATGGATCAAGTCAATTGAATTCTCAAAATTGCCCCATATAGAGTGTGTCTGTGTGAGTGAGTGTGTGCCCAGCGATGGATTGGCACCCTGTCCTGGGTGTATCTGCCCAGCGCCCGAGACGTTCTCCCCTGGATGGGCATGGGGAACCCCACCGCGACTCTAATAGAGGATAAAGCGGGAGATAATGAATGAATGAATGAATGTTAAATGAAGTGATGAAGTGATCTGTTTACTGCACTTACACAGAGTAATGTATCCTCCACATTTAACCCATCCGTGCAGTGATACACACATACACACATACACACACACACTGAGTGAAGTGAGCACACGTGCCCGGAGCAGTAAGCAGCCCTGTACATGGCGCGTGGGGAGCAATTGGGGTTAGGTGCCTTGCCCAAGGGCAGTTCAGCCAAAGTACTTGGTGGGAGTGGGACTCAAACCGGCGAGGCTGGTTCCTTAACCAAAAACTGCCCCAACATAATGATTTATATTAATAATTATTGTAAAGCTTAAGTTTTAGATATTTCTGTCTTCGTGCTTCGCTTCTTAAATAAATATATTTTTAAATATTTTAAATATTATAATTTTACCTTCTTTCTAGGTATATGCCATTTTGGTAAGTCATCCTCCACAGTCCAACGACCACCTAACTCCGACACCAGTGTCCTACACAGCTGGATTTTACCGTATACCCGTGGTGGGGCTCACCACTCGCATGTCCATTTACTCCGACAAGGTGAGGATGAACACAGCATTAACATTTATTATTATTTTTGTGTGTTTGTGAAGCTATACTGTTGCTTTTTAACACTGTTGTCGTAATGTTTTACTTTTTTATATAGAATTTTCTGTTATTTTACATTTTGGATGCACACACACTTTATAGGGGCAATTTAGATAGAGACAATTTAGAGCAGACCATTCATTCATTCATTCATTCATTATCTTCCGCTTTATCCTATATTAGGTTCGTGGGGGGGTGGCACGGTGGCTTAGTGGTCAGCACGTTCTCCTCTCAGCACTAGGGATTCCCGGTTCGAATCCCCATCTGGGTGGAGTTTCCATGTTCTCCCCGTATCTGTGTGGGTTTCCTCCAGGTTCTCCGGTTTCCTCCCACAGTCCAAAAACATGGATCAAGTCAATTGAGGAAATCATGCGGACACGGGGAGAACATGGAAACTTCAACCAGATCAGGATTTGATCCTGGATCCCCAGTGGTTCCGCATCATGCCGTTAACTATTTCACTCGTGTTATCAGAGCCAGAACAGTACGCACATATAAAATAGTGATGATTTAACTAGGGCCGCACGGTGGCTTAGTGTTTAGCACGTTCTCCTCTCAGCACTAGGGATTCCCAGTTCGAATCCCTATCTGGGTGGAGCTTCCATGTTCTCCCCGCGTCTGCGTGGGTTTCCTCCGGGTTCTCCGGTTTCCTCCCACAGTCCAAAAACATGGATCAAGTCAATTGAATTCTCAAAATTGCCCCATATAGAGTGTGTCTGTGTGAGTGAGTGTGTGCCCAGCGATGGATTGGCGCCCTGTCCTGGGTGTATCTGCCCAGCACCCGAGACGTTCTCCCCTGGATGGGCATGGGGAACCCCACCGCGACCCTAATAGAGGATAAAGCGGGAGATAATGAATGAATGAATGAATGAATGAATGATTTAACTATACCATTCGTCTCCTCTGCTTTCAGAGCATCCACCTGTCGTTCCTGCGCACGGTCCCTCCTTACTCCCACCAAGCTCAGGTGTGGTTCGATATGATGCGGGAATTCCGCTGGAACCACATCATCTTGATCGTCAGCGACGACCACGAGGGCCGCGCCGCACAGAAAAGACTGGAGACGTTGCTGGAGGAGAGAGAGACAAAGGTGAGAAGGTCCTCGTAGTCGGACGCCTCCTCGACTTCCTTTGTGTCTATGTGCTCCTGTAACTGGCACCTTTAAGGTCCTCTATGTATGTTAACTGTTTCCTTTTTCTGTTGTGTAAACACATTTCTTTCCGTTGGCTAACATTATTTATGCCCGGAGACATCAACAGCGTCTTAAGTGGTTTATCTGCGAAACTTTGTACTTTCTACTCATCTCACATTGCTTTTTGCCATAGTCAGATTCTCCTACGTGTCTCAATCCACAACAAGGACCAAAATGAGGGACTTAACCTGGGGCTGTGCAAAAAATCAATAGCAGGAGTATTTAATTACAGTGTGCGCCGAGGTTGAGGGTGTTTTGTGTAGGAGATGTTTGCTCTGAAGCACCGCGCTTTGTGAAATTAATGGCGAGACGTCAGTCGCCTTACAGGCTTTAACTGAGAATGATCGTTCTTGTTTATTCGCCTGTCGAATTAGCGCATAGGCATTTGGATATACAACCTGTTTAGTGTCATCCTACCTTATAAATAAGTTTGCCGTGTCAGAGCCAAGGAATCCTATATGTCTATTGCCCCCAATAAAGTTTTACAATAGCCCTAATGTCATTATAATGCTGTTTGTACTAATGGGGACCGCAAGCCATGCTTGTTTTAAATGCTGCAGTCTGCGGAAATCTCATCAGAGGAGTTACTGATCCAAGAATAATGCAGCTTGACTCATTATCAGTCTCATTTTTGTCAGCGTTATGCTGTTAGAGATGTCTGTCTTATGAAAGGCTGTTACATTACTGATTTATAATAAGGCTTATAGTCTCTTTTGAATATAAATTTGTCTTAAAGCTCAAACTAGACCTAATTATAACTCCATTATGATCATAATACATTACCATCAATTAATCTTTCAAATTTGCAGCATGCAAGTTTCATTCTCCAATTTCTTTGCTTATGGATCAACACTGGACGTAGCACAAAACATTTTACACTCTTTCTTTATTTATTTTCTATGGGGCATTATATATGGGGCAATAATTATTATTATTATAATAAGAGGGGCGGCACGGTTGCTTAGTGGTCAGCACATTCTCCTCTCAGCGCTAGGGATTCCCGGTTCGAATCCCCATCTGGGTGGAGTTTCCATGTTCTCCCCGTGTCTGCGTGGGTTTCCTCCGGGTTCTCCGGTTTCCTCCCACAGTCCAAAAACATGGATCAAGTCAACTGAGTTCTCCAAATTGCCCCATATAGAGTGTGTCTGTGTGAGTGAGTGTGTGCCCAGCGATGGATTGGCGCCCTGTCCTGGGTGTATCTGCCCAGCGCCCGAAACGTTCTCCCCTGGATGGGCATGGGGAACCCCCCCGCGACCCTAATAGAGGACAAAGCGGGAGATAATGAATGAATGAATATTTTCTATGGGACTTGGTCAGGCTTGCTGGGTGTCCTGCTTAAGGTATTGTTACAGCCTATCCCAGCACGCATACACATACAAAGGCAGATGAATACTTTAATCTAGCCTGTCCAATCCATACAAATACATTTCCACACAGGACAACTTACTGTCCGACTAGTTTAGTCCACCAACTAAAATGTTTTTTAAAATGCACAAGAAAACTTGTGGTGCCAATAAAATATTACATTATCTTATCTTAAACTGGCACTCTAAGAGGAAACCCTTGCAGACATAAAAAGAACATGCAAATGCCAGACAGAAAAGGGAATCAAACCCAGGATCTTCTTATTGTAAAGCAATGCTTTATAATTTTATAATATTATATTATTATTATAATATTATTATATTATTATATATTATTATAATTGCCCAGCGATGGATTGGCGCCCTGTCCTGGGTGTTTCTGCCTAGCGCCCGAGATGTTCTCCCCTGGATGGGCATGGGGAACCCCATCGCGACCCTAATAGAGGATAAAGCGGGAGATAATGAATGAATGAATGAATGAATGAATATTATTATAATATAATTATTATAATATTATAATAATTAAATATTGCAAAAAAAAATTGCCACAAAATTTATCACAACATACATGGGACAGAAAGCTCTCTCTCTCTCTCTCTCTCTCTCTCTCTCTCTCTCTCTCGCTCTCTCTCTCTCTCTCTCGCTCTCTCTCGCACAGCAGACACAATAACATTCACACCTCAGGCAGTTACATATCCTGTAATTATAATCATACATTAACATCTTTTTAGACTGAGGTAGAACATCAGAAAAATAGCCTACCCTGAAAGAAGGAGAACATGCAAACTCATCACAGAAAGAACCATGTCCCTGTCTGGTAATCAAATCCAGGACGTTCTTGCTGTAAGGTACTAAACCTTGCTCCACTGTACCTCCTCCATTACAATTGTTTTATCACATACAGTACCTCATATATTTTCTTTTTAGGATTCTCATAATTAGAGCAGTAGGGCTGCAGCTGCTGTAACATTTACATGTTATGGTGATGTCATGACATGCATCTTTACATTTTGCATAGACAAAAATACTATCTAGAGTGAGTTTTACAGAAATCTGGATGCCAGCGTTCACAATTGAATGATAACTTTTGGAATCTTAGAGATTTGGACTAATCAACACTTGATGCCGTGTTTTTTCTTTCGAGCCTAAAATAATATCCTCGTGCTCTGAGAATATGCCAGTGATAATAATATGTAAATTAACTGCAGAGGACTGTTAGCGGGGCTGTAGTTCTCAATGTGTGCACGGCTTTACGCTTGCTGTACTTTCATTTATTTCACAAGTCGTGAGTGCAGAGGACGGCTACAGGGCAGAGATGCTATCCCAGAGTGTGAAATGTGGGCTAGATAAAGTATTCTGTAGCTGATAAATGCACTTTATCAAGATGAAGCGCTCTGGTTGTGTTTCTAGTGTAAGCAATATATTTGGTTCCGCAGATCTCTGGTTGGCGAGCAGCTACAGTCTTCGGGATGCAGCGGTTACAGCGACTCGGTTTATAAATTTGTCTCTTATATTCAAGACCTGGCCACACAGATCATTAAAAAATAACAGAAGGATTCTAAAAAATGCATGAGAGCTGGTTCCTATGCATCTTTAATTACCATTAGATGAAACTAAATGACTCTTCTACCCCCGAATGTATTCCTTTGGACTGTAGGCCAGTGTATATTTCTTTCTGGTTGATCTTTTTGCAAGCCCCAGGGTTAGTTTCCCAGTTTGAAGCAGAAAAGTGGAGATTTTGTTGGAATGCTTTACTGCACACCATTTATACCTGTTTATAATATTCTTCTGTGTCTGCATATTTTCTCTGTGCACATTATTCATCAGAGTAAAAACAGGAACTATGAAAACCTCGACCAACTGTCCTATGACAACAAGCGAGGACCCAAGGTATATTTGCATGGTCAATGCACGCCGCCCAACAGTTATCTGAACGTAGCAACTAGAATCCAATCCAAAAAAAAAAAAAAAAAAAAACAACAACCAGATTCTAAAGATTCTTTATCCTGCTAGCACGTCTATTTATGTTTGGGTTTTTTTATGATTTCAATCGAGAATGGATTATCTTTTTGTTTTGAAAAAAGTATAATTTAAAGAAACGATTCGCCCCCTTTTTACCTCCCACTTTTTTATTTTTGTGTAAACAAATGCATGTACTTGAAGCCAGCAAGATTTGCAAGTCTGTTCTTTTGACACAGTGCGTGGAGATCTGGTCATGTGGGACAGGCACAATCCAGATATTACTCCCACCTTTCTGCAGCATTATTGCCTTTTTACGTTTGGGAAAGAAGCCACCACCACCACCACCCTGCTCCCTTTCCTCCACCCGGTTTTTGCTTTCCGGTTGCATCAATCTTCTTCTCCCTTTTCCTCTAACATGCACGCTGTTCCTTGGAGTCTTGTTTCCCTTCAGTTTGCATGCGAAAAAAAACTGCAAAACTATTTTCCTCCTCCAAGCTTCCTATTTTTTTCTACCCCCCATTTTAAGCAAAATGTCACGGAACATTTTTCCCCCCTCCATTTTTATCCCTACCCTTTCAAAACCGATGAGAAAAAAGTGAGAGAGAGAAAAAAGTGAGAGTGCTGAAGGAGCATGGTTCAGGGTGGCAATGAGTTGGTTACTTGACTAATGTTGTGTCCTGATCCCAGGCAGAGAAAGTGCTCTTGTTCAGCCAAGACACAAATCTGACTGCACTGCTTAAGGAAGCCAAAGAGCTGGAGGCCAGAGTCATCATCCTGTCTGCCAGGTGAGCTCATCCCTTACCTTTAACGACACAATGCTTGTATCTCTATATAAAAAACTGGGTGCATTTAAACTGTTTCTTCATAATCGTTGCTATATAACTGTAAAATAACTGTGTTGTCTTTCATATTATTATTTTGTTTTTATGAGAAGAATGTGTGCTGGTAAGTGCTTAACACATTTGTTTAAAAAAAACCCACAGGATTGGAATTTTAGGTTGGGTCTTTATCACTGTGGGGTGTCCTGGAGGGAACCTGGTCTAATTGCTTTATTACCTTTCGTACCTTAACATTGCTGAGTACTAATCACATGCATTTGAATGCATGTAGAATCTGAATAAATAGTCTGCTCGTGCTGTTGTCATTAAATAGAGAAACCCAATTGTGTAGCTTAATAGTTTAATCAGTGGTGCATAAAGGTGCATAAAGGTCAGGACCATTCCATGTGGTGGCTGCATGTCCTCCTCGTGCATATGTGGGTTTACTTCATTTGGTTATTTAGCAGACACTTTTATTCAAAGCGACTTACAAGGTGAGCATAGGGTTAATCACAACTTCAGGGACTCCATTAACATACCAGTAGGTTAAATGGAATTCCTTAATTGCCCATAGACTGTATCATTGTAACTGTACCTGTCAGAAAATATGCAATGCTGCTGTCCAGACTTTAAGTGAACCATTCCCGAGCTCTGTCATAGCTCAACTCTGCAAAATAAATTAATAAAGTCATTACAGAACTGTCGGAATTCTCACCACCTGCTACCAGAGAGGGTTGGATGAGCTGAAGTAGATGATGCCTGCAGGTTACGCTCTTACCCCCTTGGGTAGTTTATTAACCAATTAATCAGCATTGCAGAACAACCGAACACTTAACTGGAGTGTGATTGCAGGAGGAATATGATTGTTCCAGAGGTTAAAGGCAGAACAGAAACCTCTATACTGGAAGTCAAACCAGTAAATAGTGGCCCTTCAGGTAGCCACTCTGAGTGATGAGCAGGGTGCCTGTTGTAACAGTCTCAAACATGGTAAGAAACCCTATCTGAGGGATGTATCCGAATATCAGATTAAAAATCTAAGTGCTGAAATATAAAGACTGAGAAGCCATGAGAGGAAAGCAACTGACAACTAATTAACACCAAATCAACAAGACCCAAAACACGAAATCCTACACACCAAAGATGAGGATGACGAGCTATAACAGGGTAAAAGAACTGAGAACCAGACGGAGTCAGTGGGTGCAGACAGAGCACATACAGTTAAAACTACTAATGAGAACAAGAGAGCAAAAGCGAGGTAGCGAGGTTTAATAAAGATATTTTTCTTCAGCCCTATTATTGAGATTGCTGTCATTTTAAATCTATTAATATATCTGTAATTTGTGTTGGGGTGCAGAGTGGTGCGGCAATTAGCACTTTCACTTCACAGCAAGAAGGTCATGGGTTTGATTTTTGGTTGGAGCAAACAACAGTCTTTACAGTGTGGAGTCTGCATGTCCTCCATGTGCCTGCATGGGTTTTCCTGGTAAGAAGGCATGCTGATTGCAAATTGGAGATACTAATTGCCCCATGACTATCATTTGTAACTATTCCTGTTTGGATAATTGGCAGTAAAACTGTCTTGATGTTAAACTGCTAAGTAGACTCATACAAGTAATTAATGGATATTAATAGAGTCTACCCAAAAACTGACAACTAAAAAATTTCCAAATTTTTTGTTTTACCATTCATGCAATGGTGCAAGTATTCATTTGCAGTGGGTGCAGTTAATTTTACTCCATTTTGTAAACCAGGAGAACCACAAGACCTCCCATTCCAACCAAACAAAGTGCACAAACCACGAAATAATTAGGTCGAATTTTTATATCTGCTACAAAATCTGACAGAATTGTGATTTGTGTGAATAAAGCAATTATATGTGGTGCTCTCGGCTGGAAGAAAAAAAATGACCAGTGACTCCTCAGAAAATACTGGTGTTTGTAAAGCATCGTTTCCTAATGTGTTTCAATAAATCCCGTTTGTGGCGACTGTATTGATGTTTTATTATCATTAATCTGCTTTGTGTGCTGTAATGGCTCTCTGCGCTGCTATGGAAATGCCAGGAATCTGGCTGAGATGCCTTCACACTACGAAACAGCGCGGTTACCATCTGTGTTATTCAGCGATTCCATCTGACATCCATTTGATATCAGTAGGAGATTCTCACGAAATGTCAAACTGCGAGTGTGAGCGGAGGCGCTTTCGGCCTCGGCCACCAGCTTGATATCGTAGGCATTAATTTCTCAATGTCTGTCCCAATCGCAGCGAAGATGAAGCGGCAGCCATTTACAAAGCGGCACGCCAGCTCAATATGACGGGCTCTGGCTACGTGTGGCTGGTTGGAGAGAGGGAGATGTCTGGTAAAGCACTGAGTGAAGCTCCAGATGGTATGTATTCGTCGGCCATCCCATCCCTCTCGCTTTCTATTCCGCTTAGAACCTGTGACCGATTGGCCCTAGCGCTTTTTGATTACGGTTTGGCAGTCCACATCAGCAAATTGGTGTCTGTGTTGTACCTTGGTGTTTATACGTTTAAACATGCAGATGTTTAAAGGTTTTAAACACGGTGACGATCTGCTCATTGTTCTGTGCTCTTTGTCCAATGCTTAACTTGTGCTCATCTTATAAGTGTGTGTCCTTTCTTTCAGTAGACTACAAATGATGCGATTGACAGTTGTGCTAAACCGTGTTGGTTTGAATGTGTGTACACTGTTGCGGTTTGAGTTTATTTGTAAGTGGCGCTTTGCTACCTCGTCTTTGAAGTGTGAATACGATGGTAAGCTACAACCGCACTTTCTTTCTGTCTCACTTTCTTGAAGCATCAGTCTTCACATCAGTGTGCTCAAGTACTCACCCTGTCCCAGTCTCACAGAGCCAGACATGATCTCAAAAAAACATATATATTTATATTTTAGAAAAGATATTTCTAGAAATGAATCTACTGCGGGCGGCATGGTGGCTTAGTGGTTAGCATGTTCTCCTCTCAGTGCTAGGGATTCCCGGTTCGAATCCCCATCCGGGTGGAGTTTCCATGTTCTCCCCGTGTCCGCGTGGGTTTCCTCCGGGTTCTCCGGTTTCCTCCCACAGTCCAAAAACATGGATCAAGTCAACTGGATTCTCCAAAAGAATTGCCCCATATAGAGTGTGTCTGTGTGAGTGAGTGTGTGCCCAGCGATAGATTGGCGCCCTGTCCTGGGTCTATCTGCCCAGCGCCCGAAATGTTCTCCCCTGGATGGGCATGGGAAACCCCCCGCGACCCTAATAGAGGATAAAGCGGAAGATAATGAATGAATGAATGAATGAATCTACTGCAGAGAATCAAAACCATTACATTTACAGCTAATAGTGTGGTTCAATAGACGATATCTACTTGTCTACATTATTAACAAGCTGGGAGGGTTTGCATGAGGAACTATACTTTTTCATAACACCAGTGTATAATCACAGTAAGAATATCAGGAGTTTGATTCACAGACAGCTGGATAGAGTTTGCATGTTCTCCCAGACCTGCAGGCACAGTGGCTGCTTAACTTGATACTAAATGGTTACCAAGTTAGAGTATCTGTGTGAATGTGTTTGTCTGTGTGTCTACCCTGCAATAACACTGACGACCTGTCTAGGGTTCTTAAGGCCACCCCCAAGCTTTAATTATAATAAGAATTTAAATCAGTCTTAATAAGGGAGTTATGAAGCCAATTTAATTAACCACCATGGATGTAGCTGGGTGGCGGCACGGTGGCTTAGTGGTCAGCACGTTCTCCTCTCAGCACTAGGGATTCCCGGTTCGAATCCCCATCTGGGTGGAGTTTCCATGTTCTCCCCGTGTCCGCGTGGGTTTCCCCCGGGTTCTCTGGTTTCCTCCCACAGTCCAAAAACATGGATCAAGTCAATTGAGTTCTCTAAATTGCCCCATATAGAGTGTGCCTGTGTGTGAGTGTGTATCCAGTGATAGATTGGCGCCCTGTCCTGGGTGTATCTGCCCAGTGCCCGAAACTTTCTCCCCTGGATGGGCATGGGGAACCCCACCTCAACTCTAATATAGGATAAAGCGGAAGATAATGGATAAACGGATGGTTGTAGCTGGTTTTTTAAACACCCTTCCAGAGGTGTTTCAGGTCACTCAGGTGGCCTCAAGTCTGACTCTGCGAGACTGACCTTGTCCAAACCCTCCTCTGTCTTCTCGCAGTCCTATCTGTCTGCCTCTAGGCCTTTTGCTGCTTTTGCAATTACTATGCACGTCACCGTTTTTAATGACCGAGTCTGAAAACGTGACGCTCGTCTTACCTAACACTGTGTCATGATGTCGACCGGGCAGGCTTACTGGGCCTCCAGCTAACCAACGGCAAGAACGAGTCAGCGCACATTTACGATGCCGTGGCCGTGGTGGCTCAGTCCATCCAGGAGCTCTTCGAGAAAGAGAACATTACCGAGCCTCCTCGGGGCTGTGTGGGCAATACGAACATCTGGAAAACTGGCCCACTCTTCAAACGGTGAGGTGCTTTGGGACTACTATCATGTCACACCTCCATCTGCTCTCATGCATTACCATACATTCATTACACCAAGCTTTGAGAGTGGAATTGAAATAAGCAAAGCACTGCTTTAAATAAATGAGAATGAGATTTGCTGGGAGAAATATCTGCACTCCAGGCATGATTTTGTGCAAACATACCTGCAGGATTCTTGCATCATGATGTGTTGAAGGTGATGCAAGGATGGTTTCTACCTAGTTGCACCAAGCTTGTACATTTTTTTCACTCCAAATGTCATCAGTCAGAAAGTATATAGTGTGTTGTTTTCCATGACAGTGCATGTTAATGTTAATGTGTGTGTTTGAGAGGTGTGGTATGTAGGCATAACAATGTATTGAACTATTTCCTAAACTACAGTAAATTATATACAAAATGCCTGTCGTCATTAACCTGTACACTTTGTTTTTTCCTTAAACGAGCCTTCACTCTCATGCAGGAACCTGTGATTTAATCAATTTGCGTATTGGATTTGCCTTCATTTCTGTCTTTGTATCAGTCTATTTGTATCATCAGAACAATCTTGATATTTGGGAAGAGAGCAACACTCGCATGTCAGTGACTGTCAGAGTCACATTTCGATTGCTGTAATTGTTAAGAGGGCAAGGGCAGCTCTCACTCATCCCCCTCCAATGTGTTAGGGTACTGATGTCTTCCAAGTATCCAGATGGTCTCACAGGCCGCGTGGAGTTTAATGACGACGGGGACAGGAGGTTCGCCCACTACAGCATCCTCAACTACCAAAAGACCCGACTGGTCCAAGTGGGCGTTTACAATGGCTCGCAAGTATGGATGTTTAGAGCATCCAGTCATTTCATATCTGTACAAAAATATCTATTCTTTATTGTAAAAATATGAAGAGTCAAATTAAAATAGAGTCATTTAGCCTGAGCATTTAGATTCACATTTGATCTTGATCTTAAAGTTGATTTAAATCACCTTACAGGTTGTAATGAACACACAAAGGAAGATTATTTGGCCGGGAGGAGAAACTGAAAAGCCAAGAGGATATCAGATGTCCACAAAGCTGAAGGTGATTATTGATTATTTTTCATGTGCTTCCTTTTTAAATGATACCAAGGCTGATCGATTTTGTGTTCGGTAGATTGTCACCATTCATCAAGAACCCTTTGTTTATGTGAAACCCACAATGCGAGATGGAACTTGCAAGGAGGAACACACTGTGAATGGAGTTCTTATCAAGAAAGTGATCTGCACTGGGCCAAATGAGACAATTCCTGGTACTGTAATGTTCATGTGTTGCATACTCAACCTTAGATAACATCCATCCATCCATCCATCCATCCATCCATCCATCCATCTATCTATAATCAAATAATATTTTTGATTTAAATTGTAAATAAAAAAGCACTCATTTTGCTGTAATAAAATAAAAGTGTTGAGAATTCACTTATATTTTTTGAGAATTCACTTATATCTTCACTTGACCCTGTGAATCCTTGATAGATTTTAAAGCGCTCTCTAGATGAAGCTGCAAACAAATATATCCATCCATTATCTTCCACTTTATCCTATATTAGGGTCGCAGGGGGGTTCCCCATGCCCACCCAGGGGAGAATGTTTCACGCGCTGGGCAGATACACCCAGGACAGGGCGCCAATCCATCGCTGGGCACACACTCTATATGGGGCAATTTGGAGAATTCAATTGACTTGTTCCATGTTTTTGGACTGTGGGAGGAAACCGGAGAACCCGGAGGAAACCCACGCAGACACGGGGAGAACATGGAAACTCCACCCAGATGGTGATTCAAACTGGGAATCCCTAGCGCTGAGAGGCGAACGTGCTAACCACTAAACCACTGTGCCGCCCACCGTGATGTTATTGACCCAATTTTGATTGTACTCTTTATTCTGTAGGTCGACCCATAGTGCCTCAGTGCTGCTATGGATTCTGCATTGACCTTTTGATCAAGCTGGCAATGACAATGAACTTTACCTACGAAGTGCATCTGGTGGCTGATGGGAAATTTGGCACCCAGGAGCGTGTAAGTTACTCAAGTCAGGTATCGATTCGTTTCCTGCCCTGAACGTCTCGTTTGCCTTTTTCCAAGGTCAAACACAGGGGAGGCATAAAACATCTGGACATTTACAGGTTGCAGGACCATTGCTCACAGGTGTAATTATGTCTGTGAGGCAGAGCTGAAAGCATACTGAACGTGACATATTGCTGAGTGTGACTCTCCCTGTGTGATTAGGTGAATAACAGCAACAAGAAAGAGTGGAATGGCATGATGGGAGAGCTGCTGGGAGGCCTGGCTGACATGATTGTGGCTCCACTCACAATCAACAATGAACGAGCACAGTACATCGAGTTCTCCAAACCATTTAAGTACCAAGGGCTGACCATCCTTGTGAAAAAGGTAGAGCTTATGTCCCGTTACTCTGCCGCTGAATTAATATGTAATGCAGTTTATGTCCTGAGTATTATTTGACTAATTACAGTTTTTCTCAGTCGATTTGGTTCATTTTTCAGATCAGAATTGAAATTCTCAAAATTGATCATTCAATCTCCACATCTTCTTGTCACTTGTGCACATCATAACTGTATTTCTCATTGTGTTTCACATTTTGCAAATGCTTTTGTACATTTTTGCAAATGGTCACAGACAATTGTCTGTTGTTTTTTACATTATCTCTTGCTTATGTCATGTTTATCAAAATGTGTTGTACTGATTGTCTGTTGAATTGTCTTACGCTCCAAAACGTTTAGGTCTTATGTCATCGCCTAGATCATTATTTGCAAAAGTGCTGAACATGTTGTCATAATCTCTCAGGCATATTTTTTACATTTATTTTACACTTTTTTTAAACTTTTATGTTAAATTTTGGTAATTTGTCCTAAATTGATTAAGTTGTTCTCAGGTGAATCTTAGCTTTCTGTTAAGGGAATTTGTGAACATTTACATCATCCAGTGGTGTCAAACATAGGTCAGAGTTGCATCTACATTTACATTACATTTTACATTTAGTCATTTAGCAGACGCTTTTATCCAAAGCGACTTACAAATGAGAACACCACAAGTCAGAAGCCATGGAGAAAACCAACTATACTGTAAGTTCATCAAACCTGATTGTTATTCGAAGCTGCGCCCCCCCCCCCCCCCCCCCCCCCCCCCCCTTTTTTTTATTTTTTTTTTATTTTTTTTTTTTATAACAGGTATTTGTTAAATAGATGCGTCTTAAGTAGTTTCTTAAAACTGTTTAGAGATTCTGCCTTACTGCATCTCATGAACCTGTAACATTATATATATATATATATATATGTGTGTGTGTGTGTGTAACATGTGTAACCTTTGTGTTCTGTAAGTTTGTATTTGTGTGTGTAACCTGGATTGTTTCAATTGATATGCCACAGAATGTGCAGCATTCTTGTAAACAAAAGCTTAGTTTCCATCAGTATATGCTTACAGTCTTCACTGTTGCACTGACAACATGACTAAGTAGTTTGACTGCCTTGTCGTAGGCAATGGCACACAGACAAGATATTTTGATGGCGCTGACAAATTGATTGACCTAAATATTTGCTTTTGAGGCAAAAACAAAGAATTTTGAGTGAAGTGAAGATGTGCTTTTGCAGGTATTCATGATGTAAATCATGATGTGAGAAATGTACCAAATCGACTGAGAAAAACTGTAATAGTGAGAAGACACAAAGTTTTGTTTAAACCTTCGAATGTGCCTTGCAAGTTAAATTTAGAATGTAAGCATGTTATAGTACAAACTTACAAATTTCCAAAAATATTAAAATTAAGACTATAAAATATTTTCAAAGAAAGTTATAAAGAATTAAATCTAAAAAACAATCAATTGGTCTATTTGATGTTTTCTGTGAGTCAGAGAATAAACTCACTGCATGTATTAAGATAAGACCTGGATAAAGAATTTAATTAGATCCTGAATTGAGGTCAATTTCATTTCAACTTTGTCGCAGAGAAGTCGTTAAACTGTAATTAAATTTGAAAAAGAAAACTCTCCAGAGATCATGCGGCCGGGAATTCTGCCTTCAAATGTTTAATAAACCCATGTACCAAGCTAATTACATTAACGCGGAGAACTTCTTCACACACCCAAACTGTTGGGAAAACCATTAGCTTAGTACAGTTCATTTATAGCACAAATACAAAAAGAACGCGGGATGCTCAATATGGTGGCACATTTGCCCGTGTGGGTGGTGTGTATCTGGCTGTTAGAAATGACTAATATAAATTATTTTTTTTGGCTGCAGGAAATACCACGCAGTACATTGGACTCGTTCATGCAGCCTTTTCAGAGCACTTTGTGGTTACTGGTGGGTCTATCGGTCCATGTTGTGGCGGTGATGCTCTACCTATTAGACCGTTTCAGGTATATCGTACCTTATTAATCAACACACTTTCATTGTTAATTCTAAAATAACCATCTAGATAAACTGCAGTCACACTATACAGACATATATCAGAGCTTTTATAGCATCCCAATCTCTTTTTTTCATTCATTCATTCATTCATTATCTTCCACTTTATCCTATATTAGGGTCGTGGTGGGGTTCCCCATGCCCATCCAGGGGAGAACGTTTCGGGGCACTGGGCAGATACACCCAGGACAGGGTGCTAATCTATCGCTGGGCACACACTCACACACAAACACACTCTATAGGGGGCAATTTGGAGAACTCAATTGACTTGATCCATGTTTTTGGACTGTGGGAGGAAACCGGAGAACCCGGAGGAAAGCCACGGGGACACGGGGAGAACATGGAAACTCCACCCAGATGGGGATTCGAAGCGGGAATCCCTAGCGCTGAGAGGAGAACATGCTAAACCACTAGGCCACCGTGCCGCCCTTGCATTCCAATCTTAATCCACTTAAAAGAGTTGTGAAGCAAATATGCTAACCACTAAACCATATTAACCATATTAAAGGGCTTTCCCTGAATTTTTACTGGCTTGGGGGTTAATCTGTTCGCCTCTCAGCACTAGGGATTCCCGGTTCGAATCCCCATCTGGGTGGAGTTTCCATGTTCTCCCCATGTCCGCGTGGGTTTCCTCCGGGTTCTCCGGTTTCCTCCCACAGTCCAAAAACATGGAGCAAGTCAATTGAGTTCTCCAAATTGCCCCATATAGAGTGTGTCTGTGTGAGTGAGTGTGTGCCCAGCGATAGATTGGCGTCCTGTCCTGGGTGTATCTGCCCAGCGCCCGAGACGTTCTCCCCTGGATGGGCATGGGGAACCCCCCCTCCCCCACAACCCTAATAGAGGATAAAGCGGGAAGATAATGAATGAATGAATGAATTTTAAGCACATAATGTAAATGTTGCAGTTACTTGTACACATAAAACTAGACGAAATATCTGAACTTAGTGATTAAAATGGTGACCCATAGTATTTTTGTAAATATAGTGTATTATGTGTTTCTTGGCTTTACTTTTTGGATTTTGGATTTTATAATATATAAATATTTATGTATAGGGATTAGGTTGAAAAGCACTAGAATCGCCACTTGTTGTATTCTCTTTATTTTTTATACCTTTTGTTTTTGTAATAAGGATAAAATGGATAAAATTTTCTGTAAGGATAAAATGTCCTTTCTTTTGGACTAAGTGTCTGAAGTTTCATTTCACATTATTCTGCAGCCCATTCGGAAGGTTTAAGGTAAACAGTGAAGAAGAAGAGGAGGATGCCCTCACCTTATCCTCTGCTATGTGGTTCTCATGGGGCGTACTCCTGAACTCCGGTATCGGAGAAGGTACAGGACACGAAAGAGAATTTTGGATTTAGACTGTCTGGAGAGAATTCTTAGACAGTGTATTGATTCTGTCCAAGCCGAAATCTTTGCTTTATTTCTTTCTTTATTTTTTTTTTTTCGACATTCTCAGGAGCCCCACGGAGCTTTTCGGCGAGGATTTTAGGTATGGTGTGGGCAGGTTTTGCTATGATTATAGTTGCATCATATACTGCCAATTTGGCAGCCTTCCTGGTGCTGGATCGGCCTGAGGAGCGCATTACCGGCATCAACGATCCTAGGGTGAGAGCATGGGATTACAAAGGTGATATTTTATAAGATACAGCATGAGGACCTGTAATCGGGTCGGCAAAGGACACAAGAAACCATTTTTGGATGGCTTTCTTTTTCTGGAAAGCTCTAGTAAGCTGGAATAGCATGATGTGCTAACTTTTTATTGACCTCATATGGGTTGGAAATGTACAGCCAAAGCGTGGGATGTGGCCGCAGGGCCTTAAAATGCTAATGCCACCGTGCTGCCCGTTCCATTCAACTGTAAATACATAATGTTCATACATGACTAAAACAGTTTTATTTTTTTGGGTTCATTTTTGTTGGTTGGAATCAGTCTGGGATTATATGAAGAGAGAATATTTAAGGATAAAAAGACCATAGACTATATATTTTTTCAGGTTTTAATTTTTCATATTTTTAAATTCCAACACAAAATTATTTCGATTTTTGTTCTTGAGCAACCATCCATACTTAATTCTTTACTATAACTAGAATTTTATCGTGGCTCTGACAATTGGGGCGTGTTAAATGACATGCATATGTGGCTGAATGCAGATGCGCCAGATGCAAATGACTGAACATATCGAACATACAAACAATCAAGCAATCAGATCACAATTCATTTGGATGGCACAATAAATGCCATCCAAAATATAAATATATTCATATAAATGCTTATACGATTCAATTATTTTAGAATAAATAAAATCTCACGCACTGAGGTTTTATTTCTTAGATTAAACTGGCTTCCGATGTTATTCCATTAGCATTATTATGATGCTGTGATTAATTCATGACCTAAACCAGTGCAGCTCAACACAGCAGCCCCTGCCATGCTATTCTCTTTCAGCTGCGAAACCCATCAGATAAGTTCATCTATGCCACAGTAAAGCAGAGTTCTGTGGACATTTACTTCCGGCGCCAAGTTGAGCTGAGCACCATGTACCGCCACATGGAGAAGCACAACTATGAGAGCGCCGCTGAGGCCATCCAGGCTGTGCGAGACGGGTGAGTCCATCTCTGGTGCCAGCATATTGTCTTTTGCACAATCCTGGATACATATTATTATATATTATTATTATATTCATTCATTCATTCATTATCTCCCGCTTTATCCTATATTAGGGTCGTGGTGGGGTTCCCCATGCCCATCCAGGGGAGAACGTCTCGGGCGCTGGGCAGATAGACCCAGCACAGGGCGCCAATCCATCACTGGACACACACTCACTCACACAGACACACTCTATATGGGGCAATTTGGAGAATTCAATTGACTTGATCCATGTTTTTGGACTGTGGGAGGAAACCGGAGAACCCGGAGGAAACCCACGCAGACACGGGGAGAACATGGAAACTCCACCCAGATGGGGATTCGAACCGGGAATCCCTAGCGCTGAGAGGCGAACGTGCTGACCACTAAGCCACCGTGCCGCTATATTATTATTATTATTATATTATTATATTATTATTATTATTATTATTATTATATATCATGAAATGCTTTGTTCCAGTGTAATTAAGTTAACACATACAGTAGTACCTTTACTACTGTACCCGCCAGAGTTTATGCATTGTGTATTTCTTCAAACTGTGCAGAGTTATTTTTCTACGTTAACATATTTTATTACATAATAAAAAAAAGCAGAAGATGGAATGAGACCAGGCTCAGCCAAGATTATAATAAAGACTGTATAGTTACATGTTGATTTACATGAACTAAATTCAGCAGATGGTTGTTTCCTGAGGGACAACATGAGTGTTCAGTAATATACATAAATTCATTCATTCATTATCTCCCGCTTTATCCTTTATTAGGGTCGCGGTGGGGTTCCCCATGCCCATCCAGGGGAGAACATCTCGGGCGCTGGGCAGATAGACCCAGGACAGGGCGCCAATCCATCGCTGGGCACACACTCACTCACACAGACACACTCTATATGGGGCAATTTAGAGAACTCAATTAACTTGCTCCATGTTTTTGGACTGTGGGAGGAAACCGGAGAACCCGGAGGAAACCCACGCAGACACGGGGAGAACATGGAAACTCCACCCAGATGGGGATTCGAACCGGGAATCCCTAGCACTGAGAGGCGAACGTGCTAACCACTAAGCCACCGTGCCGTAATATACATAAATGAAATTGGAAATCATGGCAAAAATATACATTTAGGTTAGAAAAACAGGTGTGTATTTCTTGATAATGTTTTAAAAATTTTTACTTTAAGCTTTAAGAGCAATCCATTTTAAGAGCACTCAATCTGCGACTGTTTTCCATCTTAATCTTTGGTCTTTGCCACGGTATGTAGATGTAAATGTTGACATGGATTCAAACCTGGTGAACGTGCTGACCAGTAAGCCACCGTGCCACGAATATGAAAATGTACCGAAAAAACAAACACCACAATGATATTTTACACAGAATTCTTTGTTTCATTAGCAAACTCCATGCTTTTATATGGGACTCAGCTGTGTTGGAGTTTGAAGCCTCGCAGAAGTGCGACCTGGTCACCACGGGAGAACTCTTCTTCCGTTCCGGCTTTGGCATCGGCATGCGCAAGGACAGCCCATGGAAGCAAAATGTTTCCCTGGCCATTCTCAGGTCAGGATGATGCTACTGGTACTATTCTCATTTTTGTATAATATCGTTGCCACGGCCTGATTTGTAAATCCGCTGTGTGTTCAACAGCTCCCATGAGAATGGATTCATGGAGGACCTGGATAAAACCTGGGTGAGATACCAGGAGTGTGACTCCAGGAGTAATGCCCCAGCTACACTCACTTTTGAGAATATGGCAGGTATGGGTGCTTCTCACCGCTTGGTGTGATCTAACAAAATTCAATTCAATTCAATTCAATTTTATTTATAAAGCACATTTAAAACCGCAGCGGACCAAAGTGCTGTACAGCAAAATAACAAATAATAAATGAGGACAGCAGAATAAAATACACATTAAACATATTAAAATGAATAAATAGAAAAGAAATGGAAGAAATAGAAGATCACCAGGTTAACCAAATTCGTAGGCCAAAGAAAAGAGGTTTTAAGAGTTTTAAGGTGGGTTTTGAATTCCTCTATGCCTGCTAACGACCTAATATCCAGGGGTAATGAATTCCACAGTCTGGGAGTAGTAACAGAAAAGGTACGATCCCCCTTTTGTTTCAAACGAGACTGTGGGACAGTTAACAACAATTTATTTACAGACCGAAGTGACCTTTGTGCCTTGTAAGGGCATAACATGTCATTAATGTACAGTGGTGCCATACCATGAAGAGCCTTAAAAACAAAAAGTAAAACTTTATATTTGACCCTAAAGCTAATAGGAAGCCAATGTAAAGAGGCCAGGACATGTGTTCTATGTTCCCGTTTTTTAGTACCAGTAAGTAATCTGGCTGCAGCATTTTGCTGCAGCACTAGCTGCAAACGGGCCAAAGAAGACTGACAGACGCCCATGTAAAGGGAGTTACAGTAGTCAAGACGTGTTGTAATAAAAGCATGTATGACTTTTTCAAGGTCTTTAAATAATAAAATAGATTTTAGCTTGGCAATCTGTCTTAACTGATAAAAACTACTCTTTTTTAGCACCGCAGGACACAGTAGGGAAGAGATGTTCCAAATCATCAACAATCGATTGGGCGCTTGATGTTGAAGCAAAGATTCATGATTCTGCTTTTTAATTTTTTTTAATAACTATTTCCTACATGGGGCTGGCTTAGTGGATAGCATGTTCTCCTCTCAGCACTAGGGATTCCCGGTTCGAATCCCCATCTGGGTGGAGTTCCCATGTTCTCCCCGTGTCCGCGTGGGTTTCCTCCGGGTTCTCCGGTTTCGTCCCACAGTCCAAAGACATGGATCAAGTCAATTGAGTTCTCCAAATTGCCCCATGTGGAGTGTTTTTGTGTGTGTGTCTGTGTGAGTGAATGGTGCACAGTGATAGATTGGCGCCCTGTCCTGGGTGTATCTGCCCAGCGCCCGAGTTCTCACCTTGATGGGCATCTCTTTAACAAATACCTGTTGTAAAAAAAATAAATAAAATAAAATAAAAAAAGGGGGGGGGGGCAGCATCGAATAACAATCAGGTTAGTTGGTTTTCTCCATGGCTTCTGACTTGTGGTGTTCTCATTTGTAGGTCGCTTTGGATAAAAGCGTCTGCTAAATGACTAAATGTAAATGTAATGTGATATAGGATATAGCGGAAGATAACCGATGAATGAATATAATGTTTCCTACATTCCAGGCGTGTTTATGTTGGTGGCTGGAGGCATCGTTGCCGGGATCTTCCTCATCTTTATTGAAATTGCATATAAGCGACACAAAGATGCTCGCAGAAAGCAGATGCAGCTGGCTTTTGCAGCAGTTAATGTTTGGAGGAAGAACCTACAGGTATGACTGTTCCCTTTCTCTCTTTTTCTACAGGACAAGCGAGTGTCGTTACCCGCTACATTTCCGATGTGTATGGATTTCTTTCATCTTTATGTATCCTACAAGTCAGTCAACAATGAAAAGTCATGTTGAATTAATTACTGCATAATTAGTTTAGCTCTAGAGAAGCATGCTTGGTGTGTTAATGCAACATGTTATAATCAGGTGTACTGCAATAGCCTACCATGGTTTCACTGCGGATCCGTAATAAAGGATCGATTTCTTTTTCTGTCTTCCACTGGGCGTCATGAGGAAAATGCTTCTTCATTCAGCCCTACAAACTCTTCACTAAGCAGAGCAATAAATACACATACACACACCACACACATAACAGCAGAGAGAGGCTGAGATTCCATGGTGGTGTCGGCCAAATGCACACTGGGCGGTGCTCTATCTGAAAGGCCATGCTAGATCAATGGCTCAGTGGGGTTCCAACTAGGATTAGAGGCTCCTCCTGCCCGTCTTCAGATCACTGGTCCCTCACTGCTGGCCTCTATCTTGTTACATGTAGGCTCATTGGTCCAGCAAGAAGCTGGAGGTACACAGCAATGCCTTCCATTCTCACACTATAAATCCCTGCTGTATAAAGATCTGTGTGGGTACAATACAGAAGACACAGTTGCATGTAGCTTTACACCCTCAAAATCTTTTTTACAATGTTATTTAAAGTGTTTTAGCAACATGAGACAGATGTCATTGGATTGTAATGTTTGTAATGTTGGAATGTAATGTTTGTTCCGTAGTGAGCTGAGACGTGCTTATTAGACTTGATTTCTAATATGTAAATATCTTCCGGCTAATTCACAAAAGTGTAATAAATAATGCCCAGCGATGGGTTGGCTCCCTGTCCTGGGTGTATCTGCCCTGCGCCCGAAACGTTCTGCCCTGCATGGGCATGGGGACCCCCCGCAACCCTAGTGTAGGATAAAGCAGAAGATAATGATTAAATGAATGTAATAAATAATTGACTCTGGAGGCAGCACGGTGGTTTAGTGGTTAGCACGTTCGCCTCTCAGCACTAGGGTCGCGGTGGGGTTCCCCATGCCCATCCAGGGGAGAACGTTTCGGGCGCTGGGCAGATACACCCAGAACAGGGCGCCAATCTATCGCTGGGCAAAGGGGGGAAATAATATTAATAAATAATTAGTACTTAGGAATGACATAGTGGCAGCACGGTGGCTTAGTGGTTAGCACGTTCTCCTCTCAGCACTAGGGATTCCCGGTTCGAATCCCCATCTGGGTGGAGTTTCCATGTTCTCCCCGTGTCTGCGTGGGTTTCCTCCGGGTTCTCCGGTTTCCTCCCACAGTCCAAAAACATGGATCAAGTCAATTGAGTTCTCCAAATTGCCCCCTATAGAGTGTGTGTGTGAGTGAGTGTGTGCCCAGTGATAGATTGGTGCCCTGTCCTGGGTGTATCTGCCCAGCGCCCGAGACATTCTCCCCTGGATGGGCATGGGGAACCCCCCTGCGACCCTAATAGAGGATAAAGCGGAAGATAATGGATGGAATGTCATGTACATTGTAAACACTATACAGAGATCATAGAATTTGAGGTGCAAAATAAAGTTCAATCATTCATTCATTCATTCATTCATTATCTCCCGCTTTATCCTCTATTAGGGTCGTGGTGTGGTTTCCCATGCCCATCCAGGGGAGAACGTCTCGGGCGGTGGGCAGATACACCCAGGACAGGGCGCCAATCCATCGCTGGGCACACACTCACTCACACAGACAAACTCTATATGGGGCAATTTTGAGAATTCAATTGACTTAATCCATGTTTTTGGACTGTGGGAGGAAACTGGAGAACCCAGAGGAAACCCACGCAGACACGGGGAGAACATAGAAACTCCACCCAGATGGGGATTCGAACTGGGAATCCCTAGTGCTGAGAGGAGAACGTGCTTACCACTAAGCCACCGTGCCGCCCAGTTCAATCATTTATATTTTTTTTTAATTAGAAATGTGTACGTATAGATCTGATGTAGCAGCTTTGGGATTGTAGGTGCAAACGTGTAATATGTATAAGGTGCCAGTGACAGGAGCATTGTAATGTGCCACTGCATGCAGTAATTAGGTACAGTATTTAAAAAAGCTAATTAATCTTATAGTTATCCCTCACTAACTAAACTAAAGAAATCTAAACCATGCAGAACAATTTAATTCATAATGTTCTTAAAAATCTGTTTTTTTTAGACATAAATATTAAACACTGTTGGTCTGCACTGTATCTCTCCAATCACAGATGTTTTGGCCCAAAGGCTTTTTATGCCTACTGGTGTCCAAAGACTCTTCAGCATGATTATAATGCCCACACATTTCAACCCACATGGAGCCACAGGCCAGTAATGATGCGAGTGAATAATTAGAGGATTTTGTTTCTGTTAGCCTGTAAGGAAATATTGATTTATTTTGCTGTTAACTATTTCGTTTCATTGAAAAGAGAACAATTGAAAAGAGAACATACAAAATACAAATAGCTGAGTGTATGTATACATATGTAAAATGAATTGATACAGGCAAAACTGATTTGCACTTATAGCCAAATCAACCCTGCCATGCAAAGTGCGATGCTGATTCCATGGTGTGTGCTTTAAGCCAAAGAATACTGCCCATCTCACAATGAATGCATGACTGCTCATATGTGTCCCTGGCATTTGCACTTCAAACAGGGCTTGGACCAGGTGCAAATCGAGAAAGCATGCATTCTGAGGCAGCTCTCAGAGAGCCGCGAGACACTGGCTCATCAAAAGGGGTTTCAAATGCTGTGGATGAAAGCATGGACACTCCAAAGAAAGGCAGCAGTCACGATTTCCCCAAACTCCTCCGCTGACCTGACAAAGATATAAAAGAAATGTCTTTACTTGGTTGAAATGGTAGTGTGCACGTTCTGTGGGGAATTGGGACAGATCTTGTTGTGTTGCCAAGAAGAAAGTGAGAAGAGAAGTTATTAGTTTACAAAGTTAGAAGGATTGCCCTAGAGTTCTGCTTCTCTAAAAGTGTCAAAATGCACTTTATTTTACCTGGGACTTCATCTTTTTAAAGGACACCATTTTACTAAGGTCAATCATGCAGTCATACATAACTAATATGTGACTTTCAAGCATCATGCAGCTGTAAAATAAAGTGCAATCCAAATTTCTGTCTAGTGTCGCGTTCCTTGTCATACTGAGTGCACAGGAAAAGATGACAGTCCCATTCGGTGTGACAGACAATTCCATAAATGTGGTCTTGGAAACGGTCAACTGTCATGTCATTCATTTTGCATTACCTTATTTGGTTCCATGTACTGCATGTCCTCTGGCTGAATTCACCTTCCCCTGACATGGTAATATTTTGCCCTGCTTATGATCTCTCACACCTCGTCTTGGCCCTCCCAGGCATTATACTTGCCCCTGAGTATAATGCTAAGAGATTGTGTTAGTTTTTTTTTTATTTCTGGATGGGTTTGTTCATTCTTTTTTTCGTGTAAGCAGTCAAACCACTTTATACTGAAACAAAAAAAACAAGGAAAGCTGCTTATTTCTGTCTTGATTGCTTTCATTTTGTTCATTTCCTTTGCCAATGCTTTTGGCTTTCCATTGCAAAGAAAAATGAATCAAGGATAGTTCTAATTTTTGTACTACACCATCCTTGATAGCAGTCTTCCCTTTCAGAGTCTGAGGGTTGTATGAATAGACTTTGATAAGTACGTCTTAACATAGTGCTTGCCAGTGTATTTTTGCTCTGTAGATGCCTGAGGGTGCATAAAAGCACTATTGTGACTAAAAGCCAAGATGTCAAGTGAACTGGAGACGCCATGGTGACTGTGGCCATTCCATTTGATATTACAGCTGATGGAAATGAAAGGAAAAATACAGGATAAAGATACTGCTCAGTATTGGGGCAGTATTGGAGCAGTATTTGGGCAGTAGTAGTAGTAGTAGTACTGATAGTACTATAGAAATAGCGGTGGATGGTTATGGTTGGAGATAAACCAAGCACACTCCTCCAGAAACGGCAATAATTGTTCTACATATACTGTATATTTATTTTAGGATAGAAAAAGTGGTAGAGCAGAGCCCGACCCCAAAACGAAAGCCACTTTTAGGTCCATCAGTACCAACCTGGCCTCCAACATCAAGAGACGTAGGTCCTCCAAAGACACGGTAAGGAGATGAAGAATTGCCACCCTGCCCTGTACTTCTCTCCTCTCTATTCTATCCATCTCCAACTCTGCCTATCTCCTGTTTCTCTTGCTCCTTCTCTTCCTGTCACTTCATCTTTATGCAAAGCGACTCTCATCTCAGACTCTCTCCACCCTCACACATGGAGTTGAGCTCATGGACACATGTCTGTCAGTCAGCCATCAGTGCTCCATCCAGACGTTTGTTTGGGAAAGCCCAAATTAGGAACGTAGCCACTTAGCTTCCAAATGAAGTGGGGTTAGGGCTGAGTTTGGAGGGCTTTTAGGATTATGGCCCCCAATTAGGGGGCAAATAAATCTCTCTTTTGACACTCAAACTGGATGGGACTATAAGTTGATGCTACACTTTTTTTTTCCTTTTCTTCCTTTATATGTGTGCCTTGTCCTTCTCGTCATGCTTAGTCCTGATGCGTATTTCTATGTTTTCCACCTCCCTTCTATTACTCCATTTTATGTAGTCAGTGTCACTTACAGAATCACATTTTAAACTGACTCACATTGTGCACCGTTGATTACTTAAATATAAAAAAAAATTTATAAAATTGTACATAACTGTGTCTGTTCTCTCAGCAAGCCTGGTCCACTGTTCCCAGTTTGTATTTAACCTTCCAGCGTTTTCTTTGCAGCTTTATCAGGTCAATTACATCTTCCATCTTTTCCACAGCTGACTGTATGGGTCCAACTGATACCATTTTATCTAAGATTTATTCTTATCTGCTTCCAGTCTTCCCTGTCTTTTAATATCCCCAGGTTCAGATTAAACCAGATATAAATGAATTCAGTTAGATTTTTAACTTTGGTTTAAGGATAAATGTCACAGTTCTATATTTAAATCCATGAGTTGTATTTTAATTAATCATAATTTTAAAACACTGTAATTGCAAAGTGGGAAAATAAATTTCTTTTTTTTTAGTACAGGAAAACTGCATTCCATCAGGGTAATGTTCCAGATGTGGTATATTGACATCCGTGTTGTGTCGATCGTGTGTTTTCAATCCCCGTATAATCAGGAGAAGAAATAAGTTGGAGAAATGTCTAGTATATTTAATTGATGTGTTAATTTATTCAGCAGTTCATTCCTCCAGGTTAAGCAGAATGTGACAGTGAAAAATATACGATGTACATTTATACAGAATACACAGATGTGATATTTAGAAAGCCGTGTGAAACTCACAAACTATACAAAATTATTACTTTGAACTGTTTATCCATCACAGTCCTAATCATCCTTTTCTTTTATATAAATGTGTTTCTTTTATAAATGGATTTGAATGGATTGTAAATGTCGGTGTCTACGCCCCATGCCACACTGCCTCTCTCCTCTTCTGCCAGCATGACTCCTGTGGTTGTTGTAGTATTAGACGTGTAATTTCACCTGTCTGCAGACAGGTGGCACTGTAGGACGTGATTTTGGCTTGTACTTCTAACTGTCAACGGTGAGGCCACCCACCGCCCCAAGTTGCCAACCCAATTTTCATCTGAAAAAGAAAAATATATACCCTGTATAATTAATATAGATAGATAAGATTATACAATATAAATTTATTATAATTATGTGTTATCTTAAATTAAGATGATAAAAATTTAGTAGGCGGCACGGTGGCTTAGTGGTCAGCACGTTTGCCTCTCAGCGCTAGGGATTCCTGGTTCGAATCCCCATCTGGGTGGAGTTTCCATGTTCTCCCCGTGTCTACGTGGGTTCCTCTGGGTTCTCCGGTTTCCTCCCACAGTCCAAAAACATGGATCAAGTCGATTGAGTTGCCCCATATAGAGTGTGTCTGTGTGAGTGAGTGTGTGACCAGCGATAGATTGGTGTCCAGTCCTGGGTGTATCTGCCCAGCGCCCGAAATGTTCTCCCCTGGATGGGCATGGGGACCCCCTCCCCCCCCCCCGCGACCCTAATAGAGGATAAAGCGGATGAATGAATGAATGAATTAAAATTTTGTATAAAAAAATATTAAAATTAATTATATATATCATCAAAAGTTTGGACACGCCCCCTTCTTGCTCCATTGTCTATTTCCTCCATTTATCATATAGATTAACTTTGTAGTTTGACAGTAGTTAGTCCCCTGTTGGTTCTCTGTTCTCTGTTGGTCAGGAGCATTACAGAACAGGTATCATTTGGGTGGTGGATTGTTTATTGTCAGTTCTGCAGTGACACTGATGTGGTGAGGGGACATTATTTAAACACCTCAGTGACACTGCTGGGATAGGAATAATGCACCAATTAATTAATCCCTGCTCTGTGGTGCTACTATTGGGGTCCTGAGCATTAGAACAGAGTAAAGGTATCATTTTTCTGATGATAATTCATAGGCTTATTAATAAAGCTCTGTGCATTCGATCCAACTAACAGTAATTGATCTGCACCAAAAGAATTAACTGTAAAAGTAAAAATGCTGTTGGCTGTATAATCAAATTCAAAAACTACAAATCACATGATTTATATTTTTTATTTACATCAGAGGGCATGCAGCCTGTGGCGGATGGGATTTGCTTCACCGGTGACAGCTGATAAATGGCCAGGTTTTCTTTCTTTTCGTTTCCTTTGATGTGAAACATTATTCCTGTGTGTTTTGTTTGTGTCCCAATCTGTAGCCATATCCCACGGACATCACGGGCCAGCTCAACCTCTCTGATCCCTCAGTGAGCACAGTGGTGTGAACGCAACACAGGGAAGCAAGCCAGAATGCGTGACACAGATAAAGCGAGAACAACAAGGAGACCTGATAGGCTAGAAAATGGAGGAGCTGGTAAAGAGGGGTAATTTGCAATTGTGCCAGATCTGCTAATCCCAGGCTGCTGCCTCACCGTCTGACTCGACATGTCCACACAACCAAAAAACACAAAGAACAGCCAACACGCACCATCCGTCCAGCTCCCCAGGCCTCATGCCCAGGACGCGTAACACATAAAATGCTATCCGATGTGCACTGTATCATCACACCCTCACTCACATTTTCTTAATTTCTCATATTGGTAATTAAATATTAAGCATGCACACGTGGCCATTACCTAAAGTTAAGACAGTTCTAATTATCTGGCTCTACATAAGTTCATTATGTGCTTTGTCTCTCTACCTCTCATGAGATAAATGTAGCCAGTTCAAGCTCAGACCTAATTCCACTGGATTTATTTCACAAAACATTTTGTATACGGATATAATATGTCTGGTAATTTGTACTTAGGATAGGCAAAATGGTACGTGTAGGGTAAAATAGGCACTACTGTATATAGCACTCTAGGTACATAATGATCCGTTGCATTAGTGTTCGCTTCTCTTCACTGCCCTCTCCAAAACCAATTCTCTTTAACGACAACAAAACTGTGTACTCACTCATTCTCGTATAGGTTTTCTATGTATTTTTACATAATCTTTCTTAAACATACTGATAGCCTAAATAAGAGTTCGAACGTGAAGTGCAAAATGTAGCAGAACCCCTTTTTTCGAAACATTTTCAGCTTTGTGACTCAACCCAATGGAAGGGATCCCGAAATAAGGCGTGGAAATCATGATGATACGGCTATTATTACAGGTTGTTTTGAGTGGATTTTTTTAGACCCCTGCTTGAAATTCCCTGTAATAATCCCTGTAGCATTGTCGGAAACTGGTAGCATTCCCAGACCTGCTACTCACAAGGGGAACCTTTCATATAGACCGTACTACGATAGGCTGTTGTATTATCTTTGTATGTAAAAGTGGCTTATATGTTCTGGGCTAAATGGTCGAGAGCAGTTCCTTTTGCACCCGAAGGTGTCTTGTTCGTGATAGTACACTGACAAAATGCTTTCACAAAAGACTTTCACTACACTGTATAGCACTATGGTCTAAAAACAATCATCTGGAGGGTTTCACTGCTGATGTAAGAAACATAAATGACTCTGTGACTGAATACTTTGTATGCTGGAAACATTTAATCAACTGTTGACTTCTTTTTTATGTCGATGGCTAAGATTCTGTTCTTTTTAGTGGACTAACTAATGATGACATCATAGGACATTTCCCTGAGCTGGTTTTTGCAGGTTTTTAGTAGAAATGTGAAATCTGCTTTAATGCTTAGTGATGTTTTGTACAGGTTTAAGTTAACTGGTTTAAGGTGAAGTGGGTAAATCGCTTTCCTACATACAAATAAATATATTAGAGTTAGATCATTTCTGATGAGACTGTGGATGAGGCCACTTGCGGAAGACTCGTGAATAGAAGAAGATCGGACTTTACACAGGTATTTGTCTAGGCTCGGAAGATATTTTCCTAACGTTTCGCTAAGGCTTGTTTGTTCTAACTGCCAGTTGTGCTTTTGATGACCATTTTAAGTCTGTGAGATCAATCAATCGCCTAAATGTTCAAAATGTATAAACTTATACGCTTATGTCCCAATAAACAATGCAAAAATGGTGTGGAGTTTTTGGAAGCTGTTTTTGGAAGCCTACTGTTCTATTGTTCTTGCTGGTGAACTAGTTTTACCTTCAACTAAATAAATCCCCAACTTAATCCATTCATTCATTCATTCATTGTCTCCCGCTTTATCCTCTATTAGGGTCGCGGTGGGGTTCCCCATACCCATCCAGGGGAGAACGTTTCGGGCACTGGGCAGATACACCCAGGACAGGGCACCAATCTATCGCTGGACACACACTCACTCACACAGACACGCGCACATACACACTCTACATGGGGCAATTTGGAGAACTCAATTGACTTGATCCAGGCGGCACGGTGGCTTAGTGCTCGGCACGTTCGCCTCTCAGCACTAGGGATTCCCGGTTCGAGTCCCCATCTGGGTGGAGTTTCCATGTTCTCCCCGTGTCCGCGTGGGTTTCCTCCGGGTTCTCCGGTTTCCTCCCACAGTCCAAAAACATGGATCAAGTTAATTGAGTTCTCTAAATTGCCCCATATAGAGTGTGTGTATGTGAGTGAGTGTGTGCCCAGCGATGGATTGTCGCCCTGTCCTGGGTCTATCTGCCCAGCGCCCGAGACGTTCTCCCCTGGATGGGCATGGGGAACCCCACCGCGACCCTAATAGAGGATAAAGCGGGAGATGATGAATGAATGAATTGACTTGATCCATGTTTTTGGACTGTGGGAGGAAACCGGAGAACCCGGAGGAAACCCACGCAGACACGGGGAGAACATGGAAACTCCACCCAGATGGGGATTCGAACCGAGAATCCCTAGCGCTGAGAAGAGAACGTGCTGACCACTAAGCCACCGTGCCACCCCCAACTTAATCCAATCACACAATAATATATTAAAATTAACAGAAAACAAGATGGAGCAGCACTGTGGATCCAGGTTCGGATCCCAGTTTGAGTGGAGTTTTCATGTTCTCCGCAAGTCCAAGTACCTCACATTGTACATCATCACAGAACCTGAGTAAATGTTCCATTACAGGTGTCAGCTGAGCAGCCAATGATTAGGTGGAGGTGGAGTTGGTTCATCTATGTTTGCATTATTCTGTTAAACAGTTCAAATGTGCCGGACCACAGTACAGGAAGCGGGTTTATGCTGAGACCCCGTACAGACCTCAGCGCCGGACAGGTTCATCAGTGAGGTAGGCGGTTATTCTTTCTGTTAGTCTCTGTGTATATGCAGATAGACAAAACTGTAAAGGAAATCTGCAACATGAAGTGCCAACGCAAGCTGTGCAGTCTGCTTGCAACATGGCAATATGGCTGAGTGGCACTTATTGTGCCAGTTGTCCAAGTGACACTCAAGTGGACCGAATGGTCGCTCTGGCAACGACTATGCTGCCATACAAAGACAACTCACAGGATGCTCTGTTTTTTTCCCCATCCTATCCCAAATCCTGAAATAGCGAAGTAAATACTAAATGAAAGTATGTAATAAAAGATTTTATTTAGTCTTATTTTTATTTACTTCTTATTTTACTTAGTTATTAAAATATTTCATATTTAATAATCCTTATTTTCCTTCTTGTATTTAACAATCTACAAAACCAACACACTGGTAATCAGAAGAGATTATACTTACTATATGATATAATTATAATTACTTATGATAAATATAATTTATTTTTAGGCGGCACAGTGGATTAGTGGTTAGTACCTTCACCTCTCAGCACTAGGGATTCCCGGTTCGAATCCCCTTCCGGGTGGAGTTTCCATGTTCTCCCCGTGTCCGCGTGGGTTTCCTCCGGGTTCTCCGGTTTCCTCCCACAGTCCAAAAACATGGATCAAGTCAATTAAGTTCTCCAAATTGCCCCATATAGAGTGTGTCTGTGTGAGTGAGTGTGTGCCCAGCGATAGATTGGCACCCTGTCCTGGGTGTATTTGCCCAGCATCTAAACGTTCTCCCCTGGATGGGCATGGGGAACCTCACCGCGACCCTAATAGAGGATAAAGTGGAATATAATGAATGAATAATTTATTTTTGTTTTGAAATACTTCCACTGTTGATGTGGGGGACTGATCTTCCCAACTCTGTCTGTAATGTGCTACTGTATTTTCATTTAAAAAAAAAAAACACATCTCTTTGAAAAGCATTTGATATAAAAAAAATGTATTAAAATAAAGACATTGGGATAATTGGATAATGATCTGATTTAATACGAGAGCTTAATTGGTTCCTCCTTTAACTACTGACTTATGTTGTTCTCTCTTTTGTAAGTTAATTAGGATAAAAGCATCTGCTAATAAATGGAAATGTAAAAAACATTTAGGATTCATTTAAAGCTAATTGTTCTGGAATTTTATTTCTTTTAATTGTCGATTACCAGAAAAAATTACCGCTGCATAGAAAAATTACTTTCCATAAGACATACAATTAAAATAGCATGGGTTTTTCGGACGCAAACCCTTTAAGATGGACAATTGACCCATAGATTTACATTGTATAGCCATTTGGGGACGATGTGTGTCCACTTAGTTCTGATTAGTTTTACCTGTAGAAATTTAAGCTAACCCTTTAAATATTAAATAAAAATCAGGTTAAAAATGTCCAATAGAATTTCCTGCAAAATATAAATATTATACTCAGTGTTAACTGTTCTTTGTAACATTATTGATATTCACATGTCTGCGTAATGTAGAGTTTTTGTATTATAAGATTTACGTATAAACAAGTCACCTTAAAAAATGTTTTTTAAAAAGAACTTCTTTTCTCGACCAGTGAATAGTGAATATTTTTCCTCATATAAAATTATTCATCCATTCATTATCTTCCGCTTTATCCTCTATTAGGGTCACGGGGGGGGGGGGGGGGGTTCCCCATGCCCCTTTTCGGGCGCTGGGCAGATAGACCCAGGACAGGGCGCCAATCCATCGCTGGGCACACACTCACTCACACAGACACACTCTATATGGGGCAATTTGGAGAATTCAATTGACTTGATCCATGTTTTTGGACTGTGGGAGGAAACCGGAGAACCCGGAGGAAACCCTCGCGGACACGGGGAGAACATGGAAACTCCACCCAGATGGGGATTCGAACCGGGAATCCCTAGTGCTGAGAGGAGAACGTGCTGACCACTAAGCCACCGTGCCGCCCCCCCCATATAAAATTAATTATTAATAATTAATTAATTCATTCATTATCTCCCGCTTTATCCTCTATTAGGGTCGCGGTGGGGTTCCCCATGCCCATCCAGGGAAGAACGTTTCGGGCGCTGGGCAGATACACCCAGGACAGGGTGCCAATCCATCGCTGGGCACACACTCACTCACACAGACATACACACTCTATATGGGGCAATTTGGAGAACTCAATTGACTTGATCCATGTTTTTGGACTGTGGGAGGAAACTCGAGAACCCGGAGGAAACCCACGCGGACACGGGGAGAACATGGAAACTCCACCCAGGTGGGGATTCGATCCGGGAATCCCTAGTGCTGAGAGGAGAACGTGCTAACCACTAAGCCACCGTGCCGCCCCATATAAAAGTTAATTATTAATAATTAATTAATACTTTCACATTTACATATAAATTTTAAATTAACAACATTTGTTGTTAATTTAACAACAGCATAATTTCAGCATAATTTCAGCATAATTGGCAGCATAATTTCTGCCAATTATGGCAGCATAATTTCAGGTAGATTGGGTAATAATAGTGGGTCAAATTAAAAGTTAAATATTTGTACAAGGCGGCATGGTGGCTTAGTGGTCAGCATGTTCTCCTCTCAGCACTAGGGATTCCCGGTCCGAATCCCCATCTGGGTGGAGTTTCCATGTTCTCCCTGTGTCCGCATGGGTTTCCTCCGGGTTCTCCGGTTTCCTCCCACAGTCCAAAAACATGGATCAAGTCAATTGAGTTCTCTAAATTGCCCCATATAGAGTGTGTTTGAGTGTATGAGTGTGTACCCAGCGATGGATTGGCACCCTGTCCTGGGTCTATCTGCCCAGCGCCCGAGACGTTCTCCCCTGGATGGGCATGGGGAACCCCACCGCGACCCTAATAGAGAATAAAGCGGGAGATAATGAATGAATGGATGAATGAATGAATGAATATTTGTACAAGACAGAGTCAAAGACAGAGAGAATCACAGACAGAGAGAGTGGGGTGAGAAAAGAAGGTCAGAAACACATTTAATTGAGCCTAATAAATGCTGTTGTAAACTTGATGCAGGTATCAGGCATGAAATCTAGTTCTGCTAAATCATTTTAAATGGCAGCATACAAGCTTGTGCATGCCACTTTCATTCTCTTCTGAACTGTTTGCATTCTTTGCAGGTGAACAGCTCAGATCTTCGCCATGGACTCAGCAAACAGTGGAGATCGTGCACCTCTAGCTTATCATTTCCCCAAATCTTTGCTATGGAGATGCAAACAGAGCAGCAGCTCGTTCTACCAAGCAGGATCATCTGTCATCATGCAGCGCCTCCTGGTGGTGTGTCTGGTTCTGCTGGCTCTGTGCGTCATGGTTCTGTTGCTGCTGTGGAATTATCAGTGTTTTATCATAACGAAAATGTGTGAGGACAGAGGGAATGACCATTCAATTCACTACTGAAAAATATTGAGCATGAAAAATATATGAAATGGAATCAGCAAAAAGCTGGAGGTGCTGGAGGTGTCGGGTTATAAATTAATATCCACAAGTTACCTCCCAACTATTCAAAGCTGGCTGGTCAGAGCTAAAAAAAATTCTCATAGTTATTAAAATGATATACACATATATTTACTCTTCAATTCTCTTTTTTTTCAATATATCTCCTCTGACAATTGTATTTTAATCTAGACCACACAACTTTACAGGATGGTAGAACACTTTGTCATTGTTGCTGACGCTTTTATTTAACGTGACATGTGAATTATGCAGCACCCCTGGACCAATGAAGGCTGACAGTAGAGCTGTGCGATACCAAGAATTTTGGTATCGATCCGATACCAAGTAAATACAGGGCCAATATCGCGATATTCGATACCGATACCGATACTTTTTAATATTTAAGCTTCATTGATCCAAAAGACCTAGTATAGAATTTCACCAAACATTGTAGGTGACAACAAAATAATGTATCCCAATCAACATCTTTGTTTAGAAACAATGGAACAGTAATAAAACAAAGTTTGCTTTAACGTGAGGAAAATATATATTTTTGAGGTACAAAAGGAGAAACGACAAAACAAATATAAAGTAAAAATGCTCCCCTCACTAGACAGTTTTTTCTTTCTTTGTTACTTTTTTTCATATAGAATTGTTCTTAGGCAAAACAATAAAAAAGGAATTTTCACACACAAAAAACTTGAGTATCGATCTTTTTACGCAAGTATTGTTCAATACCAATACCAGCGTTGGTATCGATATTATCGATATTTGTATCCATCCGCACAGCTCTAGCTGACAGGCCCTGCAAAAGTTAACACTCTGGTACCTTTAGTGAACTCATGATTAGAACACCCAAACCTTTTTTAATTTGATAGATAGCCCCACACCCTAACCACCAAGCTACCACTAACACGGGCGTGAAGGTAATGTAGGACTGTAGCTGCGCATTTCTTCTCTCATGTAAGTTTTCTCATGAGATCTTATTATGAAACCCCTTTAGAGTGCATGCAGACACTTGTTCACACTAATGCAAAGGTATACAAGCCACACACCACACACTTCACACCACAACCATACACTTGTTATTTTTATACAGCCTTTTTCATACAGGATTTTTAAAAAAAGAAACAGATATTTACAGTTATAAGTAATAATAATGGTACCGATTGTCAATTCCCTGAAATGAAATATAGACTGCAAAGTAGCAGGTTTGCAAATACTATTTTTTGTTAGTTTTCAACCCTTTGAATATTTACACACTGATTCAAACAGGGTTATTGATCAAACAACATGTCAGATATTATACCACAATGTTCAAGAAAAGTTTCTTACCCAATACATTTAACACTAGTTCAAAGTAAACACAGTGAGGCAAACAGGAACTGGCAACAATAAAACACAGGCTGACATTTCCAAGAAATGACACAATGATGAGATGTATATGCTGTAGACTAGACCACATCCTGAACTGCTGCTTTAAAACATAAAACCTGATAAAAAAAAATACACTTCATAGTGACTCTAGAAAAAAACAAATTGTCTTTTTTTTTGGAAATGTAGTCTCAAGCTAATATTAAAGTATGTTGTCCACATTGGCCACCAAGAAATAAAGTAAAATGTTATTTGCTTTTAATGATCAAGAGATGAATTGCTATTGAGTGGTTCTTCTGAAAAGCTTTTGATTATTGTTTCCATCAGAGCCCTGAAGGATCCAGGGGTATTGAATGTGTTATTAAATCCAGGTGGCACCTTAACTTGTGCCATTTTCCAGTGGTGTGCCATAACAAAGCAAAATAATGCTTTTCCCCCTTTATATAGTTTCAAAAGCAAATGGATACACTACTTAAATATCAAAGATCGGTGGTCAGGTTGGTGCAGGTTGCTTTAAAGAAGTGTCTACTAAAAGACAATACTATAGTATGGGTGTATTTGTGAGCTGGGTAAATAATCTGATATAAACACCTCAGGGGTATCATGATTCTGAAGGAATCGAACCACAAATACAAACGGCATCATAGGTTATTTGAAAATGAACCCCATGGAACAGTTATTGACTGAGATATTTTGTGTGTTGTATTTTGTGGTCACAGATACACCCAGAACAGGTTGCCAATCCATCGCTGGGCATACTCACACAGTTTGTAAATCAGTCACAAAGGTAGACCACACAGGTAGAATATAGAATCTCCGCCCAGATTGGAATTTGAAGCTGCCCACATCTGTACAAAGGTTATGCGTATAGATTAGGCCAGACTGGAACTGAGCCAAAATATTGAGCTGAGGTAGCTACTTAAAAATGATGTGATTGGTAAACCTGTGCATGTAACATTTCATAGTCATTTAGCTGATGCTTTTTTTCTTTTTTAAAGGCCAGCTATACTGTCGAATTTGCCATCTTATCCTGCACCCCACCCTTTTTATTGTTTACATCTGATGATTGTGAAAGAGATGTGCTTTCAATTGTTTCTTAAAGATGCCAAGAGACACTGCCTTACGAGAGATTGTAGAGCCATCAGTTTGGAAGGTCATGTTATGATGGATTGAGGGTTTAGCATATTTTATAGCACATTTGATTGATAATAATAATAATAATAATAATAATAATAATAATAATAATAATAATAATAATAATAATAATAATGGGGCGGCACGGTGGCTTAGTGGTTAGCATGTTCTCCTCTCAGCGCTAGGGATTCCCGGTTTGAATCCCCATCTGGGTGGAGTTTCCATGTTCTCCCCGTGTCCGCGTGGGTTTCCTCCGGGTTCTCCGGTTTCCTCCCACAGTCCAAAAACATGGATCAAGTCAATTGAATTCTCAAAATTGCCCCATATAGAGTGTGTTTGAGTGAGTGAGTGTGTGCCCAGTGATGGATTGGCGCCCTGTCCTGGGTGTATCTGCCCACTGCCCGAGATGTTCTCCCCTGGATGGGCATGGCGAACCCCACCTCGACCCTGATATAGGCTAAAGCGGGCGATAATGAATGAATGAATGAATGAATAATAATTAGTGCGGCACGGTGGCTTAGCGGTTTTAGGGACAACAACAGAAAGGACCCCAGGTTCGGTGCTGGGTTCTAATGCTGACTGACAGAAGAGATTTATAGATGTGAATAAACACACATCAGAAAGCTGAATGTGGAATTTGATTTAGAACTGCAAGACAAGAAAGCTGGATTTCTGTGGATTAGAGCTGTGCGGATCGATACAAATATCGATAATATCGATACCAACGCTGGTATTGGTATTGAACAATACTTGCGTAAAAAGATCGATACTCAAGTTTTTTGTGTGTGAAAATTCCTTTTTTTATTGTTTTGCCTAAGAACAATTCTATTTGAAAAAAAGTAACAAAGAAAGAAAAAACTGTCTAGTGAGGGGAGCATTTTTACTTTATATTTGTATTGTCGTTTCTCCTTTTGTACCTCAAAAATTTGTACCTTTTCCTCACGTTAAAGCGAACTTTGTTTTATTACTGTTCCATTGTTTCTAAACAAAGATGTTGATTGGGATACATTATTTTGTTTTTTGGAGAAATTCTATACTAGGTCTTTTGGATCAATGAAGCTTAAATATTAAAAAGTATCGGTATCGAATATCGCGATATTGGCCCTGTATTTACTTGGTATCGGATCGATACCAAAATTCTTGGTATCGCACAGCTCTACTGTGGATCTTCTCAGATGATCTTGCTTTGCTGTCAGCTCTCGGTTGAGGTTGCAGAGGGATCTCGTGAGCCACGCCCACCTTTCTGGACTCGTGTCTTTCTCACACACACGCCACAGTGCAGCAGGTGAGGTCCCGCACACACACAGCCGCTCACAGCCGCACACACAGCCACTGACACCGCCGCTGACACAGCCACTGACACAGCCACTGACACAGCCACTGACACAGCCGCTCACATGGGAGATCAGCAGCAAGGTCGCCTCATTACTCCAGTTTTCCTTTTATTATTAGCGATCGCCGGCATCTGTCTGCTCGCCATCAACAGCGAAGATGCGAATGGACCCGCGCAGTTTATGGTAAACAACGCTTCTTCATAATCTCCTGCATTATCCTGAAAACATTTCAACAATAAGCGTGTGCTGGATGTGTTCGGTATTTAGTAAATACCGGCACCACTAGTTGGCGCTGTGATGTCTGATGTGATGAACGTAATGTAGAATAGAGTTTTTGTCTTGGCTCAGTAAACCAACGATAAGTTCTGATATACTAACGTGTCCGCGTCTGCTTCTTTAATAAGAGGCTTTTCTAAAAAGGAACTCACGACATAACAAAGAAGGTTTGAATTTGTGTGTGAAATTACTCAATAATGTCTGGGAGAGGAGCCGCAGGTTTGGAGCGACAGAATGCGCGTTCATTCCAAAACATACGGTAACGAAATCTATCTTGCAACCAAAGCCGAACTTCAACTTCATTCATTCATTCATTCATTATCTTCCGCTTTATCCTCTATTAGGGTCGCGGTGGGGTTCCCCATGCCCATCCAGGGGAGAACGTCTCGGGCGCTGGGCAGATAGACCCAGGACAGGGCGCCAATCCATCGCTGGGCACACACTCACTCACACAGACACACTCTATATGGGGCAATTTGGAGAATTCAATTCAATTCAATTCAATTCAATTGACTTGAGCCATGTTTTTGGACTGTGGGAGGAAACCGGAGAACCCGGAGGAAACCCACACGGACATGGGGAGAACATGGAAACTCCACCCAGATGGGGATTCGAACCGGGAATCCCTAGTAATGAGAGGAGAACATGCCAACCACTAAACCACCATGCCGCCCATTTGGAATAATAATTCATTCATTTATTCATTATATCCAGCTTTATCCTCTATTAGGGTCGCGAGGGGGGGGGGGTTCCCCATGCCCATCCAGGGGAGAACGTCTCGGGCGCTGGGCAGATACACCCAGGACAGGGCGCCAATCTATCACACTCACTCACACACACACTCTATATGGGGGAATTTGGAGAACTCAATTGACTTGATCCATGTTTTTGGACTGTGGGAGGAAACCGGAGAACCCGGAGGAAACCCACGCGGACACGGGCAGAACATGGAAACTCCACCCAGATGGGGATTCGAACCGGGAATCCCTAGCGCTGAGAGGCGAACATGCTAAACCACTAAGCCACCGTGCCGCCCCCAACTTAAACTTCAATTAAGTTGAAATAGTTACGATTAAATTGCGCCGTAATGTCAACTTAGGTAGATAAACAAATAAATTTGAAGTCCACTTAACAAGGAGAAGGAAATAACTAACAATAAGTGACTCTGGCTTTGTTTTATTTTGTACTTGTCGCCGCTCTTGTCAGGGCCCGCAGAATACTCGATTGTGATTGGTCAACAGACTGTCAGCGCACTGCAACGTTACTGTAATGATCGTTATGTATTCTATCGCTTATTATTATTATTATTATTATTGTATAAGTCTATTTCTGTTCTTTAATCAAATAAAGTTTATCATTTAACACAAATTAAATAATTGGGAGTCGAAAATGAAGAAGTCCTTCATTCACTTTGATCATTTTATTACAGATGTTTAACATTTGGTCATGTTTACATTTACATTAAAACTGAGACGATAGATTGGATGTTAAAAATATAATTTGTTTGTGATGTCACGTATTTTGTATAAATTTAACTTAAATTGAAGGACTTTTTGGGTGGCACGGTGGCTTAGTGGTTATCACGTTCTCCTCTCAGCACTAGGGATTCCCGGTTCGAATCCCCATCTGGGTGGAGTTTCCATGTTCTCCCCGTGCCTGCGTGGGTTTCCTCCGGGTTCTCCGGTTTCCTCCCACAGTCCAAAAACATGGATCAAATCAATTGAATTCTCAAAATTGCCCCATATAGAGTGTGTCTGTGTGAGTGAGTGTGTGCCCAGTGATGGATTGGCGCCCTGTCCTGGGTGTATCTGCCCAGCGCCCGAGACGTTCTCCCCTGGATGGGCATGGGGAACCCCACCGCGACCCTAATAGAGGATAAAGTGGGTGATAATGAATGAATGAATGAATAAATGAAGGAGTTTTTAAATCCTGAACATCTGTTTTGCAGTGTGGCACCAAAAGCAGATTTACATCTGTATTTGCATGACCCTGATGCAGTAATATAAACACTGCATCCATGACTTGCAATGTTAATGACTTTTTGAGAAAAGAAACATTTCCAAAAACAACATTTAACTTTTCAGTCCAAGTTAAACGAAAATCACAATGATCCAACAGATCCTTAACATTTACACAATTTCTCAGCAATTTCTGTCTTTAATAGAAACCTTAAAGCTATGATTATCAGCTATTACATTAGATTTCTCAGTTTAAAACTACTTTATAGTGATTTGGGTATGAATTAAGATTTGTGGTGTGAACTATTTTACATTCAAATCAAAGTCTAATTCATTCAAATTCAAATATAAACGTTTTCCACAATTACAATGCAAACGCTGCTGCCTTTGTTTCAGATGGTAGTGTCTATGATGATTCCTTGGTTATAGACAAAATCTTTGTGATGGTCATGGACAGGCTGTTGGATGAGGTGAGGCAAGTGATGACATTGTGATCCATGGTGAGAGCAGGAAGCAGGTTGATGAAAGCATGGAGAGATGGAGGTTTGTATATGAGAAAAGGGGAATGAAGGGCAGCAGGAGTACATTCGTTCATTTAGCAGACGCTTTTATCCAAAGCGACTTACAAGGTGAGCACAGGGTTCATCACAACATCCCTGGTGAAATGAGGGTTAAGGGTCTTGCTCAAGGACCCACATTGGTAACATCAGTGGACCTGGGATTTGAACCTACAACCTTCAGATTGATAGCCCAACACCCTAACCACTGAGCTACCACGCCCACGCCAGGAGTAAAACAGAGAACGTGTGTTAATGAGAGCAAGGATAGCAGAACGTCTTAATTCCAAGTGTTTGAGGTGAAAAAAAAAACAGATGTGTTTAAATACTTACACTCCAGTGTAGAAAGTAATGGAGAATGTTGTAGAGAGGTGAAAAAGAGAGCAGGGTAAAGTGTAGAGATGCAGAAGTGATACTGACTTAGAACAGCGCTTTATATGGATTCTGCACATGTGCAAGTTACATGATATGCCTGCAGCAAACTCTCACCTACAGCCAAGTGAATCATTTCATGCAATGCATCACTGTCACACATCTGATCGAGAAGTTGCATAAAGGTGTAAAGTGTTGGCAAAGTGACTAAATAAGATAAGCTGAGCCCTCACAGGAAGAAAGTACTATTTTTGATTCTCTGTTGGATGACTATAGTCTGTTCACTGTAAAGTTTGCATGTTCTCCCTCTGTTTATGTGGATTATTTTGGCTTTTCTTCGAAAGTTCAAAGACAGGTAAATTCATTCATTCATTATCTCCCGCTTTATCCTCTATTAGGGTTGCGGTGGGGTTCCCCATGCCCATCCAGGGGAGAACGTTTCGGGCGCTGGGCAGATAGACCCAGGACAGGGCGCCAATCCATCACTGGGCACACACTCACTCACACAGACACACTCTATATGGGGCAATTTGGAGAACTCAATTGACTTGATCCATGTTTTTGGACTGTGGGAGGAAACCGGAGAACCCGGAGGAAACCCACCCAGACCCGGGGAGAACATGGAAACTGTACACAGATGGGGATTCGAACCAGGAATCCCTAGCGCTGAGAGGCGAACGTGCTGACCACTAAACCACCGTGCCGCCCTGACAGGTAAATTAGAAATACTTAACTGGGCCTAGGCATGGTATTGTGTGTGTGTGTGTGTGTGTGTGTGTGTGTGTGTGTGTGTGTGTGTGTTTCCAGTTTGAGTCCAGCTTGAGTCCAGAAATAATTGAAAGTTATTCTGTCATTGTTTAGTGAAAAGGGGCGACCAAATGACTACCATTATCTTACAGACTTTAGGGACGAAGGGGAAGGTTAAACACGTCTTTGACATATATTAACAAAAGAATAAAATGAGAACAATGTGTGAAACTAAATACATTATACGAGGCATTGTATATTCTGAAACTGATCCTAAAGGAAGGAAAAACTGCTTTGTTTGCCCTCATGCATGAACATCACTTGTTGCCATGCCATCATTATTATTGCTGTAGGAAAAAGCCATTGCCCAGAGACATAATCTTATTTTTTCCATAAGCAGTTAAAGATGTACAGAATAGATTGGCAGCTGTGTGTATACATTAGAATTAGTCAGCTTACACCAGTTTCTTCAATTGTTTAACAGGAAATACTCTGGATCTGGCCTCCTTTATTCAAAACATTGCAATAGGAAACACACAGTGTGCGAGAAGAAAAACATGTTTAGGAATTGCATTACATTGAAAGAGCAGAATTACAACATTTACGTTTAGTTAGAGTTACGTGTTTAAAAACTGTGGGAGGAGACTGGATCTCCAGGTGCAAACCCACACAGATGCAGGAAGAACATGCAAATTCCACAAAGACAGGACTTAGGCTGCCCACCGGGAAACTGAGCCTGAGTGCATTAGAATGCATTAGAATAATATAAAGAACTGGAATTGAATTGCATTAAATCATGATACTTGCTGTAAAAAGAGAATAGAATAGAATAAAACTTTATTGTCCATTAAACTTACATTAAATGGAAAATTGTCTTTGGCAGTCTGGCAGACAAATACATGTACAATACAATACAATAAACACGTACAAAAAAAAAAAAAAAAAGAATATATATATATATATATATATATATTATAAATTATGTTGGGAAATAATGCTTTGCATCTTTGTTCAAAATATTCACCGCAGAAGGAACAAATGACTTTTTGTACCCATTCTTCTTAGCTAGTGGAACCTTAAGTCTTCTGCCTGATGGCAGAAACTGTAAAGATGAGTGAAGAGGATGAGTAGGGTCATTGTAGACCTGAATTGCCTTTTTTGTTATACAGTAGATCGGCTGTATAAATCCTGCAATGACAACTGTTTGGCACCAATGATCTTACTGGCTTGATTAACCACTTGGGCCAACTTGTTCCTATACTTGACTGATAGGTTCCCATACCACGACACGATATTAAAGCTGACCACACTCTCGACAAGTGACCTATAAACCATAGTCATGGTATACTTGCTAGTATTAAAACTCCTTAACTTCCTAAGAAGAAATAGCCTCTGCCTCGCCTTTTTATAAATGCAATCAACATTAATCTGAAATGGAAGTCTGTTGTCAATAAGTGTCCCCAGATATTTGAAATGATTCAAATGAAAGAGAATTGATTCATTGTGTAAATATCAGAATAGCACTGTGGAATAATCTCTGTAGCAATAACCACCCTTACCGTGTATGTAAGCCAGCCATTTACCACTTAAGTGTCAATATTTTGTCATGTATCCAGTATCCATGGAAGCAGATTGTGTGTACGGATTGTAGGCTGAATAGTTTTACTGGATGGGAATCACTGTAATAACTCTGTGCCAGCTTATTACCTCTCAGTCAACACCTAATTAAAAGAAAATTGACTCGAAAACAACAGGTGCCGCTGCTTGTCCCGAATAAAGGGACAGAATGTACTGCCTCTGGCTGTGGCGTGTCCAGAAGCGCACCCATACCATAATAGATTTGACTAATGCAAATATATGACATTGTGTACAAAACAATGTCCATACAGTCTGCCTGTGGTGGGTCTTCTCCCAAAACTTTTCTGCAAAGATACTAATGCTTATAAAGTGACATGATGTCAAATCTAAAGTACAGGTTCTAAAAAGGCGGCACGGTGGCTTAGTGTTTAGCACGTTTGCCTCTCAGCACTAGGGGTTCCCGGTTCAAATCCCCATCTGGGTGGAGTTTCCATGTTCTCCCCGTGTCCGCGTGGGTTTCCTCCGGGTTCTCCGGTTTCCTCCCACAGTCCAAAAACATGGATCAATTCAATTGAAGTTCTCCAAATTGCCCCATATAGAGTGTGTCTGTGTGAGTAAGTGTGTGCCCAGCGATGGATTGGCGCCCTGTCCTGGGTGTATCTGCCCAGCGCCCGAAACCTTGGATGGGCATGGGGAACCCCCACCGCGACCCTAATAGAGGATAAAGCGGGAGATACTGAATGAATGAGGTTCAAACAACTATAAAGCAGTGGTGTGGGTTTCTCAGTGTATGAGATAATTGGTAGGAGACATCCGCTTTTCTATGCAACTTTAAAATACTTTTGAAATCCTTAAATACAATAGCATTTTGATTTAACCTTTCACACACTGTGCTGCTTTTCAGTTCAGTTCAATAGGACTTACTTGCTCTCTGTGTTTCTTCATAAATAAATGTTTGAATTATTTTTTTTACTTTATAACTTCAAAATAACAGGGTAATCAGGATCCGTAACCCATAATTTCGTTCTTATCTCATGTACCACATGAGATATTAATGATAATAAAATTTTCTTGAATCTTGCATCTTGAATCTTGAAATTTTTCCGTCTTAGTACCACATCGCAAAAATATTCAAAAAAGGAAAGAATTGATTATAATTAGGTTTTGCAGATGATTTAATCCAAAGCGACTTTCAAGTACCCCAAGATGATGGTTGGGGGTAAGAGTACAGGATCAGTCATAATACCACCCCCTTGATTAATAATAATAATAATAATAATAATACATTTTATTTCATAGGCGCCTTTCTGACACTCAAGGACACCTTACAGTTTACAATTGGATAAAAAAAAAAATAAAAAAAAAATGAGGGTTAAGGGTCTTATTTTTTATTAAATGTTTAATAATATAAAATCCATTATAATAAACATAACATGTATACCCATAAAGTGCAGGGTATCTAAGCAGGTGCATTAGTTGTCAGTGCTGTGCTACACAAGGTCAGACATTGGCTAATGTCAAAAAGTGTACTTTTTTCCAAGGTTAAAACTAGTTTAAGTGCTTATATCAGTGTATCAATTCTTCTTTTCCTGATCCTTTGTTTTTTGCATGTCAGATAGCAACAAAACAAACCGTTAATTTGCTAAATCCAGTCTTTAAGGTGGTGCACCAAAGTGGAAAAACAGGTCATTGAAAAGAGCAGCCAAGTCACAGTCAAGCACATAGTGTAAAGCCAGCGTGAAGGGTGGAGTGCAGGTGGAAGGGTGGAAAGATGCCACACGTGCATGTATTATCTTGCCTGAATCATGCTCTCGAATCACAGAGAAACCCCTTTATTTTGGCCCTGCCCTCAAGCAACAATCTCTGATGAGTCATATGTTTGGTGGATTTTCCAAAATTAAGCTTAAGAGTGAAGTAGTGTTTCTCAAAAGCCATTAAATTACCAAAGACTTGTTTACAATGTAAATATAAGCCCTGCTAAATACTCATATTAATAATTTGTCAATGAAATGAAATGATTTCAAAAGAAGTTTATGAATTCAGAACCAAAAATCACTGCCCTGTGTCTGTTTCTGAGTTCTGCACTATATGTTTTTCAGTATGGCATCGTCCTGGATGCTGGATCCTCTCACACGGCCATGTTTATCTATAAATGGCCCGAAAACAAAGAAAACGGCACGGGCATTGTTAGCCAGCACAGCGAGTGCCATGTGAAAGGTGAGCGTGTGCAAAAATGTACATTTGTGTGTGTGTGTGTGTGTGTGTGTGTGTGTGTGTGTGTGTGTGTGTGTGTGTGTGTGGATAATAAACGGAAAATCAAAAAGCAGGCAAAAGTACAGACAAAAAGAGGAACACATGAGGATGTTGAGCAATCGGTTTTAAAAAAGTTATTTTCTAAGCTCCATAGAATAGAATAGAATTCAACTTTATTGTCATTGCTCAATATGAACAACGAAATGCAGTTTGCATCCATCCAGAAGTGCTTTTGCAGATATATAAATATATACATTACAAGTGGTAAGTAGAATATACAGATGTGAATGTACAAATTATAAATATGAAATATACAGCTATGATGTACAGACTAGTAGAATATACAGATGTAAATGTACAGATTATAAACAGATTATAAATATGAAATATACAGCTATGAACATGTGTATATATATATATATATATATATATATATATATATATATATATATATATATATATATATATATATATATATATATGAATATGAATAAATATTGTTCAATGTTGTTCAAGCTAAACATATTTTTACACAAAGGACAAATGAGGATGAACGTTTTGTTCAGCAACATTGAAACGTCTTGACAGATAGCATCTCAAAGACACGGTTGCAGTTGCTTAACTTAAAACTAGCAATGAACGCAAGTAATTTCAAAATGGGAAGCTACGATCTCTCAAATAAAAGCACTGAAATACTTCAGGATTCTAAACAACTGACTAAGCATAATCTATAATTACATAGAAATTCCTTATTTAGTCATTTGATGAATTCACCCGAACAACACATTGAACTAATGCACTCTATGTTCCTGAAATCACATTACACTGGCCTCGTTGTGGTTTTTCTACCAGCAGCCCATTGCACATTCTGTTACGTGGGATTTCAGCCAAATGCCGGCTAACAATGCAATTTTAGGAAATAGAGAAGCATAATCGTCATTTCTTTTTCAATAACATTTCATTGTAATTGGTTATCTTCATTGAATCACTTGCCCAACAATAAAACATGATACTGCAAAATGACACAGTTGTTTAAAGTTCCTTTAGTAATGTCTGTTTGCAGTTAATCACTGGAGATAATTTTGCTCCACCTACGTATTGTAAATTATGTAAGAGATTAAGTGTAGTGAGCAGGTCACGATTGCAAAACTCACCCAGACAGTGATGCAGGACCTCAGATGATTATTTTGCAATAGTTACCAGATCACAGTATGTGATTCCATTTGATACACAACTACTGACTAAAGAAAGCAAAATATATTCATTCATTCATTATCTCCTGCTTTATCCTCCATTAGGGTCGCGGTGGGGTTCCCCATGCCCATCCAGGGGAGAACATCTCGGGCGCTGGGCAGATACACCCAGGACAGGGCGCCAATCCATCGCTGGGCACACACTCACTCACACAGACACACTCTATATGGGGCAATTTTTTTGAGAATTCAATTGACTTGATCCATGTTTTTGGACTGTGGGAGGAAACCGGAGAACCCGGAGGAAACCCATGCAGACACGGGGAGAACATGGAAACTCCACCCAGATGGGGATTCGAACTGGGAATCCCTAGCGCTGAGAGGCGAACGTGCTAACCACTAAGCCACCGTGCCGCCGCAAAATATATTAATAATCTAATTAATAAAACACAAGCTTAAAGACCAGAACCAGCCGGTTTAGGAACAGCTTCTTCCCACAGGCAACCAGACTGAGGAACGGCCAATAGAACTGTGAGCTGCTTATACTCGGACAATTTCCACCTACATACACACCGCAAGTTCAAGTTCAAGTTATTTATTTATAGAGCGCTTTTTACAACAGTACATTGTCACAAAGCAGCTTTACAGAATGAAAAGCCTTTAAACCCCCAAAGAGCAAGCCGAAGCGACAGTGGCAAGAAAAAACTCCCTGTTATGTTGTTATTTAAGGAAGAAACCTTGGGAGGACCAAGATTCCGTGGGGGACTCATCCTCCTTGAGCGGCCGGGCAGCAACAACGGTGTAGGACAGCCATGTAGAGATATTTAACAAATGGAAAAACTAACAACTGGAAAACTATACGTGAGTCCATTAGGGGGCGTCCTGCAGGACCGCCTTGTCAGGTTCCATACAGTATTAGTCAGCAGAGCCATGGATGAAGGTCTCCAGGACCGCACCTTGCACTTTACTGCACAGCACCCACATACACTCGCACATACACCCTCTTCCATACCCTTCTCATATTTTATATTTAAAATTTTTATATTTTAAATTTATTTCAAGGCGGGCACGGTGGCTTTGTGGCATGTTCTCCTCTCAGCACTAGGGATTCCCGGTTCGAATTCCCATCTGGGTGGAGTTTCCATGTTCTCCCTGTGTCAGCGTGGGTTTCCTCCGGGTTCTCCGATTTCCTCCCACAGTCCAAAAACATGGATCAAATCAATTGAATTCTCCAAATTGCCCCATATAGAGTGTGTGAGTGAGTGAGTGTGTGCCCAGCGATGGATTGGCACCCTGTCTTGGGTCTATCTGCCCAGCGCCCGAGACGTTCTCCCCTGGATGGGCATGGGGAACCCCACCGCGACCCTAATAGAGGATAAAGCGGGAGATAATGAATGAATGAATGAATGAATGAATGAAAAAAAAATATTTCAAATTTATTGCATATTTTCTTTCTTATATATTGTAAATATCGCTTTTTTTTTTCTTTTTTTTTTTTTTTGCACAGTTGTGGGCACTTGCTCATAAGTTTTTCACTCACCAGTACCCCAGTACTACAATAAAAAGCCTTGAATCCTTGAATCTTGAAACAAGGATTTTGTTATTTTAGCAACAGCATAGTGAAAGTGAAAGCGCCACACGTACATAGCCGGTCATTCATACAAAACCAAATAAATAAAGATATATTTTATTGTAGCAATTAAATATTAACCCTGCCACAGGTGCCTGGGGCAGCTGTCCCTCGTTCATTTGGGTTCTTTATTATCTCAGCTGGGTGATTGGTTTGTTTTGTGCACGTGATTAGTTGGTTTGTTATTTAGTTTCCGTTTTCCAGTATTTCGGTGCACGTCTTTGTTTTGCGGTTAATACCCCGATGTTAGTTTGTTCGTTTTGTTCCCCCCTTTCTGTTGGCGTTCCGTCACCAGTTTTTAATAAATTCGGTTTTGGATTTTATCCCGGTGTTTTTCCCAGTGTTTTACTCTCTCTCCGCGCTCAACCACGGTGCGGCGCTGCGCACTTTATCCGCACAGGTCGTACTCGTGGGAGCGTTTCTGTGGACCGATGTACGCTTTATTCCCCGCGTAGTCGGTGCCCAGGAAGCGCTCACTAGGCGCGAGCGGCGTATGCCGTTTCTAACAAACCCCTAACTGTGTTATTTTTTTGGGTGGGATTAAGATTCAGACACGAGCCGAAGACAGGTGCCATAATAATAAACCACAAAAGATTACAGCTGCATCTGAAACTGTAGGTACTAATTTGGATTCTGTTTCATCTGTAAAGCGGTAAGCTTTTTACATCAGGATGTATGCAGTAATCCCACGACCTCAGATGTGATGCATCTACCGTATAACTAATAAATTAAAAATCATAACGCTATCATTGATATTTCTTTTTTATGTTTGCCTTTCCTACATTCCAGCTTACAGTTTTTTTCTATTATGTAGAAGGCAGTATAAGATTTTGAAGACAGCATACAAGTAAATTATTCATTTATGTTGTTTGTATATTTGAAAATGAATAATTTCCAGGCTGGTCTGGTCTGTTCTGTTGCCTAGCAGTGTACAGTGTAGCAATATTGCACTAAATACGCAGAGGGACAATCCATCCACCAGGCTGTCAGGATACTTAATCACCTTTTTTCCTCCTTACCCTCTTTATGCACCATACATGACCTCTGACTGTCAGGACACCCAACCCCAACCTATAAAACCAAAATACTTTTACACATTCAATCACTCTGTAGTTTAATCTAATCTGATTTGCACATCTGTTTGTAATTGCCCTGGTCAGAACAATCACCTATGGTAGATGCTCATGTCACTTTTTGTCTTGCAGGTCAACAGGGACGTTTATATGTATTACAATTTGTGTTTTTACTTCATGTTCATTCATTCATTCATTATCTTCCGCTTTATCCTATGTTAGGGTCGCGGTGGGCTTCCCCATGCCCATTCAGGGGAGAACGTTTCGGGCGCTGGGCAGATAGACCCAGGACAGGACGCCAATCCATCACTGGGCACACACTCACTCACACACACACACACTCTATATGGGGGAATTTGGAGATCTCAATTGACTTGATCCATGTTTTTGGACTGTGGAAGGAAACCGGAGAACCCGGAGGAAACTCACGCGGACACGGGGAGAACATGGAAACTCCACCCAGATGGGGATTCGAACCGGGAATCCCTAGTGCTAAAAGGCGAACGCGCTGACCACTAAGCCACCGTGCCGCCCACGTTTTTACTTCATGTATTTAATATATTTTAGATTTAGTGTTTATTCGATGTATTTTGTTTCTCTGGGAGACTGAGAGCAACACTGTTATCTATAAAGTGACTCGATTGAGGTTTGCAGTAACAGTATTAATATTTTGTTGCATGTTCATTTATGGTTTAACTTCAATTATTTGGTGTCATGAGGTATAGCAGAACTTAAGTGAGGGCTCCAGAAAATGAATACTCATTTGTGTTTTGTTTTATTCATATTTGCACCTAAAGTCATTCCTAATGCAGCACACTTGTTAAACTGGAATGAGATTTTAGGTTCTGTTTATATACAAACATGTTTTTTACGGTGGAAGGAAAATGCAAGCACACAGCGTATAAAGAAACCAAAGGTCTGTGATGTGCTGGTTTCACTCTCCAATACAGATAATAAACAAATTAGATTGATCTTAAATTATGATAATGATTGTCATTGCTCTTGAGTTCATCATTCATCAGTTTGATGAAACACGGTTAATCCAACGTGTTAGAACACAGCCACAAAGTCATGACATGGTCAACGTACCCTGAATTCTGCTGACCAGACAATATGTCAGGAAGCATCTGACATACAGAAACTGCTCTGTTCCTTTATCTCAGTTGTCACTTATATTTTTGTACAAACTCCTCTTTTCTAGGAAATGGAATATCCAGTTATGCCCAACAAAAAGGAGGGGCTGCCCAAAGTCTAGAAGTTTGCATGACGCAGGCTCTGAATGACATTCCCAAATCCAGACACAAGCTTACGAGTGTCTATCTCGGAGCTACAGCTGGCATGAGACTTCTGAAGTGAGTCATGTAACCAGGAGTCTAGAATTCCAATCTAGTATTTTCCCATAAATATTACTATCACTTCATCCTGGTTAGATGTTATCATTACATAGTTGTTATAAACTGATGGGCTTTGAGCCATGATGCCGTGTTTCTGGTTTTTGGCAGCATAACTAGTCCAAAAGAATCTGATGCGGTTTTAAAAGAAGTGGAGGAGAAGCTGAAAACCTATCCGTTTAAATTCAGAGGGGCTGCAATATTGACCGGGCAAGAGGAGGGGGCATATGGCTGGGTCACTGTGAACTACCTTTTGGAAAATTTTGTTAAGGTAACGTTTTTTTTTTCTCCTTGGAAAGATAAACTGCTTTATGTCAACTGTCATAATATCCATCCATCCATTATCTTCCGCTTTATCCTCTATTAGGGTCGCGGGGGGGTTCCCCATGCCCATCCAGGGGAGAACGTTTCGGGTGCTGGGCAGATACACCCAGGACAGGACACCAATCTATCGCTGGGGACACACTCACTCACACATACACACTCTATATGGGGCAATTTGGAGAACTTAATTGACTTGATCCATGTTTTTAAACTGTGGGAGGAAACCGGAGAACCCGGAGGAAACCCACGCGGACATGGGGAGAACATGGAAACTCCACCCAGATGGGGATTCGAACCGGGAATCCCTAGTGCTGAGAGGAGAACGTGCTAACCACTAAGCCGCCGTGCCACCCAACTGTCATAATAATAAAAAAATAAAAAATAAATTTAGCTGTGTCCGAAATCACCAATTAAACTGTGCTAGTTTTATTTATTTATTATCTATAACATGACTCTGAATCCCAAAAATTGGACTGTGACAGTCAAAAACTGAAAATGAGGTTTTATCTTATACAAATTTTGTTAGATTTGTATTGAGGTAATGAATTTTTCGTTTTTTAAGGCGTGTAAATGTGTTTAACGTGTCAAAACAATCATATAAGGCGATTGATGAAGATTTTATTGTAACTCTGTTTTAAAATTGAAATTTTCTAGACTGAACTGATTTGAATAAAATGCCTTCGGTTAGGAAAGTTTCTTCCTGCAACATACACCACGAGCAGTAAACTGCACATACAAGTTAGAAAATTAGCCGCTGAGCAAATTTGCCTGCAAAGCAAGCTTAAACAGGAGGGGATAAAATTACACGTGAAGTCGTAATCAGCATAAACCACTGTGTGTCAATCTGTAACATGCAATAATTATTTAAGTGAAACTCATTTGATGCACAGTTTATTACATATATAATTATAAGTTTTGAGTGTGCAGCATATTTGACAGTTTTAACAGAATATTTCTTTTTTCTAAAGTCATGATTCAACCTGTTGCTGAATATTTAGGTGACACCCTGTAGGTTTGCTCCTACACCTTTATTTTAGTTGCAAGAACAATTAAAAACATTCAAAAGTTTGACTTTTGTTTGACAGTCCAAAATATCAGACTTGATATTTTAAATTTCATTAATTTCATTGTTTCTGTTCTCTTAAATGTGTCTTTGATTCTGTCTTGTACAAATATTCATTCATTCATTCATTCATTAACTCCCGATTTATCCTCTATTAGGATCGCGGTGGGGTTCCCCATGCCCATCCAGGGGAGAACGTCTCGGGCGCTGGGCAGATAGACCCAGGACAGGGCGCCAATCCATCACTGGGCACACACTCACTCACACAGACACACTCTATATGGGGCAATTTTGAGAATTCAATTGACTTGATCCATGTTTTTGGACTGTGGGAGGAAACCGGAGAACCCAGAGGAAACCCACGCAGACACGGGGAGAACATGGAAACTCCACCCAGATGGGGATTCGAACCAGGAATCCCTAGCACTGACGTGCTAACCACTAAGCCACCGTGCTGCCCTCTTTTCAATGTGTTGAAGCAAATATCTTAAGGCAATTAGAAACTAATAATTAATTGAAACTGTAGTTAACAATTATTTAATTTGGGGTCAGAACACAGATACAGTAATGATACAGACGGTGCGGTAGCTCAGTGGTTAGGGCTTTGGGTGTTGGGCTATCAATCTGAAGGTTGGGAGTTCAAATCCCAGGTCCACTGAAGTTACCAATGTGGGTCCTTGACTAAGGCCCTTAACCCTCATTGCTCCAGAGATGATGTGATTAACCCTGTGCTCCCCTTGTAAGTCGCTTTGGATAAAAGCATCTGCTAAATCATTTCATTCATTCATTCATTCATTATCTTCCGCTTAATCCTATATCAGGGTCGCGCGGGGGGGTTCCCCATGCCCATCCAGGGGAGAACGTTTCGGGCGCTGGGCAGATACACCCAGGACAGGGCGCCAATCCATCGCTGGGCACACATTCACTCACACAGACACATACACACTCTGTATGGGGCAATTTGGACTTAGACTCAATTGACTTGCTCCATGTTTTTGGACTGTGGGAGGAAACCGGAGAACCTGGAGGAAACCCTCGCAGACACTGGGAGGACATGGAAACTCCACCCAGATGGGGATTCGAACCAGGAATCCCTAGCGCTGAGAGGAGAACGTGCTAACCACTAAGCCACCCGATCTGATAAATCACCAAATGTAAATGTAAATATAATGAGGATTAAGGAACCCACATTGGTAACTTTCAGTGACCCTGGTATTCGAACCCACAACCTTGAGATTTATAGCCCCAGTCCCTAACCACTGAGCTACCACACCCTCCTCAAGTGTTTGTAAACTATAAGTGAGAAAAGACCACCTCATAAAAACCTTCCTGATGGAACTGTATGGATCAGATTTATTGTAAACTGGACTTTGGAGTATTCAGAGTTTGGTGATGACTGAATGGACAGCACATGTACGCTGATTTAAAAGCACTATCTCTAATTAACACTGTTCCCTTTCTCTCGTTAGTATGGTTTTGTAGGCCAGTGGCTGTCTCCTGGCAGGAAGACAGTAGGTGCACTTGATTTTGGTGGGGCCTCCACACAGATAACCTTTGAGACCAAGGACAAAGTGGAGGACAAGCAGAACCTAATGAATTTAAAGCTGTATGGCAAAACCTACAGCATCTACACCCAAAGCTTCCTCTGCTACGGCAGGGACCAGATGTTACGACAGCTGCTTGCTCAGTTGTTCAAGGTAAAGATCTTTAAGATGTTTTTAAACATTTATCCTTTTTGTTTATAGTGTACCCCAATACTCACCTGTTTTGTTTTTGTCAACACAGAATTAACACAGGTATTGCTTTAAACAGGTATTGCTCTAAATATACAATTCTATCTTCTGCTTTATGCCCTGGGTCTATCTGCCCAGCGCCCGAAATGTTCTCCCCTGGATGGGCATGGGGAATCCCACCGCGACCCTAATATAGGATAAAGCGGGAGATAATGAATGAATGAATCTTCTGCTTTAAGCATTGTTCTTCTGCTGTGATCTTTGCAGCACTGTCCGTACTTTGCGAAGAGACAACAATGCTGAATTAACTTTGTCTTCTTGTGGATTATTCAGATCTTTGGTTTTGCTAGTCGGGCAGCACGGTGGCTTAGTGTTTAGCATGTTCTCCTCTCAGCACTAGGGATTCCTGGTTTGAATCCCCATCTGGGTGGAGTTTCCATGTTCTCCCCGTGTCCGCGTGGGTTTACTCCGGGTTCTCCGGTTTCCTCCCACAGTCCAAAAACATGCATCAAGTCAAATGAGTTCTCCAAATTGCCCCATGTAGAGTGTGTCTGTGTGAGGGGATGTGTGCCCAGGGATATACACCCTGTCCTGGGTGTATCTGCCCAGCGCCAAAACGTTCTCCCCTGGATGGGCATGGGGAACCCCCCCCCGCGACCCTGATATAGGATAAAGAGGAAGATAATGGATGGATGGATAGATGGATTTGCTAGTGTGATCATTTTTCATCAACAACTATTGAATAATGAAATTCATTGTCATATTTATATATATATATATATATATATATATATATATATATATATATATATATATATATATATATATATATATATATATATGTGTGTGTGTGTGTGTGTGTGTGTGTGTGTGTGTGTGATGTCTTTCTTGTTTTTTCTTAGTCTCAGAGCTCAAATGCTACCATCATTCATCCTTGCTATCCAGCTGGTTACAACGTCACCAAGAAGCTGTATGAGTTGTTCGATTCCCCATGTACACAATCCTATAAGCCCTCATCATTTGAACGTGAGAGGACTTTCACAATCATCGGCTCAGGGAACTACAACCACTGCTCCGGAAACATGTCCCAGATCTTCTCTTTCCAGTCCTGCAGCTACTCCTCCTGTTCCTTCAACGGTGTCTTTCAGCCCAATGTCACCGGCAATTTTATGGTAGGATATTTGTGGTTGTGTTTACGTGGTTGATAAGTTGAACTGGTGCAACTTAGTTTATTGGTGAATCTCAATATGTGAACTTTGTGAGCAGCTGAGATTTTAATCCTTTGCACGGCCGGTATTTTCCCGTACATATACTTCTGATAAGATTCTCCATAACACTTGACTCAAAGGAAGTAGTTAAACAGAGATAAGACCTATTCACAGGTAATACAGTTTTAGTCAGTGATTTTGGGTGGGGCTGTTTGCTGGATTGTCTTTGGAATTTGGGAGTAACTGGAGTCCCTGGGGTAATCACAAACAGGCACGGGGAGGACATGGATATACCAGGGGAAAAATGGCTTTTAGAACTGGAAATTGAAATAAAATTCAACTACTGCATCACTGTGAAACCTTCTGGATGAGGTTGAGGTCAGGGCTATATCAAATGTAACAGCCAAAACGTTTCATGATGACCTCGTAAGCATCATCATGTGCTGACTATTTGTTTTTTCTATCCATTTCAGGCATTTTCTGCTTTCTACTACATTTATTCCTTTCTACAGAAGACCACAGGGATCAGTGTGTCTTCTCCCCAACTCCTGCAGGAGGCTGCCATTACTGTCTGCAACATGAGCTTGAACGAGGTTGAACCCCGCTGGTCTAAATCTGTCTCCTGCAAAACTGAGACTAGAGCTCAATTACTAAATCGTTCGGCTGCTTATAAGAGAGAGCACTTTAAAGTGTTGTTATCATTCTCCTCATCATAAAATCATATTTTAATATCATCATAATTTAATATTAATATTATTAGTAATACAAAATCACAAGCTAAAGCCTAAATGCAGGACTAGGTACTTGATTTTATAAACTTGAGGCAATGGGACTAAATGAAACACCTGACTCAAGACGTGTGTTCTAATATGTTTGATAGGTTTAATGGATGTAATGTATGTTTGCTGATTCATAATTAGGCCCAACAAAAAAGTAATGACAAGGCCACAGTGTCACTAATGCAAAGCACTAGATCCCTCTAGTGGACGATGGTAAACTTACAGACTGAGCAAATCACCTACTAACAACTAATCTTTTAATGAGTTAAAAACAGCAAAGGATTCATTTATTCATTCATTATCTTCCGCTTTATCCTATATTAGGGTCGCGGTGGGGTTCCCCATACCCATCCAGGGGAGAACGTTTTGGGCGCTGGGCAGATACACCCAGGACAGGGCGCCAATCTATCACTGGACACAGACTCACACACACAGATACGCACACAAACACACTCTTCATGGGGAAATTTGGAGAACTCAATTGACTTGATCCATGTTCTTGGACTGTGGGAGGAAACCGGAGAACCTGGAGGAAACCAACGCGGACACGGGGAGAACATGGAAACTCCACCCAGATGGGGATTCAAACCGGGAATCCCTAGTGCTGAGATGGATTGGCGCCCTGTCCTGGGTCTATCTGCCCAGCTCCCGAGACATTCTCCCCTGGATGGGCATGGGGAACCCCACCGCGACCCTAATAGAGGATAAAGCGGAAGATAATGAATGAATGAATGAATGAATGTCTCTAATTTTTCTTGTCTCGTTTAAAGATGCTGCAAAAAGCTCCAGAACAGAAAAGCCGTCTGCAGGACTATTGTGCAGCCACGGTCTTCATGGAGGCGATCTTAGTCCAGGGTTACGGCTTTGATGAGAAGTCATTTCCTCTCATTTCCTTCCAGAAAAAGGTAAGTTATTAATGCATGCAGGCGTACATATCTGTACATACTGTTAAGATATCAATCAGAAAAAAATATATTTTAAACAAAGATTAAATACCATTTTTTAATAAGGCCGGACATCAAAATGCACAGATCACAACATTTATATAATATAAACCACTGCTGACGGCTTTGTTTTTCAGGCCGGGGACACGTCAGTTGGCTGGGCCCTGGGTTACATACTGAACCTGAGTAGCCTCATGCCATCAGAGAGTCTGTCCCTGAGGAAAGCTCTGCATACTAAAACCTGGAACATTCTGGTCATCCTCTTCGTCATTCTCCTCATCTATGCATTTATATCTCTCCTAATGGTCTTATACAGTAAGAAGAAAGAAAATGACAGTGTTCTTTGAGAATGACTACCAAACTGTGAACTACTGAAAGGCAGACTTTAGAATGGCACAGTGACGGCGTTGTAGCTTTTACTCTGGAAAAAAAAAGGAAAAGACATAATGTGCACACAGAGTTCCTGTAAGGTGCACACATCATTGCTGAATATTTTAACTTTAGGAATTAGAAAACAGATTTCTGGTGTTTTTTCTGTGAGTTTCTGGATTTATTTTTTTGTGCAACTGATCAATTCGGTGTGATTTTTGTAGCATTTTAACCAAGAATGTTTTTTATAACTGTTCAGATATATAACATAATTGTTATATGGTGTCTGATAATGAATAATACATTTTATACACTTTGTTTTTATACTTGTTGAATAAAAGTTCATTTGTCATGATTCGTCTGTCTGGTCATCCGTCCTATTCTTCATAAATAAAATGAAATTCTGAGGACAAATTAAAAGAATAGTTTGATGCTCAGCTAAATTTTATGTTTTTACACTCATTGTCCATTTTGATATCAGTTTTTCTTTATATAAATTTGAAGTTCACACACACACACACACACATTTTTCTATATTCATTGTGTATCTCATCAGTGTGTCACTTGCTGTTCCCTTTAAGAGCCTGGTGTAGTCCGACTTTGGTGGATTGCTATTTCAATGGTGTAAGGCGACCATTCATTCATTCATTCATTCATTATCTCCCGCTTTATCCTCTATTAGGGTCGCGGCGGGGTTCCCCATGCCCATCCAGGGGAGAACGTCTCGGGCGCTGGGCAGATAGACCCAGGACAAGCAGCCAATCTATCGCTGGGCACACACTCACTCACACAGACACACTCTATATGGGGCAATTTGGAGAACTCAATTGACTTGATCCACGTTTTTGGACTGTGGGAGGAAACCGGAGAACCCGGAGGAAACCCACGCAGACAAGGGGAGAACATGAAAACTCCACCCAGATGGAGATTCGAACCAGGAATCCATAGCGCTGAGAGGAGAACGTGCTAACCACTAAGCCACCGTGCCGCGTAAGGCGACCAGTAACGAGTAAATTAACATTTAGACCATTTGCAAGAAAACGTCATGACAAGTGGGGGCAAAGCTGTGAAAAAGTGTTATACACACACACACACACACATACACACACACACACATATATATATATATATATATATATATATATATATGGTGGCTTTGTGTTTAGCACGTTCTCCTCTCAGCACTAGGGATTCCCGGTTCGAATCCCCATCTGGGTGGAGTTTCCATGTTCTCAACGTGTTCTCACGGGTTTCCTCCGGGTTCTCCGGTTTCCTCCCACAGTCCAAAAACATGGATCAAGTCAATTGAGTTCTCTAAATTGCCCCATATAGAGTGTGTTTGAGTGAGTGAGTGTGTGCCCAGCGATGGATTGGCACCCTGTCCTGGGTGTATCTGCCCAGTGCCCGAGACGTTCTCCCCTGGATGGGCATGGGGAACCCCACCACGACCCTAATAGAGGATAAAGCGGGAGATAATGAATGAATGAATATATAATCAGACATGCAGTTCAGTATGTAGCTAAGAAGATGCTCAGGGGTGTTAATGTTATGATCTGAATGTATACACTATAATCATGTCCCTGTTATAAAGCAGTGGCTGCTATTTGGAAGGTAAGATGTCTAGAAAATGTTAAGAATCAGCAGAACATCCATTTTTCCCTCCAAAGCTGTGAATTGATAAATAAATGTGATTCTACATCCCGCTTTGTAACGTTTAACTGAGGCCATGTTTTGCCTCATGATGCCCCCTATAGCCTGAATTGGAAACTACAACAATCAGGTAGTTTACTAAATATGCTTAGAAATTATGTATGTAAAATATATTTAGAAATCAAATCATAGACTCGCGCCACCCTAATCACATGACTGAAACAATATCTACATTATGATTATTTAACTGCGAATATTGTTGCTTTCCAACAAGCGAAACCGTGATGAACAGGAACCTTTTACTCCGTCAGCAGAGTGAGTCGGACAGGTTTGCTGGGCGCTCATCGAGCGGTTCAAAGCGAACAGCCCGTGGCGGAGGTTGCGTTGAATGTAAACACGTTTTAAAGTTTTTTATTTTGTGAATTCGGATTAAAATCACACTGTTTCGTAAAACCGCGCGGAGGCACAAAGGTCAAGATGTTCGCCGGGTTGCCAGAGCTCGGAATATCAAATGGAGAGGATCTGAAAGAGACTCTGACCAACTGCACAGAGCCGCTGAAAGCCATCGATCAGTTTCAGGTAACATTATCACAAACATGTCGTTAAATGAACCGCCTTTTACTGAAAACACAACATACAGCGTGTATGTCAGCACTATGACGAAAAAATCCACCTTAAATACATTCATTCATTCATTCATTATCTCCAGCTTTATCCTCTATTAGGGTCGGGGGGGGGGGGTTCCCCATGCCCATCCAGGGGAGAACATCTTGGGCGCTGGGCAGATAGACCCAGGACAGGGCACCAATCTATCACTAGGCACATACACACTCTATATGGGGCAATTTGGAGAACTCAATTGACTTAATCCATGTTTTTGGACTGTGGGAGGAAACCAGAGAACCCGGAGGAAACCCATGCAGACACGGGGAGAACATGGAAACTCCACCCAGATGGGGATTCGAACCGGGAATCCCTAGCGCTGAGAGGAGAACGTGCTAACCACTAAGCCACCGTGCTGCCTACCTTAAATACATATTATTATAATAATTATTATTCATTCATTCATTCATTATCATGGGGTTCCCCATGCCCATCCAGGGGAGAACGTTTCGGGCGCTGGGCAGATACACCCAGGACAGGGCGCCAATCCATCGCTGAGCACACACTCACTCACACAGACACACTCTATATGGGGCAATTTGGAGAACTCAATTGACTTGATCCATATTTTTGGACTGTGGGAGGAAACCGGAGAACCCGGAGGAAACCCACACAGACACTGGGACATGGAAACTCCACCCAGATGGGGATTCGAACCGGGAATCCCTAGCGCTGAGAGGAGAACATGCTAAACACTAAGCCACCGTGCCGCCGCTTTTAGATATATGGGCAAATCTCACAGGCTCATCTCTCATGTAAAGATTTATCAGAAGAGAAATTTGCATAATTAGTGAATGTTTTTTAAAGTATAGGTCTTTTTCATGTAGATGGAGAATGGCATTTTGTTGCCGACCCTGCAGTCTGCGCTGCCTTTTCTGGATCTTCACGGCACTCCTCGATTGGAGTTCCATCAGTCAGTGTTCGATGAACTCCGAGAGAAGCTGATGGAGCGAGTTGCTACAATTGCCGAGGGCAAGGAAGAGGACAGGTAAAATCAGGAGAACAAAGATGATCGATATGTAGACTGTATGTCATGTTTTACTATTTTAATAATGATTTCACTTGAGTCTGTAAGTGTGCAATAGAATGAACTGTTACCACAACTACTGTAATCCCTAATAAACATTCATTCATTCATTCATTATCTCCCGCTTTATCCTCTATTAGGGTCGCGGGGGGGTTCCCCATGCCCATCCAGGGGAGAACGTCTCGGGCGCTGGGCAGATAGACCCAGGACAGGACGCCAATCCATCGCTGGGTACACAACTCACTAACACAGACACACTCTATATGGGGCAATTTTGAGAAATCTATTGACTTGATCCATGTTTTTGGACTGTGGGAGGAAACCGGAGAACCTGGAGGAAATCCACGCGGACACGGGGAGAACATGGAAACTCCACCCCGATGGGGATTTGAACCGGGAATCCCTAGTGCTGAGAGGAGAACATGCTAAACACTAAGCCATCGTGCCGCCCCCCTAGTAAACAATGGTTACCAATGTAGTAATGTGTTTTTATATGAATATATTTGTCTTGGTGGCTTAGTGGTTAGCACGTTCGCCTCTTAGCGCTAGGGATTCCCGGTTCGAATCCCCATCTGGGTGGAGTTTCCATGTTCTCCCCGTGTCCGCGTGGGTTTCCTCCGGGTTCTCCGGTTTCCTCCCACAGTCCACAAACATGGATCGAGTTAATTGAGTTCTCCAACTTGCCCCATATAGAGTGTGTCTGTGTGAGTGAGTGTGTGCCCAGCGATAGATTGGCGCCCTGTCCTGGGTGTATCTGCCCAGCGCCCGAGACGTTCTCCCCTGGATGAGCATGGGGAACCCCCCCGCGACCCTAATAGAGGATAAAGCGGAAGATAATTAATGAATATATTTGTCTTTTTATTTATTATTTTATTCAAATACAGTTGCTTAAAAGTCTAATTTGAGTTTGTGTTTGCATCGCTGTTTTTTATTGTAATTCCCTCTTTTTAATTTAAATCAGATTAATGAAATGCTTATTTCAGTTTGAGAAACTATCCAAAAAAAGAATGTTGTGCTTTAACAGATATCACAAGTTGGAGGAGCTTCTTGAGAAGAGCTTTCCTCTGGTGAAGATGCCGTCCATACAGCCTGTCGTCATGCAGGTCATGAAACACCTTCCAAAAGTGAGACGTGAACAGCGTTCCTCAGAGTGATGCTGTGATGTGTGAATGCTGGACTCCGTCAAGCCTTGTGCTCGTTCTTTCTTTTCTGTTTTGTTCGTGCAGGTTCCTGAGAAGAAGCTGAAGCAAGTGATGGCTGATAAAGACCTGTATAAAGTCTGTGCGGTTGAGGTGAAGCGGCAGATCTGGCAGGATAATCAGGCTCTGTTTGGGGACGAGGTCTCGCCTTTACTCAAACAATATATCGTGGAGAAAGAGGGGGCACTTTTCAGCAGCGATTTGTCCATCCTGCATAACTTCTTCAGTCCTTCACCTAAAACCCGGAGACAAGGCGAGGTCAGGAGAGTCCATTTTCTTAGTTTACCATAACCATAGTACTTTGTAGTTCTATAGTTACTGATTGTGGCTGGGACTTTTATTATTGTCTCTAAGCGTTGACAGTATTTACGATGATGGAGAAATTGCAGAAAACCTCACTCCCAGTATTATACAGAAATCCGTTAGACCTCAGTAAGAGGGTTGCTTTATACTTTATACTGAGGGCAAAATCCTACACATGAATGGATAATCGTGCAAATCAAACCACTATCACAAGATGCCGCATCGGACACTCCAAGCTAACACATAAACATCTGCTTGCAGGGGAAGTTGCACCTACCTGCCATCTATGTAAAGCCACACTTACAATAAGACACTTACTGATGGACTGCCCATCACTACGGACAGAAATACTTCACAGTCAACAAAACCCACTCAAGACCACAGAACCAGGAAAAATACTAAACTACCTGACACATCTACATTTGAAGGAGCATATATAGCCCGTACCAAGATAGAATAGAAACACAACCTATGTACCGCCGTATAAATAGCCCCAGCGTGCTGATACGGCGTAAAGGGATAAAAATTTGTGATTTGTAAGTACTTTGTGTTCAAGGGAATTAGCGCATTCGATAACAATGGGGCAACCTGGCCGACATTTGCCCAAGGCTTATATTTCATGACAACTAGATGCACCTGGTGGCTGGTGGATAATGCTCGAGGACAGCCGAGCTGTCTTGAGCTTCCCCTGGTAAGGAATGGAACGGCGCGTTCAGCCCCCCCATAGAACTCCTTCAACAATTTATTTCAGAATAAGCAGAGGGAGGGATGGTTTTTCAATAAATAATAGAATAGAATTCAACTTTATTGTCATTGCTCAATATGAACAACGAAATGCAGTTTGAATCCATCCAGAAGTGCTTTAGCAGATATATAAATATATACATTACAAGTGGTAAGTAGAATATACAGATGTGAATGTACAGATTATAAATATGAAATATACAGCTATGAACATATATATATATATATAATACACTAAGTGGTATAAAAGATAAACGATAATGTCAGGAACTGGACTTTGGGGCTCTGTCTTGGAGGGACCGGTGTGGTGCTGAGATCAGTCGGATCGCGATCTTGGACGATTGGACGATCTTGGTCTTGGACGAACACTGCTTTGACTCGGTTTGTCATAAATAAACCGCTTGATTTGAATAACTCTGAAATCATCTGTACTGTGCTTTTTAACGCCTTCAAAATTGGTTCATCGGGGAAATTTCAGATTTCCTAACAGGCGCTAAACACAAACAAACAAAACAAATACTTAGGGAAAATATTCTCATCATCTTTTTGTTGTGTTCCTTGATCTGTATAGAGACAGTGTTTTGCGATCATGTTTGTGTTTGAACGTGATGCTGGCTCTTTTTAAAGGTGGTGCAGAAACTCACTCAGATGATCGGAAAGAACGTGAAGCTCTACGACATGGTCCTGCAATTCTTAAGAACGCTGTTTTTGCGCACGCGTAATGTGCACTACTGCACCCTGCGCGCTGAGCTCCTAATGTCCCTGCATGACCTGGACGTCAGTGAGATCTGCTCTGTCGATCCGTGCCACAAAGTAAGAAAGCTGTCCTCATTTCACACATTCAATACATTTAAATAGTTAATCATTCATCCATTATCTTCCGCTTTATCCTATATTAGGGTCACGGGGGGAGGGAGAATGTTTCGGGCGCTGGGCAGATACACCCAGGACACACCCTCACTCACACATACACACTCTATATGGGGCAATTTGGAGAACTCAATTGACGTGATCCATGTTTTTGGACTGTGGGAGGAAACCGGAGAACCCGGAGGAAACCCACGCGGACACGGGGAGAACATGGAAACTCCACCCAGATTGGGATTCGAACCCGGGAATCTCTATTGCTGAGAGGAGAACATACTAACCACTAAGCCACCGTGCCGCCTAATAGTTAATCATTCATTCATTCATTCATTATCTTCCGCTTCATCCTCTATTAGGGTCGGGGGGGTTCCCCATGCCCATCCAGGGGAGAACGTCTCGGGCGCTGGGCAGATACACCCAGGACAGGGCGCCAATCCATCGCTGGGCACACACTCACTCACACAGACACACTCTATATGGGGCAATTTGGAGAACTCAATTGACGTGATCCATGTTTTTGGACTGTGGGAGGAAACCGGAGAACCCGGAGGAAACCCACGTGGACACGGGGAGAACATGGAAACTCCACCCAGATGGGGATTCGAACCGGGAATCCCTAGTGCTGAGAGGAGAACGTGCTAACCACTAAGCCACCATGCTGCCTAATAGTTAATCATTGTTTATTAAATTAAATATTCATTTATTTTGGCTTCCAGTTCACGTGGTGCTTGGATGCCTGCATCAGGGAGAAGTTTGTGGATGCCAAACGGGCTCGCGAGCTGCAGGGTTTCCTGGACAGCGTGAAGAAAGGACAGGAACAAGTGCTTGGGTAAAATAAAACTGGCCAGCTGTAATGATCTTCCTCTGAGTGTTGTCTGCTTGCTTCACTGCTGTAAGGCACACAGCAGAAATGTGAAGAAGTCTATTTTAAAGAGTTGATTTGTGACTGTCAGTATTTAAAGTGCTATTATAATTATCTATAGACTGTAAATAAGAAACACTCGAATGCTGTAAGCCTGAGTTTTTGAAGCACCATGGTGATTTCATGCCTGACTCTATCTCACAGGGACCTCTCAATGATCCTGTGTGACCCGTTTGCCAGCAACACGTTAGTGCTGAGCACAGTGAGGAACCTGCAGGAGCTGCTCAGTCAGGATGGCCTGCCCAGAGTAAGACTGTTCACTCAGTTTAATGATCACAATCAGCATTAAAGTAATGTGAGTGATTACTCGGGGTGAGCTGCAATATTCGCTGATTCGACGATTCGATTCGGAGAACCGTAGTCGACTATGAACCTCATAGTCGAATGTACCATTTTGACCACATGGGGGCGCCCATGGCTGCTGCTAAGCATTAGTTTTTACATGAAATGTCTTTGTTTTGGGAGTCAGGGTGGTTTAGTGGCTTAGCACATTCTCCTCTCAGCACTAGGGATTCCCGGTTTGAATCCCTATCAGGGTGGAGTTTCCATGTTCTCCCCGTGTCTGTGTGGGTTTCCTCCGGGTTCTTCGGTTTCCTCCCACAGTCCAAAAACATGGATCAAGTCAATTGAATTCTCAAAAATGCCCCATATAGAGTGTGTTTGTGTGTGTCAGCGATGGATTGGCGCCCTGTCCTGGGTCTGTCTGCCCAGTGCCTGAGATGTTCTCCCCTGGATGGGCATGGGGAACCCCACCACGACCCTAATAGAGGATAAAGCGGAAGATAATGAATGAATGAATGAATGTCTTTGTTTTCGTTATATATATAGCCTTTTGTCAAATAAAATCATCCTAATTTCTGTTAATATTTATTTTAAATGATGTGTGCGCTTTAACAATAGGCTACACATTAATAAAGCTCCCCCTGCAGTTAGTTGCACATTCCAAATGAGCAGAGCTGAACACGCTACAGGGCCGTTAGCATCTACCGCTGTATTTTTCCATGATGGCTATGGCTACTAAAAAAGCTTCCAAAGTATGTGAGTTTTTTTGAAAAAGATAAAAACGAACCCAAGAAAGTAAAGTGCAAGTTATGTCATCTAATTCCTGCATATCACACGACAACAACCAACATCAGCGCAAAAGTCCAGAACGGGGATCCCATTTACGGTGCTCTAGAAAAACTAGTAAAATATAAAAAAAAAAAATCTTTTCTAAAAACCACGCTTATAGCGCCATCTTGTGGTGAAATTTTAACTGATTCGACTATCAGTCGACTATAGGGAAAATCTGACGAATCAGATTCGGCTATGAAAATCCTTAGTTGAAGACACCCCTAGTAATTACAGAATGTAAGATCTGTTAAATAAAACCATATTCAAAAACGTGTTAACGTGTGGGCGTGGTAGCTCAGTGGTCAGGGTGTTGGGCTATCAATCTGAAGGTTGGTGGTTCAAATCCCAGGTCCACTGAAGTTACCAATGTGGGTCCTTGAGCAAGCCCCTTAACCCTCATTGCTCTCAGGGATGTTGTGATGAACCCTGTGCTCACCTTGTAAGTCGCTTTGGATAAAAGCGTCCAATAAATGACCAAATGTAATGAAACATGTTACTAAGATGCTCATTATCTTCAGAGGATATTTTAATGCAGGTCTGTTTTATGATATGCTGTTTTTAAGTATCTCGGGGTCTTGTTCACGAGTGTTGGGAAGATGGAGCGAGAGATTGACCGACGGATCGGCGCGGGGTCAGCAGTGATGCGGACCCTATATCGGTCCGTTGTGGTAAAGAAGGAGCTGAGCCATAAGGCAAGGCTCTGGATTTACCAGTCGATCTACGTTCCGACCCTCACCTATGGTCATGAGCTTTGGGTAATGACCGAAAGAACAAGATCGCGAATACAAGAGGCCGAAATGGTGCCCTTTCTCCGCAGGGTGGCTGAGCTCTCCCTTAGAGACGGGGTGAGAAGCTCGGTCATCCGGGAGAGACTCTGAGTGGAGCCGCTACTCCTCCGCATCGAAAGGTGCCAGTTGAGGTGGTTGGGGCATCTGGTCAGGATGCCTCCTGGGCTCCTTCCTAGGGAGGTGTTCCAGGCAAGTCCAGCTGGAAGGAGACCCCGGGGACGACCCAGGACACGCTGGAGGGGTTATATCTCTCAGCTGGTCTGGGAACGCCTCGGGGTTCCCCCAGTCGAGCTGGTGGAGGTGGCTGGGGCGAGGGAGGTCTGGGTCTCCCTACTTCGGTTGCTGCCCCCGCGACCCGAACCCCGGACAAGCGGAAGATAATGGATGGATTGATGGATGTTTTATAAACAGTATATAAGCTCCCTTTGTTTCTGAACAGATTAGAATCTCAGGATGTAAATGTGTTTATGAACAGGAGAGTCCGGACCTGCTCCTGCTGCTGAGAATGCTTACTCTTGGTCAGGGAGCATGGGATATGATCGACAGTCAAGTTTTCAAAGAGCCACGACTGGTAATGTGTCCTGTCATGCATTTCGTGATGTATAAAAATACATTATTCACCAAAATAAAATACATTTATTGCTCTCGTTTTGGTTTCCATTAGGAATTGGAGGTTGTTACTCGTTTCTTGCCAGCAATGATGTCAATCGTGGTCGACGATTATACGTTTACTGTGGAACTAAAGCTTCCCAGTGAAGAGAAAAGCTCTCTTACTTACCCTTCCACACTTCCAGAGACCTTCACACGGTAAACACAGACTCCTTTAAACTTCAGATTGAACTTAATCTAAAACTTAAGCCTGTGTTTTAATGTTCAGGGAGTTTGAAAGCGTTACAATAAAATATTTTGTGACCTACTTTGAATTGAATTCCCATCCATGCACTGATTTCCATGGAAGAATGAAAGAATGAAAATGGTTGGTAAGGCAATCCAAGCAATGGTTTTTGAAAATCATTTTTGCTTTGTAGATATCTGCAGGAAAACAGAGTGGCGTGTGAGTTGGGTCTTTATTATGTGCTTCACATCGCTAAGCAGAGGAATAAAAATGCACTGCAGAGGTTGCTTCCTGCTCTGGGTGAGCTACACACACACGTACAGTGCATCTCCCCTCACTGTCTGTCCTCCTGTCTTACCCCCTCTGTATGTCCATCAGTCTCCCCCACTCACGGTCTGTCCATCGGTCTCTCCCCCACTGTTGGCCTGGTCTTGTGTGTTTGTCTGATTCCTCACTCTGTATGTCCACAGTGGAAACCTATAATGACATGGCGTTTGGAGATATTTTCCTCCATCTTCTAACCGGCCATTTGACCCTTTTGTCTGATGAGTTTGGGACAGAGGAGTTCTGCTCAACAGTCTTTGACAATTTCCTCCTCACCTCCTCCTCTAGGTCAGTGTATTTATATACAGTATGTGCATATAGGTCATTTTGATCACTAAAGCTTTCTGACATGTCTACCTTAATATGTTAAAAGCAAGCCTGGAATAATGCTTCATGCTTTAATGATGTTTAACTGAATAAATACTGATTTTTATTTTATTTTTTATTTTTTTTACTAAAATGACCAATTATGAAGGGCGGCACGGTGGCTTAGTGGTTAGCACGTTCTCCTCTCAGCACTAGGGATTCCCAGTTCGAATCCCCATCTGGGTGGAGTTTCCATGTTCTCCCCGTGTCCGCGTGGGTTTCCTCCGGGTTCTCCGGTTTCCTCCCACAGTCCAAAAACATGGATCAAGTCAATTGAGTTCTCCAAATTGCCCCCTTTAGTGTGTGTGTGTGTGTGTGTGTGAGTGAGTGTGTGCCCAGCGATAGATTAGCGCCCTGTCCTGGGTGTATCTGCCCAGCGCCCGAGACGTTCTCCCCTGGATGGGCATGGGTAACCCCACCGCGACCCTAATAGAGGATAAAGCGGAAGATAATGGATGGATGAATGACCAATTATTAGTCAAATTACTGCACTTGAGTTAATAAACAGCTCTACAAACTCTAATTTTCAGCAAGGAGAATGTGCACAGACACACACTACGTTTGTTAAACCACCTTCACCAGAAGGTGCATCCGTCCTCACTGGAGGCCCTGATGAAAACCCTCGAACCACCCAAACAGGTGAACAGAATCAGATCATTTACACATACGCTGTTTGGTCATCAGTGTTCTATAAGTGGCGTCCTGGGAGCACGAATAAAGAATTACAAGCAGTTTATTCAACGTTTGTCACCTTCTGACTCAATATTTGTTGTTCATTGTGGTCCACAGAGCAGTGAACCAGTGAAGGAGCTGTACACCCAGCTGGTGGAAAAGATTGAAGCCTCTAAGCGGACTCTCCCAGAGCCGGAAGAAGCTCCTGCTTTGGACCTGGGGCTGCACCCGGTCACTGTCCCCACTACCCCCAGCACTCCTGTCTAAAAAGCAGCCCTTCGAACGGACAGCATGCAGGAAAGTTGACACAGTGCATCCTATTCAAGCAGCAGTGGTTCATTTCATTACCTTTTTCCTTTACAGAGATCTTTTTAAAAAAAACATTCTCAGAAACTTTGACCACACAGTTATTTTGGTAATATTTTATTTAACTGTGTTTTCGTTGATATAATTTATGTACAGATACTGTGACTGAATGTGTATGGTGTAGATGTGGGTTTGTCGAAAGCCCAACTGTAAATAAAATAATTTTAGAAACATGATTGTTTTGCTTTTTATGTCTTACTTGATATCAAATAAAAAAAAAAGAATATATTTTACAGATGTTACCTCAGTATATTTAAAAGAGGTTAACAGAGTAATTATAAAAATTCATTCATTATCTTCCGTGGGGGGGGGTTCCCCATGCCCATCCAGGGGAGAACGTTTCGGGCACTGGGCAGATACACCCAGAACAGGGCGCCAATCCATCGCTGGGCACACACTCACACAGACACACTCTATATGGGGCAATTTGGAGAACTCCATTGACTTGATCCATGTTTTTGGACTGTGGGAGGAAACCGGAGAACCCGGAGGAAACACACGGGGAGAACATGGAAACGCCACCCAGATGGGGATTCGAACCAGTAATCCCTAGTGCTGAGAGGAGAACATGGCAACCACTAAGCCACCATGCCGCCCAATTTTAAAAATAATAAAAACAACTTAAATGAAAAGGCTTCTTTGGCTCCATCTAGTGCTCCAAAGGCAAATTGCAGGACTGGCATTTGCAATTTCAACCAAAAGGGTAGAAGTTTTCCTAAATGAGTTACAATTATGATGTAAGGCGTCTTCCCCTTTATTCAGAAATCTATTCTGTCTCAGTATCCTGTATGCTAGTTCTGATGACACTGTGCTCTTTTATTGTGGTGTTTTATTTGATGCATGTCATAAATTTTCATTCATTCATTTATCTTCCGCTTTATCCTCTATTAGAGTCGCGGTGGGGTTCCCCATGCCCATCCAGGGGAGAACGTCTCGGGCACTGAGCAGATAGACCCAGGACAGGGTGCCAATCCATCGCTGGGCACACACTCACTCACACAGACACACTCTATATGGGGCAATTTGGAGAACTCAATTGACTTGATCCATGTTTTTGGACTGTGGGAGGAAACCGGAGAACCTGGAGGAAACCCACATGGACACGGGGAGAACATGGGAACTCCACCCAGATGGGGATTCGAACCGGGAATCCCTAGTGCTGAGAGGAGAACATGCTAACCACTAAGCCACCGTGCCGCCGTCATAAAATTTTCATTCATTCATTATCTTCCGCTTTATCCTCTATTAGGGTCGTGGTGGGGTTCCCCATGCCCATCCAGGGGAGAACGTCTCGGGCACTGGGCAGATAGACCCAGGACAGGGCGCCAATCCATCGCTGGGCACACACTCACTCACACACACACACACTCTATATGGGGCAATTTGGAGAACTCAATTGACTTGATCCATGTTTTTGGACTGTGGGAGGAAACCGGAGAACCCGGAGGAAACCCACTCGGACACGGGGAGAACATGGAAACTCCACCCAGATGGGGATTCGAACCGGGAATCCCTAGCGCTGAGAGGCGAACGTGCTGACCACTAAGCCACCGTGCCGCCGTCATATATTTTATTTGAAAAAAAAAACTTCTGTGGAAATGTAATATACAGTGTTATATTCGTCTGCCACAAAACACAGATCAGTTCACAGAGATTGCTGCTCTGCAAAGAAACTGTATGAGGAACTATTCACATGCTACCATGGCGACGAGCATGCTTTTGAAGTAACACCTCATAAACACTATGATATCATTCTTTTTAGTTGTGTTTCGCTCTGAGTCGACAGGAAAGCATGTGCCAATATGTATAACAACATGTACAGTAACAATAAAGGTGCTGATTTAAGGGAAATAAATAAACCCCAATAATGTGGACGTGACCGAATGAACACCCAAAATTACTGCAACCATTTAAAAAAAGATTTAAAAAAAGATTTTCATGGCGGTTAACATAGGATGCACAGACTTAGAATGAAGCGTCTTCACAACATCCTCCCCAGGGGCTATTTCTGAACATGAAAGTACGCCTGTTAGACAGGAAGCAGCACAGATCCCTCAAAGTGGTCTAAAGAACACTGCAGTTTAGTTCAGCAGACTTATTTCTTCTAAGATAACGGATTAAACGTAAGTAAAATAACCAGAATTCATTTAGTAGTTAATGGAGATAAAGGTAGCATTCACATCCATCTAACAAGAGTTTAACAAGGATGTTGATAGACGTGTGTATCCATGATATAGTTAATAAATAAAGTCTTATAATATGTCGTATTTAGGTATTTTTAGAAATTAGACACGAATATAAAAAATGCGGATAAGTCAAAATTAAATTATCTGCCAGTATATTGAGTAAATTTCTCTTGTTAAGATTTCTTAAAATAAGAGAAGTTATTTAAGTAAAGGATCATTTATCTTTATAAATCTATAAGTCAAGTCGAGATTTGTTACACCTTTTAAAAGGATTTTCTGACTTTTCGAGATTTGTTTTGCAGTGTGGTTTTGTTTAGAGCATTTTTTTTTGTTTTAAGTATGTTTTAGTATTTTTTTTATAGCTGTAAACTATGCTGTTCCTCTCCAGTATGTTATCATGAGTTTATACCCATTTTCATGAATTTTAACTCCGATTTGATGTATTCTAGATATATAATATAATAATAATAATATATATAATATTACTGGGCGGTACGGTGGCTTAGTGGCATGTTCTCTCAGCACTAGGGATTCCCGGTTCGAATCTTTCGAGAATTCGAGTTTCCATGTCCTCTCCGTGTCCGCGTGGGTTCCCTCCGGGTTCTCCGGTTTCCTCCCACAGTCCAAAAACATGGATCAAGTCAATTGAGTTCTCCAAATTGCCCCATATAGAGTGTGTGTCTGTGAGTGAGTGAGTGTGTGCCCAGTGATAGATTGGCGCCCTGTCCTGGGTGTATCTGCCCAGCGCCCGAGACGTTCTACCCTGGATGGGCATGGGGAACCCCACCGCGACCCTAATAGAGGATAAAGCTGGAGATAATGAATGAATAATAATAATAATGGGCGGCACGGTAGTTTAGTGGTTAGCACGTTCTCCTCTCAGCTCTAGGGTTTCCCGGTTCGAATCCCCATCTGGGTGGAGTTTCCATGTTCTCCCCGTGTCCGCGTGGGTTTCCTCCGGGTTCTCCGGTTTCCTCCCACAGTCCAAAAACATGGATCAAGTCAATGGAGTTCTCCAAATTGCCCCATATAGAGTGTGTCTGTGTGAGTGAGTGTGTGCCCAGCGATAGATTGGCGCCCTGTCCTGGGTGTATCTGCCCAGCGCCCAAAACTTTCTCCCCTGGATGGGCATGGGGAACCCCACCGCGACCCTAATAGAGGATAAAGTGGAAGATAATGAATGAATGGATATATAATATAATATAATAAGCTATTTCTTCTTTAGGAACACTAAGATGACTGAATGTGGTGTTCAACCTCAACATTTCTTAGTACCGGTGCTCATCTGCTTGGTTCTGCTACTTGGACTTTTCCTCAACATCTTCAGCATCTATGTCTTCGTGTTCCGCATGCCTGAGTGGAAGTCTGGAACATTACTGCAGTTCAACTTAGCTGTCAGTGATCTCCTGGTTTGTCTCATGGCGCCCTTCATTACAACATACTTTGCCCGTCAATCGCAGTGGCCTTTTGGGTTTGTAATGTGTAAGCTCCAAATATTAGTGCTGCTGGTGCAGTATAGTAGCAGCATCCTGTTTCTCACTCTCATCAGCATCCATCGGTACGTGTCTGTGGTTTATCATAGCCAGGACTCCTATATGAAACAAAAGACGTTTGTAAAAAAACTCTGCATCGGAATCTGGGTGACTTTATGTATTAAAGGGGTCGTGATCTGTGCCGTTTTGAATGAGGATGAGGATGAGCATGATACCCTGTGTATAAGCATTCATCAGCAAAGCAACATTAACAAGTTTTTCTTCCTCAACTTCATCCAACTCATCCCTGGTTTCCTGATTCCCTTCTCGGCCTCGGTGTTCTGCTACAGCGCCCTGGCCAGGTCCATGTCAGGGATCAACGTCAGCCACCAGAAAGGCAAGCTGATGAAGAGTAAATCAAGCAAAATGGTTGCCATTTGTTTGATCATTTTTGCCTTGTGTTTCCTTCCCTTTAATGTGGTCCGCACGGTTCTGGTGGTCGTTGGGAAATTTTACTCCAGCACCTGCAGTCTACTTTTGCAAGTGGAGACCGCATACTTTTTTCTTTGGATCCTCTCTTTAGCCAATTGTTGCCTCGATCCGCTGATCTACTGTTTCGCCTCACAGAACTTCACAAAAGCTGTGCGAAGTTCCCTCAGGAAGATCGGAATCCAAAGGAAAGCTGTTTATAGAAACAATGAGCCTGCAAGTGGTATAACCATGAATGTTATTACCAACGTGGATGTCACTAGCAGAGGAAACCCAGCAGTCACTCACTTTCAAACAGTGGGTTGACTCTCCGGACTCAGGTGCTCGTTCTTTGGGTTGACCTACAGATGCAGTTTATACAGATGTGCTGTACAGAGACTGTTTAATGCTGATAGCTGTTAATTGTAGATGATGCAATTAATTATTGTTTAATGCAATGTTAACAATAATTAACCTTATTAATTATAGGTGTGGAACCTCATTGGTTAAGGTGTAGCACTATCAATTAAAAGGTTGTGGGTTTAAATCGGTGGCACGGTGGCTTAGTGGTTAGCACGTTCGCCTCTCAGCGCCAGGGATTCCCGTTTCCATGTTCTCCCCGTGTCTGTGTGGGTTTCCTCCGGGTTCTCCGGTTTCCTCCCACAGTCCAAAAACATGGATCAAGTCAATTGAGTTCTCCAAATTGCCCCATATAGAGTGTGTCTGTGTGAGTGAGTGTGTGTCCAGTGATAGAATGGCGCCCTGTCCTGGGTGTATCTGCCCAGCGCCCGAAACGTTCTCCCCTGGATGGGCATGGGGAACCCCCCCACGACCCTAATAGAGGATAAAGCGGGAGATAATGAATGAATGAATGGGTTTAAATCTCAGGTCAACTGAAATTACCTATGTGGATCCTTGAGCAACATCCTTAACCCTAACTGCACCAGGAATGCTGTATGGCATTCCATTCCACATTTTGGAAACGTGTGTGTCCCTTTGGATTGAAGTAAAAAGTTGTAGATAAGAAATAGCTTGCATTATATTGTGGCTAGATTAGATACAGACACCACAAGACTAGATTGTGTTTTTAAGATATGGATTTCTGCTTATAATAATAATAATATAATAATAATTCATTCATTCATTATCTCCCGCTTCATCCTCTATTAGGGTCGCGGTGGGGTTCCCCATGCCCATCCAAGGGAGAACGTCTCGGGCGCTGGGCAGATACACCCAGGACAGGGCGCCAATCCATCGCTGGGTACACACTCACACGCTCAAACACACGCTATATGGGGCAATTTGGAGAACTCAATTAACTTGATCCAAGGTTTTTTTTTTGGACTGTGGGAGGAAGCCGGAGAACCCGGAGGAAACCCACGCCGACACGGGGAGAAAATGGAAACTCCACCCAGATGGGGATTCGAACCGGGAATCCCTAGCGCTGAGAGGCGAACGTGCCGACCACTAAGCCACCGTGCCGCCCATATATAATAATAATAATAATAATAATAATAATAATAATACCATTTGTAAGAAGTTTGATCTGTAACTGGTTTGTAATGTTTGTTTAACACGTTCACCTGTTACATTACCTGTCCAACTTGTTCGTTCATCCGGTCACATTCACATATACAAACATCCGGTCAACTTCCAGTCAGCACTCTCAACGATCACAAAGTGGCGTATAAGGTTCTACAACAAGATTTCTAATGATACAGTGGGATAAAATGTGAAAAGAAGAAATCACAGTACAAAATGTTGTGTAGTGATAACCAGCCCGCCCGCCCGCCTCTCAGTGCTGGAGATCCAGGTTCGAATCCCGATCTGGGTGTAGTTTCAATGTTCTCCCCGTGTTTCCCCGGGTTCTGGGAACCACAATCTTAGTGAAGGCTTAAGCGGAAGATGTACAGATGAATTGGCTTTACTGTATATATTTATATTTATTCATTGTATATAAAAAATGCTGTCTGGTTATTTATACGTTGTTGAATTACCAGAAAAAGTGACACAGAGTCCAAAAGTAACACAGGAAGTTTAATGCATTTGATTGCTAAATGCAGCACCATTATTACATTTAGTCATTTAGTCATACATTATAGTGTATAGATGACTAGTTTGCAGCAGCAACTTATTTTAAATCCTTACAGAACACAGGCTCAGTCACGCGGATCAGTGCCCCGTCGCGATGTGGCGGTGATCCGACAAACTGACGACAAACTTCACTCAAGCTTCACTTCTTTTCATTTTAAATGCACAATAAAATCCATGGCGGCACGGTGGCTTAGTGGTTAGCACGTTCTCCTCTCAGCACTAGGGATTCCCGGTTCGAATCCCCATCTGGGTGGAGTTTCCATGTTCTCCCCGTGTCTGCGTGGGTTTCCTCCGGGTTCTCTGGCTTCCTCCCACAGTCCAAAAACATGGATCAAGTCAACTGAATTCTCCAAATTGCCCCATATAGAGTGTGTGTGTGTGTGTGTGAGTGTGTGCCCAGCGATGGATTGGCGCCCTGTCCTGGGTCTACAGTCCAAAAACATGGATCAAGTCAACTGGATTGGCGCCCTGTCCTGGGCGTATCTGCCCAGCGCCCGAGACGTTCTCCCCTGGATGGGCATGGAGAACCCCCCCACGACCCTAATAGAGGATAAAGCGGGAGATAATGGATGAATGATAATAATAATGGGCGGCACGGTGGCTTAGTGGTCAGCACATTCGCCTCTCAGCACTAGGGATTCCCGGTTCGAATCCCCATCTGGGTGGAGTTTCCATGTCCTCCCCGTGTCCGCGTGGGTTTCCTCCGGGTTCTCCGGTTTCCTCCCACAGTCCAAAAGCAAGTCAACTGAATTCTCAAAATTGCCCCATATAGAGTGTGTCTGTGTGAGTGAGTGTGTGCCCAGCGATGGATTGGCGCCCTGTCCTGGGTGTATCTGCCCAGTGCCGAGATGCTCTCCCCTGGATGGGCATGGAGAACCCCACCGCGACCCTAATAGAGGATAAAGCGGGAGATAATGAATGAATGAATGAATAAAATCCATACTGAGCATTTTTAATCAGGGAAGTCCCTCACACAGGTTTTGTATTTCACTTTTTTAATTAATCACACAACTTCCTTCTGATCAAATGTTTTTTTTTTGTTCACGTAGTTAAACCATGTGAGATGTAGATTTAATACTTCCACAGTGCATTAATGGAAGAAGAACTATCTCACCATGCTCTCTCAACTTCTTCTTCCTCTCCACCGCTCATCATCATTAGACAGAGAGGAAACATCTCATTTTTCTCATGAGGACTAAGATGAACACCACACGCTGTGAAGCAGAAGATCGGAACATCTGCCTCGTGGTCCTCCTCTGTCTGGTTTACATAATGGGGCTTCTGCTGAACACTTTCAGCCTGTGGGTCTTCGTCTTCCGGATGCCCAAATGGAGTTCTGGCACAGTTTTGCAGTTTAACCTGGCGATAAGCGATGTCGTCGCCTCTCCCGCCACCCCGCTCATGGCGATTTACTTTGCCAAAGGGAACAGCTGGGAGTTCGGACGGATTGTGTGTGACTTGAAGATCGGCCTGCTGATCACTCACTTCTACAGCAGTATCGCTTTCCTGACGCTGATCAGCGCCCATCGCTATGTGGTGGTGGTTCGATTCAGACAAGCTTCACTCCTGAAGCAGAAAAGTTTTGTGAAGAAGCTGTGTTTCGGGATTTGGGGGGTTCTGTTAATAAGTGCCATTATTTATGGCTTCCTGGTGCCTGTTAACAATGAGAAGGGGCACAAACAATGTTTTTCCATCCACAAAATAGAACTTATTGATGTCTACTTTTACATTAACATTGGGCTGTTGATTTTTGGCTTCCTTATTCCTTTCACTGTATCGGTGGTTTGCTACAGCTGCCTGGCTCGGTTCATAAACCGTATCAACAGTGTCTCGCTACACGGGCAGGCTATTAAGACGAAGTCATTACGCATGATAGGAGTGTGTCTGGTCATCTTTGGACTGTGCTTTCTGCCTGTCAACGTTTCCCAGACCTTATGGGTAACGGTTAAGAAGTATTATCCTCAAAACTGTTCACTCCTGTTGCAGGCAGAGACAGCATATTACGCATCCCACGTCGTGGCAGGAGTCAACTGTTGCTTGGATCCTTGTATTTATTTCTTTGGCTCGAGCACGTTCGGCAAAGCCTTCAAACAGTCTCTTAGAATCATTCAGAATAAAGAAGAAAAAGAAAACAAGAGTGAATCAGAGACAGGAAGCTACATTGTAAATAAAAATGCAGTTTATACGATATCAACTCCTATGTAAATATGCTGGACCTATTTGTATATTTCATAAAAAATGTAATTCCATTTTAGGTCAAGAATACACACACACACACACACACACACACACACAGACCACATATATGTATTGTGTGTGTGTTTGTGTGTATTAGTGTGCATTTATATAGTAATATACTACACAACATTTTGTACTGTGATATATCTGTGTTAGTCTACCTTATTTGAAGACATTTTGTCTCTATATTTAAAGTTGTTTCATGTTGTTTTTCAGTGTCAGTTCTTAACTCTCTTGCTTTATTGTTATTCAGTTTCCTTTTTGTTATATGCCATGTTTAAATAAGTTGCTTTTCTTGTTGACTGCAGTTGTTTTTTTGTAAAAACTTTTGTTTCCACAATGCCTCGGTTTTCTTTTCTTCTTTTTTCTGTGATGTTTAGTCCGAATCCTGCACATTTAAAGATAATTAGCTCATGTTCTTCATTCGTTTGGCCTTGTTTGGAGAGTTAAAGTTTGTATAACTCAAGATTTCATTTCTTTCATTTGTGAATTTTGGTGACTACTAACTAGATTCATAACCTTTCCATAAATACATTACCTCCTCAACCATGATATGTGATACATAATGAAAAATAGAACTTAGTTTGATCAAATGTCAATACTGTGTATGTTACATTTACATTTGGTCATTTATTGGACACTTTTATCCAAAGCGACTTACAAGATGAGCACAGGGTTCATCACAACATCCCTGGAGCAATGAGGGTTAAGGGTCTTGCTCAAGGACCCACATTGGTAACTTCAGTCGACCTGGGATTTGAACCCCCAACCTTCAGATTGATAGTCCAACGCCCTGACCACTGAGCTACCGCGCCCTGGTATGCTTAGTTGAATGGTATCGTCTATAAAATTACTAAATATGTTTTATACTTAATTTTTTAAATAATAGGTTTGAATTTTGATTGCTTTGCTTTGCCCACTTATATCTGTTATGCATTCAACTTAAAAATCTAAACAGCTGGTAATGAGGAACGATGTAACTTATTGTTTATTGCAAGTGCTACTGTTCCTTTTTTATGGTTTATTTTGACAGTACCTGTATTTCTAGTATTCAGAACAAAGGAATTGCATGACATTTTGCACATTCTGGTAGATCTGTTAAGCCTTTGTGTTTTGAATCGCAAACATTTCTGCCTGAACAACAGTGAATAAAATTTTCAATAGTTAAATATACACTGCCTTAAATCTAGAGCACTTAATGGAGTATATATAAACACACACACACACACACACACACATATATATATATATATATATATATATATATATATATATATATATATATAGATAGATAGATAGATAGATAGATAGATAGATAGATAGATAGATAGATAGATAGATAGATAGATAGATAGATAGATACACATCCATTATCTTCCGCTTTATCCTCTACTAGGGTTTATGGGGGGGGGGGGTTGTTGGGCAGAGATACACCCAGGACAGGGGTTACCTGAAGGACCCTTATATATAAAGGACTCCAGGAATGAGGAGACTAAAGCAGTCCTTTATATAAAGGAGGTCGGAACGGTGGCTTAGTGGTCAGCACGTTCACTTCTCAGCACTAGGGATTCCCGGTTCAAATCCCCACCTGGATGGAGTTTCCATGTTCTCCCCGTGTCCGCGTGGGTTTCCTCCGGGTTCTCCGGTTTCCTCCCACAGTCCAAAAACATGGATCAAGTCAACTGAGTTCTCCAAATTGCCCCATATAGAGTGTGTGTGTGTGAGTGAGTGTGTGCCCAGTGATGGATTGGCGCCCTGTCCTGAGTGTATCTGCCCAGCGCCCGAAACGTTCTCCCCTGGATGGGCATGGGGAACCCCCCCCCCCCCCCCACGACCCTAATAGATAATGAATGAATGAATGAATATACATAAAGCACTCTTTATATAAAGGAGTCTCCTCATTCCTGGAGTTGGAGCGCCCCCTTGTGTTGCACCTGCGCGGAACACGACACCTGCATGTCGTGACGTCACAGAGAGATGGGCGGAGTCGTGGCAGGTGAGCGGTTTCAGCGGCGCGGCTGCTCAGTTTCGGTCGCACGCAGTGCGGGGTGGAGGTGAAGGGAAAGGTGGAGGTGAAGGTGGAGGAGCGACATGGGGAAACTGCAGGAGTTTCAGATCTCTCTCAGCGACAGTAAACTGGTCTACAAACCCGGAGACTCGATTTCCGGAACCATTAAAATCTCCACCGCGCAGCCGATCCAGTGCAAAGGTTTGTTACCGAACGCGTATCTCACGGTTCCGTCGTAAAAGTCATAAAGTGTCTGTTTGTCTTCGCGTTAACCTCAAATACCTTGTTTTTATGACATTAACAATAACATTACCGGCGAAGACACTGCTTTAAGTTCAGGGATGATTTTTACTTGATTTACTTCGTGTTAAAGGTGAACAGGTGAAGGTTTGTTTATTGGGGCCTAATGGACGGGACACACGGCGCTCGTGAACGCACCTCTGTTCAACACAACAGACTATATATATATATATATATATATATATATATATATATATAAATATTTATATAATATTATTTATTTAATATATATATATATATATATATATATATATATATATATATATATATATATATATATGTATTATTTTTTATATATATATATATCCCCATGTCCATCCAGGGGAGAACGTCTCAGGCGCCGGGCAGTCACACCCAGGACAGGGCGCCAACCCATCGCTGGGCACACACTCACTCACACAAACATACTCTACATGGGGCAATTTGGAGAACTCAATAGACTTGATCCATGTTTTTGGACTGTGGGAGGAAACCGGAGAACCCGGAGGAAACCCATGTGGACACGGGGTGAAGATGCGAACTCCACCCAGATGGGGATTCGAACCAGGAATCCCTAGCTCTGAGAGGAGAACATACTAAACACTAAACCACCTCTATATTTATATTTTTCATAAAGAATGTCATTACCAGCCTCTAGAGAAGGTCTACATTTCGGCTGGGTGTTAAAGTCTTTTAAAAAGCTTTCAATGACGATGTACCCTGCCGCAAATAAAATATATGACCTTATGACCATCAGTGTCACCACATAATATATAAAGCACCTGTCTACCAGCCATCAATGTCCTCAGTGCTCACCTGTCTTATAGCCACAAACTCACATTGATGTTTTTTTTTTAGTTAAACAGTAAAATAATAGTGGGAGTGTATGTGTATGATTAAGGATACATTAATATAGTGACCTTTGTATTGATATTCATGTCTCTGACATCAGCATACAAAGGTTATGAAGTGTGTATGACTAAGACAATACACAGTTACCGCTGTTGTAACTTACACAGCAAAGTTTGCTTACAAACGTATACACCACCCACAAGGTTAGAACATTACCTGGCAGGAGGACGGAAGCAAGGCTGATTTACTGTATACCTGCTTCTGGTTTGCAGAAGTGAGTCTTTGTGTCCTACTGGCACCCTGCCCATCACTCCGGAAGACCAGGGATGGTTGGATGCTTTTCGTAGCTATGTAATCCAAGATAGATAACATTGGGACATGCTTAATTAGGGGGGGGGGGCATAGGTGAATCACCATTCTTTCTATAAAGAACAACTTTGTAGTTCTACAATTCCAGACTGTAGTCCATCTGTTTGTGGACTACAGTACATACTGTGTATGCCCCCTTTATCAGAATCACCTCTGGGGTTATTAATAAATTGGACTTGGAAAATCTTATGCTGTTCTCTAATGGTCGGGACCCAGCAGTACCACCACAGAGCAGGTTATATTTGGTTTGTGCATTAGTCCTATCCCAGCAGTGTCACTGGGGTGTTTAAATAAACCCCATCAGCACTGCTGCATTAAAACCCCCTCACCACATCAGTGTCACTGCAGAACTGACAAACAATCCACCACCCAAATGATATATAAAGAGCTATAAAGTAATTTTGATAAATTATAATTATATAAATTATAAAGTTATTGTCTTTTGTTTTGGTTTGTAAGGATGTTTGTTACTTTGTAGATGGTAACTGAACAGAGCAATGCTGCAGTTCTTACAGAAGAGTGTTGAATTTCAGCACGGAATGTGAATATAATTCTGTTATGATGATGTGCAGCCTTAATGATCACGAGAAAGCACATCACCAATATTCATTCATTCATTATCTCCCGCTATATCCTCTATTAGGGTCGCGGTGGGGTTCCCCAGGCCCATCTAGGGGAGAACGTTTTGGGCGCTGGGCAGATAGACCCAGGACAGGACGCCAATCCATCCCTGGGCACTCACTCACACACACACACACACTCAACAATTTTGGAGAATTCAACACACTTGATCCATGTTTTTGGACTGTGGGAGGAAACCGGAGAACCCGGAGGAAACCCACGCGGACACGGGGAGAACATGGAAACTCCACCCAGATGGGGATTCGAACTGGGAATCCCTTGCGGTGAGAGGCGAACGTGCTGACCACTAAGCCACCGTGCCACCATCACCACCAATATATCCCACAAAATATATGATGTTATATGTAATGTATATCTCTAAGTCTGTTTATTGAATATGAGGAAGACTTCTTTGAATTTTGCAGTCCTGATTGAAGCCTTTTTGCTTCGTGCATTGTTTCCATGTTGCTCATGTGTATGCAGTGACCAGTCAAGATGGTTAATCATTCACAGTATGTCTGATTGTCTAACTGATCCTTGTTGCCTACTTTAAAAACGTCACAGTACATTCTGGAGGTTGTGCAATGTTGTTGGTAGCAAGGAATCCAGATCCTTTGTGATAAAATCCTGGTGGCTCACATGATGCCGTTAAAATGACTGTGTTGTTGTTTGTGTCAAGTAATGAATAGGATTCTGGGAACAATTAAAATAAAAAAAAGTCCTCATTTTGCTTGTATTATGATAATAATACATACCGCTTTTCTGGGACGTCTAAATTGTCTAAAATTTAAATGTATTTGTTATTGTTCTGAGCAGATCTGCTTATTTGACTACAGTTCTGTCTCTTCTTTTCAACTCAGTAAAGAACATGAATTAAGCCTTTAGTATAAATAAATGGTTATCACTTAAATCATTATTGATTTACATAAAATTTGTGTTTGTTGTTCAATAGCATTATCACAGGTTGGAGTTACTGTAATGTCACCAAATATACTTTTTGTATTCATAATGAATTGCTGAATTCCAACATACTTTAGCCAAAGGATGAAGAAACACCCCTGGGCACATAATCAGTTCATCTCGAGACATGTGTGTACAAATACATTTAGACATTTATTTGGAACGTGGAACTCCAAACAGAAAGAACCGTGGTCTCCGGCCTGGGAATCTAGTTCACTAAACTACGTAAAATACACAAATGCTTTATTTTGCATAATCACATATTAAAGTGATCTATTTTGTTTACTGTGCTTACACACAGTGTAATTTGTCACACAGGTAAGTTTACACACACAGACTTGTGCAGTGAGCACATGTGTCCTTGTCCAAAGGCACTTCAACCAAAAGGTCCTCAGTGATCAGATAACATTGTAATGATCTGCCCTCATTAGAAAAACAGTGACGTGGAAAGCAATCAGGATCATGGTTTGTGATTTCTAATGGTTCACTAACGGAAAACTGATTAGTGCTATGATATGATCTCTTTCTACCAGCTGACATAAATATAAGACCATTCATTCATTCATTATCTCCCGCTTTATCCTCTATTAGGGTCGCGGTGGGGTTCCCCATGCCCATCCAGGGGAGAACGTCTCGGGCGCTGGGCAGATAGACCCAGGACAGGGCGCCAATCCATTGCTGGGCACACACTCACTCACACAGACACACTCTATATGGGGCAATTTGGAGAATTCAATTGACTTGATCCATGTTTTTGGAGTGTGGGAGGAAACCGGAGAACCCGGAGGAAACCCACACGGACACGGGGAGAACATGGAAACTCCACCCAGATGGGGATTCGAACCGAGAAACCCTAGTGCTGAGAGGAGAACATGCTAACCACTAAGCCACCGTGCTGCCAATATAAGACCAATTGCACTAATTAATCCTACAAGGTGCATTTTGACTTGGATATTGGTTATTCCCCTTAATTGCAGTGAATGTATAACTGATTACCTTAAAGTCATTTGTGTGCGTTTGCCTTTTGTGAGAAATTGTAAAGTACCAGCATGACCTCAGCTTTAACAAAGGCCCAGCTGTAGTGCTACCTGGTTGAGCTTGAATAAGGTTCGTAATAAGGATAGACGAGGCTCTGGGGTACACAAAGCTGTGGTTGTTGCACCTGTCGTCCGGCCCTTACTTGGGTCAGGTTCACTGCGTCTTCTTTTTGTTCATAAGAACAATTGCTTGTAACTGACTTTATGCTCCCGTAAAGTAGCATTGCACTTAATAACTCTCAGATTCGCATATGCAACTCCACTGTTGGTTTCTATATATCTCATTGTATTAAATGTGGTGCTTGTATTTAAATAGTGCTTTAAAAACCATGTATTTTATTATGAAACAAACCAGAATAACACACTCAACACACCAGCGCTTTAACAAGTTCTGTCACAGTGCTGACGGTCATCCCTGATGTGAATAATAACTGATGTGTAGTGGTCCTGACTGTTAGAGAACACAGTACAGAAACGAATAACGTATGCAGAGAAACAGATGGACTCCAGTCATGTGTATATGTATTGATGACATGTGCTCTGTTTCATGTTACAGGACACTGTGTTGCCAGACAACTTTATGACATGATAGAGTTTTAGAATGTAATCGTTCCAACGTTTACAGTGTTTAAAATGCATCGACAACACTATGATATAGTTACAACTGTTTAACAAATCAATATAAATGACAATTTATAGTAATTTTATATCTGAGGTATTATCTTATTATTAATAATGCATACATCACTTATATTGTGCTTCAACTTCTCATTTCTGTTCACTCACAGCGACTGTAGTTTATTGTTTGGAACAAGAATAATGAGACGGTTACCCCAGCTTTAACGTATTGCTCATTACTAAGCATGTTCTCAACTGGTTTGTTGACATTCCGACTCAAGAAGAACAAGATGGAATGAAACCGAATTGTTCACGACAAGGTCACAGTTACAGGCAGTTAGTGCGGTGCACTATTAATAGAAACACTGTTATAGGGATGTGCCAATGTTTTCTTATGACCAAACTAATATGAAGTGTCTTTAGGAAATAAAAAAACATTTAAATTATTTGAAATAATAATATTCTATCATGCATTTATTTGTAAAATGTAATACTATAAAATCAGTCATCCTGACACCTGTCGGCTATCAGTATGGTATTCAAAATGTCGCTGAAATGCCATATGGTAAAAATATTTTTCTTATAGATATAGAAAATATAACTTGTCTATAAAGAATAGTTATCAGTATGGACAGGCGACACGTCTATAGACTGTCATGCCATGTTATATAATGTAATAAGTAATCTAACCTTGTGTTTATTTATGAGCCTGTATTTTGACATGTAGTTAATGTATTCTGGGTGGTTATGTACTTTTAACTTGATGAATTAATAAGTTTCCCAAACAAACTTGATGGTTTGGGATTCAAATGAATTCTGCTGACCGGTACGATAACCCATCCCTAAAGCCAGTGGAATGAATTAGAAAGCCGATTATTAGCCAGGTAACCAAATTCATCATTTATATCTAGGAAACAAAACAATATCATATTGTAATAATGGATAGTTTGTGTCAGTTTCATCTTATTGATGTTTCCATTGTATTGTTTTTTTTTTTATTTATTATTAAAACCATTATATTGGACATTGTATTTCATTCCCTCTTATTCAGTTTATTAATTAAGGCCTTGAGTTCACTGTACCGGAGGCTTTCTCCAATTCTTCAAATGTGATTTTTGTTTGCCGTAGTGTCCCTTTAAAACAATACAAATGAGGTCATCTGCTAAATATAAAAATAACATCATATGCATGTCATATTTCATTATGTTGTTTATGAAAATCCTAAGCTTAATATTTAGGAGAGTACACACAATCAGAAACCTGCCGGTCGAATGCAATACCTGTTTCTCAAAGCTTTGATCAAAGTGGGGCAGTCCCCACCCTCTCTCCATTGTCATGTGATACCTCTGTGTTACCATGATGCTTTTTTCATTGTTTTTCTCATCAGCCTCAACATTGAGTCATTGAGAACTTCCTTGAACTAATGGGTGTGATATTAGAAGTGTTGGCTGAACGCATTCAATTATAATAAATCAATATGGAAGCTTAATCGACACGGCTGTTGATCTGAAGAAAATATACAGTTAAGCATTTTAGTATGCTTATGAAATTTACATTATAAATGTTGGCACCAAGTAACAAAACTCATATTTCTCTTATTTAATACAATTGGGTTATTTAACTTATAATTTTCTGAGGTTATTTCATGTGTATATTTAATGAAGGACTTTTTGAGCTTACGAATGTTTACAAAACTAATAAGTATTTTGCTTACTGAATAAAATGTTGCATTTTTCCTCTAAAGCTTAATCATGTCTTGTGTATAGTGTATTTTTCAGTACTAGTCAAATGTTTGGACACGCGTCATGTTTGCTCCATTAATTGTCCATGTTCTCAATTCATTTAAAGTACTTACTGTTTTTGTTCTACAGTACATACTGTGTACGTCCCCTTTACTCTGTTCTCTAATGGTCAGAACCCCGATAGTACCACCACAGAGCAGGGATTATATGGTTGGTGCGTTATTCTCATTCCCACAATACACCACCATTTTGTGATGGTCCTGACTAATAGAAAAGAAAAGCGAGAAGTGGGCCTGTCCAAACGTTTAACTGGTATTTAAATATTACATTTGAATTGCAGTGTTAGGAGTTGTTGTTGTTGTTGTTGTTATAGCTGTTATTACATATCACTTATTATGATTATTTTAATGGTATTCCTGTTTGCAGCCATTAAGGTGAACTGTAATGGATTCTGTGGTGTAAGCAGCAAAGTGAACGACACGGACTGGGTGGAGCAGGAACAATACGTCAACAGTTCACTGTCTGTTGCAGATAAAGGTATTTGCAATCTAATATCATTTCACACACATTTAAAATATATTTTAGATTACTTTAAATGCTTGAGATTAACATCTGTGCAACTGTTCTATTATTTTCCCAAATCCTGATGTACATCTGTTTTATTTTTCAGGCACTCTGAAGCAGGGTGAACACACATTTCCATTTAAATTTCTATTACCAGGTAAGAGCAGCATCACACACTCTTACCTACACACACCTGTTTCTCAACATTCTTTTCCACAGTCATGGCTCTTGGTTTACCTTTAGTCCTAAAAGCTAAATATTAAAACGGTTTCATGTTGTGAAATATTATTCGGCACGTTGTGATGTAGACATTTTGATGTATGGTCTTAATTTGAACTAGTGGTTTGATTTGTGAGTGTAATGTATTGATATTGTGGGTTATAAACATTACAGGACTCTATTTTGATTCACTAATTCTCATGTAGTATTTTATTTTGTAGTTTGTTATTTTTTTCCCCTCGTTTAACTCCCGTTTTATATATCAAACATAAAATAAAATTTGGTTTAAGTTATACTAAAACTAAGTCTTCCATGTTCTCCTGTGTCCGCGTGGGTTTCCTCTGGGTTCTCCGGTTTCCTCCCACAGTACAAAAGCATGGAACAAGTCAATTCCCCATCCAGGGGAGAACGTCTCAGGCGCTGGGCAGATAGACCCAGGACAGGGCGCCAATTCATCGCTGGGCACACACTCACTCACACAGACACACTCTATATGGGGCAATTTTTCTCCGGTTTCCTCCCACAGTCCAAAAACATGGATCAAGTCAATTGAATTCTCCAAATTGCCCCATATAGAGTGTGTGTGTGTGAGTGAGTGTGTGCCCAGCGATGGATTGGCGCCCTGTCCTGGGTGTATCTGCCCAGCGCCCGAGACGTTCTCCCCTGGATGGGATGGGCATGGGAAGATAATGAATGAATGACTAATAAAACTAAGTCTAATTCAGAACAACCCACCCATTTAAATAGTTAGTATTTTGCAGTTATTTGTGTAAAATGTTTTTGGTCCCTCTCTTCCAGCTACAGCACCGACGTCATATGAAGGTCCCTATGGAAAGATCATGTACAAAATCAAAGCATTTATTGACACGCCTCGCTTCTCCAAAGACTACAGCACAGAGAAGTCCTTCTACATTCTGAATAATCTAAACCTCAACACCTTGCCAGATCTGGATGTTAGTATTTTAGTATGGTTTCTGGAAAAACCTAAATAAAACATAACAATATGTTCTTTTATTTATCTTGTCTGTAAAATGTATTAATGTTATGATTTTGGTTGCGCAGACACCGAACTCGGCATCCGTGACGAAGAATTTCTCATACATGCTGGTGAAGAACGGAACTGTTGTGCTGAAAGCCAAAACCGATCTGCGCGGCTATATTCCGGGACAGATCATCAACGTGTCCTCTCAGATTGAAAACAAATCAGGGAAATCCACAGGCCATATCGTGGCTTCTCTCATTCAGGTAACAGTTAATTTTCATGTTTTAGTTCTTTAAAAGTTATTCAATTGCAAAGAATTGAAAAATGAATTGATTATTGTATCCATTATAACTTTTAATACAGTTTAATACAGCTTTATGGATTGTGTGTTGTTGTTTTGGTTATTAATAAATTAATGCACATTTTTAAGTTTGCTGCTGGATCACTATTGCTCTTCCAATTCATACCAGAATGGTCATGTTTAAATGGCTTTTTGAAAAAAAGAAAATGGAGCAAGAAGTGTCCAAACCTTTAACTGGTGCTTTATATTTAAAATATATATATATATATATATATATATACACAATAAATACTATATAAATACAATAAATATATATATATATATATATATATATATATATATATATATATATATATATATATATATATATACAATAATACAATAAATAAATACTATTTAAAATTTTTTAAAAGGGAATGACTACTTAATGATGATTTACCTGATCTTTTCAATTCTTTCTAATTTTCTTACCAATGATTTGTTGTTAGGACCAATGAAAACTTTCTATTTTCTCAATAATGTACAGTATAGGAAACTAGTTTTAGTACAGTTCTTCATCGTAGCTCTTAGAGTTCCTAAAGTAAAATACCTACTTAACATTAAAGCTATATACTTAATCTTATACTTAATATATAAGCTTATACTTAAGCTTATACTGTTTTATCTATTCAGAGTGTAACCTACAATACCAAGAAGCCAACACACGAAACCAGAAAAGTAGTGGAGGTGGAGGGGGCTGAAGTCAAGGCAGGCAAGCAGGCCGAGTGGAAGGAGCAGATCATTGTTCCTCCTCTGCCTCGATCCTCACTGGAGGGCAGTAACCTCATCAAAATCAATTATTTTCTTCAGGTGAGTCTCAGCGTATGTTTTAGGTTCCTGTAGCAGTTCTTATTATTCATGGACCTGTTTATGTAATTATGTAACTCTCCCATTATTGTCTTGTATTACATGTTCTACCCGTTATACCGTCGCTCTACTTGTTCTGTTGTTTCACCCCGGAGCTTTATAGCTGATGTAGCCAACCAGATGTTTTTTTCTTCTATACTTTGATTCATCCATAATCCCAATTAGATAAAAAAAATTAACTTGATTGAAATTTGTACTGGGCTGGCTTAGTGGTTTAGCATGTTCTCCTCTCAGCACTAGGGATTCCCGGTTCGAATGCCCATCTGGATGGAGTTTCCATGTTCTCCCCGTGTCCGTGTGGGTTTCCTCCGGGTTCTCCGGTTTCCTCCCACAGTCCAAAAACATGGATCAAGTCAATTGAGTTCTCCAAATGGCCCCATATAGAGTGTGAGTGTGTGCCCAGTGATGGATTGGCGCCCTGTCCTGGGTGTATCTGCCCAGCGCCTGAAACTTTCTCCCCTGGATGGGCATGGGGAACCCCACCGCGACCCTAATATAGGATAAAGCGGAAGATAATGAATGAATAGTTTGGGAAATAAATAGAATGTAATTTGTACTCAAATTTGTGACATCAGGTTCCAAAATAATACAATGCAAGAAATTCTACATTTACAAGTAAAATACGATGATGCGCTATTATTATTATTATAATTATTATTATTATTATTATTATTATTGTATGTATTCAGCAAACTGAATATACTTTTGAGCTCTGTTAAAACATTGACTTGTCACAATGTCCTGTATGGATGACTGAGAAGTTCCAGTTAGTCTGTCCGCTGTCTTTATTTAAAAAGTTACAAATAAAGCATTTTGCCTTGTAGTCACAGACTTCTGCCTCTTTCTGCCGTGATGTCAGAAGTACACTATACTTACAAATTATGACCATAAACTGCCACACAATGTGATGATCCTGACCAATAGAACACTAAGAACCAAAATGAGCATTAACAAAACAGAACGCAGATGGACTACAGTCTGTGATTGTAAAACTAGTCCATCTATATGATAAGTGGAGGAAATGGACAATAGAGCACGAAGGTGGTGACCAAACTTTTGACCTGTGCTTATTTATTTATTTTTTACATTATTCTTTTAAGGAGCTGTGTTTTTGTGGTTTGTGTTTGTTTTTTCTGACTTCCTGAACAACATGAGTAACTTTCTTAGTTAGAGGTGTGCATTGAAATGTGGTCAATCCACTGTTCCAAGTGTTTCTGCTTTTCTCACTTACAGACAGTAAAACTTGTTTATTGTTCTAATGAACAGTGTTTCCTTTAATTTGATTTCCTTCTTTGATTCATTCTTACAAAAACATTTTTTTTGCATTTCGCCAGGTCTCTTTAAAATACCCAGAAATGTGTTTGATGTTGCCTATCTACATTGGAAACATCGCAATTGATCCAAACCTCAAACCTTCACCATCCAAAGTCACTAAAGATGCACCGGTTCCAACACCACGACTTTATCCCGCAGTCCCCATCGACCCCAGCTCCTCTCCTGCCGCTCATTCTGAATCCTCGTCACCCAGCCTGCCTCCTCGCCCTGAACCCAAACCTGCACCTAGGCCCCGACCTCGCAGCACATGTCTTGCTCCCAGTGCACCCCCAGCAGAAGGCCTAATGGGGCCAGGAGAGGGGCAGAGTGAGCAGATTCCCACAAAGGTTCACTCTCAACAGCAGGGTCCGATGTCACCCAATTGCTTCAGCTATGCCCCAGGGCTTGCATTCCCTCAGAGTTCAAGCACTCCATCAGCACCAGCATTCTGCTTCGCCACAGGTACCACCATCCCTTTCTTCGCAGATGGAAATGCTCCGCCCATCCCCACCACCTCTCCGCTCATCCTGCCTCCAGAGTACAGTGGTGTTTCACATCCACAGGGTAAGGCATACTGTGCTCTCTGTTTTCTAACCTGTGGGGGGGGGGGGTTCTTAGTGGAAGCACTATTATTTCCAGGCTTTTGAAGGGCAGACAGACACATTTCTACATACACTTCACGCTTAGATCTTTGAGGTTCAGTCTTATAACACTGTAAATTAGCTTTAATACAATGTACTCATTCATTCATTATCTTCCGCTTTATCCTCTATTAGGGTTGCGGTGGGGTTCCCCATGCCCATTCAGGGGAGAACGTTTCGGGCACTGGGCAGATACACCCAGGACAGGGCGCCAATCTATCGCTGGGCACACACTCACTCACTCACTCACACAGACACTCATGTATACACACTCTAAATGGGGCAATTTGGAGAACTCAATTGACTTGATTCATGTTTTTGGACTGTGGGAGGAAACCGGCGAGCCCGGAGGAAACCCACGCGGACACGGGGAGAACATGGAAACTCCACCCAGATGGGGATTCGAACCGGGAATCCCTAGTGCTGAGAGGAGAACATGCTAACCACTAAGCCACCGTGCCGCCCTATACAATGTACTATTGTAAAAAAAAAAAAAAGTAAATAAATAAAGTTAAAATAAAAATAACTTAAATTAAAATAAAAATAAATAAATTAAATTTGTAGTTTGGGGTAAAAGCATCGTGTCATGTTTTAAAATCTGAGTGCTTTGTTTTTAGAGCCACCTCCATCTTATGAAGACAGCTTTCCAAGGATTTAAACTGTAAGCACTGTGAGGACAGAGGGCTGATGACCTTTAAGGAGTGGACGTTTCCACAGCGTGATTGCTGAACCTTTTGGACAGACATTATTTTAACCTTTGTATTCTGAATAAAAACAAACTACTGAAGGATTTTTCTAATAATGTTGTATTTTTATTTCACTGTTCAAGTTTGTCTTGTTTCAACGTTGGGTTCTGCTATCAGCTTTATCATGTCCATCACTGTAATCTGTGTTTTTATTTTATTGAATGTTCTTGAATGTTCTACTTTTAGGCTACTTTTTTTTATTATTTGCTTGTTAATTTTGGAATTGGTTAAATAACTTGCACACTCACTGTGTTCTGCCCCTGTTTATTGTGCAACTTTTTAAAATAGATTTTAGAAGCTGTCCAAAGGAGATGACTTTTAAAACACTATGTTAATATTTTGTTTATTTAACTCTTACACTGGTCTTTTATTAAAAAGTTAATAAAAACTGTATTATTTCCATATAACAAAAAAACTCTGTGAAAATATCTGGTTTTATTTTTCACAATATTGCCATTGATTTAAGCTTTTAATAAAAAATGTCCT